>OX401409.1:10190415-10543960 GCA_947846245.1 Cerastoderma edule | reverse complement strand
CGAAATCTCGCCCGAAATCATTAAAACGCCGGACCAACGTGTCGTCCAGTCGAAATAACACCCCCAGAACAAATCCAAAGACTTCTTCGTTGGTAAAATTGTGAAGCCAAGGTATTCTCGACTTCGACAGTCGATGTTGTCGGATTTTGTCGACCAGAATTACATTAATCTGCATCACAACCAGCTGATCCTTCCAGAACGTATCGAAATCGGTTTCCGGTATGGTTTTCGCGAATTTTTGCCCACTCGAGTCGATGTAATGAAGCAACGTAGCATTCTCCGTCCGTACGACGTTGCTGCATGTTTGCCAGTCGTACAAATTGCTATGGACGAATTTATCAAACCTACACGGGGTTGGCATGTCGATGACAAGGGTTCGATTGGTCAGCAGCGCCAGTAGGAACGCGGATATTAGCCCCTTTTCCCGGTCCCCCAAGCCGCCGCACATCCATACACACTTGTAGACCAGGAACCGGCTTCGTTCACAATCCATATCCGGTTGGCGAATACGGACAGAAACCGGAAGTCGTCTTCGATAGAATACGTCTGCTCCGACGTCACGATCTCCCTCGTCATGTGGTGTTACTTGTTGTTGTTGTTGTTGTTGTTGTTGTTGTTGTTGTTGTTGTTGTTGTTGTTGGTTGTGGTGGTGGTGGTAGTGGTGTTGTTGTTGTTGTTCACCGACGACGTGTAATATGGCGCTGATTGGATGTCCAAACGAGTATAGAGTAAGAACGAGAGCGGCCGAGATTACGGTGATAATAAATGCGACCTGAAATACAAAATAAAATGACTGAAATGACTTTAACCCTTAACCAGTTGCTGATACCATGTTTTTACTTGAAGCAGACGACTTAAGAAAAGCTTTGTAAACATGTGAACAACCTTCCTGTTCTTCTGTTGGGATATGAGAATAAATTGAAAAAGTATTGTGGCTAAAGGAGAAATTGCTTGTGGCAAGCAATTTCTGCTTTTGCAACAATGCTTTTTTGAAAGTCGTCTGCTGCAAGACAGAAAAATGTGTCGTTAAGTAGTAATGTGTCAAACCATTCACCAATTCTGAAATTTCTAAAGTGTAATCTCCTTTTCTAAATGGGTCGATTTCCATATACATGTATCTTGAATTAAGATGATTTTGTCTTGAATATTATCGCATTTAGACTCATCTCATATAACTCCATAAAAGAGTGGCATTGTATCTTATATGAAATGAAATCTTATGCTGTAAATGTGTTTAATGACTGTACAATGATGAGATGTAAATAAAGATTACTACATGCTTATGCAAACAGGTTTGGTACAGGAAAGACGCCAAATAAATTGGCGGCTGGCCTGTGATCTTACCTGTTTGCTTCTCTGAGCATTTTTCCTCTTTCTGGTTTCAATTAAAGATATTCGATTATTCGATTGCTTCCAAAAGTGTTAGTAGATTTTCACACTAGTTGAGTTTTCTTACGATCTCATAGATTATAAATCTACTTGCAGAATCCTCTTAAAATAAGCAAAAGTAAAGCGACATAAGAGTCAGTGGAAATTCCTGCTTTGTAAGGTCAAGTTTTGATTTACTAAACCAAAGACCTTTTATTTTTATTATGTCTTTGATCATACTTAGAGGCTGTGTGGTAAAATCAGATTCGGTGATTTTTTTCGGAACTAAGAAGCTCCTTTGGACTAAATGTGTCCCTAGATGCACAACCCACCGTCTTGTAAATGTCAGTAGTGGTAAAACTACGACGTGTGACGGTACAATAATTAATGCAACATTTACACCGTTATTTTGGATGGAAGATGAAAAAGATATAGTTTAGTTTAGTCAAGTTTAGAGTAATTACCCGACACACGTCCCATATGGGTCCTCTTCGTCAAGGCCGTTCCTACATTTTTCAGTTCTGAAACGGCTATGTTTTATGATAGAAAAATCATTACATTCTATTATTGTCAATATCATTTCTTATTTTTTGGCTGTTATTGAAGAAATCTTGCGTAGGCAACTTTATGTACGCAAATGCGTTTACAGTGGGCGTTGGTCACGTGGCCATTCGTTTACTCGAAAAAACCTTAGTAGGGCAAGTTGACGTCAAAAACGTGTTTGTGTTTTTTACGAAGGATAGTGTAAACCGCACATGTCGAACACAATGGGAGAAAACGAATCAACGAGCTTTCAAAAGGTGGCTCACTGATTGTTGATAACAAGCTGTTTGGACTAACCAAAGTCGTTGAATCAATGTCCCATTATCCCTTTTATCTTTTGCGTTCCTAGATAACGGGTTTGAAGATTTATTGTCGGAATGCATGTTTTTGTTCACGTTTAATATAGATGCATTGTGTGCATATCTTATCCGAATGTTTTAAAGCCAAACCAAAGGACTCTTAGGAACAGCCGGTTCTATTATCTATTAGAAAAACAACGTAACTGCTATCCCAACATACATCCCGATGACAGTTCGGTCGGCTAAATATGCATTTATCTTAACCCATTACCAAATAATAACGACATTTGACCACTTTGTTGCAGGCAACTCTGGAAAACACTATGGTAAAAGGAAAAATAGCTCTTTACGAGCAATTTCTCCTTTTCCAACAATGTTTTCTGCCCAATCAGAAGATTACTTTCCAAATTCATCACATTTTGAAATGTCGTATGCAAACTCTTTTAATTTGGGACAGTCGAGCAATTTGGCGTTTGGAAAAGGGTTAAGCTAAACCAAAGGGCTCTAAGCAATTGTCGGTTCCATTATGTAAAGAAGGAAACATGGCTGCTTTCCTAACGTACACCCGGTGAGTATTTGCATTCTTTTGATAAGTATGGATGATGTTCACATGGTTGTACATGTTTTCCAAAAAAAAATGCTAGAGAGTAATGATGAAGGGATTTGGGATGGAGAATAGCGGACCTTTCCCTTGAATTCCTCACAGTGACCTCCCCTTGCTACCGTCTGCATCGATCACTGCCACAACAAATTTTCAAAGAATAATTGCTAGAGAGTAAAGATGGTGGGTTTTGGAATGGAGAGTAGCGGACCACAATACGCCCTTTCCCTTGAACTCCTCACAGTGTTCTCCCCTTGCTTCCGCCGGCATCGATCTCTGCCACCACGTGTTTTCCAAGAATGATTGCTAGAGAGTAAAGTTAAATGCTTTTGGGATGGAGAGTAGCGGACCACAATACGCCCTTTCCTCTGAACTCCTCACAGTAATCTCCCCTTGCTACCGTCTGCATCGATCGCTGCCACCACATGTTTTCCAGGAATAAATGGTAGAGAGTAATACTGAAGGGTTTTGGGATGGAGAATAGCGGACCACAATACGCCCTTTCTCTTGAACTCCTCACAGTAATCTCCCCTTGCTACCGCATGCATCAATCTCTGCCACCACATGTTTTCCAGGAATAAATGGAAGAGAGTAATGTTGAAGGGTTTTGGGATGGAGAATAGCGGACCTTTCCTTTGAATAGCCTGGGGTCCTGGCCCGTTCGTATACCGCGAACTAGGGCCAGGTGTCAGAGAAAGTTTACCGAACACAATAGTGTTCGGTTATGCCGAGGTATTCCGAATGAAACAACATCGACTGCGCATGCGCGTCGATTAAGAGTCTGCAAGCTTATTCATGAGAAAATGCACTTATTTAGCTAGACACCATACTTAGCGTTGGATCCTTTTGAGATGAAGCCGTGACTCCGGTTTTTATTGTATTTTATAGCGTTGTGTTTTGTAATGGAACACAAATGTGCAAATCGCCCAAACAGGCTTGTGTTTGTGACACAAGTATTGAAAAGCTCACTGCGTCGTGTTTTACCATATAACAAATTCTGAGTATATCAAAGTAAACTCAACGGTGGAATTTCTGTAATAGATGGTTTTGCTTAAATTGTTATAGAAAGGTATTTAGTATAGCCCCATTGAAAAATTGACAAGATAGTTACAGAATAAAGGAAGGCTTGTCAATCTTCCAAAGTTAGAGTTAAACGTGGTTTTAAAAGACGAGATATGACGAGACAAGAATATATCTGGAAAAAATCGTTTGATAAGCACAAAGACCTAATAAATGTTTATTAGGTCTTTGATAAGCAGTATATGTTTGAATAGTATATATTCTGATATCAAATTCTTGAGATTTAAATGTGTCCAAAGCATTTTATTCTTAGATCATGCGTTCCCCATCTTCTTGATGACTTCGTCAACTACCGGTTCTTATGTTAAATCAGACTTTCAAACAACACTAAATAAGTTTATTTAAGCGATAATGTTTAATACAAATTATAATTGATCTTGTAGGCTTCATATGATTTTGTCAAAACGAAAAATAAAGGTGTTTAATTTGTCGAGAAGCTTGGCTTTTGATTATTATTGGAAAAGAAAACTCACGTTCTTTTTTCCTTGTTTGTTTTTAAAAATTAATTGCACTTAAATCGATTTTGTTCATTTCATTTTATTTTTCTATTAATTTATTGTTTGATTTAAATATTGGGATTCAAAATATCAGATTAAATTGATATCTTTTGTAAAAGAATCAAACTTTTTACTTTAGTAGTTATCTCTGAATGAATTCTACCAAAACTATTGTTTATATATTCAAATGAGTTTTAAATCACACACAAAACATATTGAATGGAAACAAATTGGAAACAAATATCTCCACCAATCAATATTACATATCATCTTAAATCCTTCGATGCTTAAATTTGAGGCTTGTGAAGTGTTAATAGGAGATTTTGAAGAAAGAAAGACCACATAAAAATGTGAAAAAATTGGGATTTTCTTCTATCTTTCCCATAACATGTTCTTTTTAATCAAATCCAACGACACATAAAAGGAAGGGGTAAAGGGTTTCACGTATCTCTGGTTAAACAATCACGAATTCAATAAAGACAAGAATCCCACCGACAAGAGTTTTAGTATATCAACGGCATCTGTATTTATTCCCTTTATGCAGTTATAAGTTAGAAGATAACAAACAAGGAAAAAAGAACGTGATTTTTCTTTTCCAAATTATAATCAAAAGCCAAGCTTCTCGACAAATTAAGCACCTTTATTTTTCGTTTTGACAAAATCATATGAAGCCTACAAAATCAATTATAATTAGTATTAAACATTATCGCAAAAGGCTTATTTAGTGTTGTTTGAAAGTCTGATTTAACATAAGAACCTGTAGTTGACGAAGTCATCAAAAAGGGGGGAAACGCATGAACTAAGAATAAACTGATTTGGACACATTTAGATCTCAATAATTTGATATCAGAATTAATACTATTCTAACATATATTGCTTATCAAACGATTTTCCAGATATATTCTTGTCTCGTCATATCTCGTCTTTTAAAACCACGTTTAACTCTAACTTTGGAAGATTGACACGCCTTCCTTAATTCTGTAACTATCTTGTCAATATTAAGTACTTTTCTATAACAAATTTAAGCACACGACACCATCTATTACAGACATTCCACCATAAAGTTTACTTTGATCTACTCCGGATTTGTTATATGGTAAAACACGACGCAAAGAGCTTGACTTTTCAATAATTGTATCACAAACACAACCCTGTTTGGGTGATTTGCGCGGTGTACTGCATTTGTGTTCCATTACAAAACGCAACGCTTTAAAATACAATAAAAACCGGAGTCACTATTTCATCTCAAAAGGATCCAACGCTAAGTAGGGTGTCTAAATAGGTACAGTTTCCCATGAATAAGCTTGCAGACTCTTAATCGACGCGCATGCGCAGTCGATGTTGTTTCATTCGGAATACCTCGGCATAACCGAACACTATTGTGTTCGGTAAACTTTCTCTGACACCTGGCCCTAGTTCGCGGTATACGAACGGGCCAGGACCCCAGGCTAAATGCGGGTTAGCATGGGCCAGGACTCCAGGCTATCCTTTGAATAGCCTGGGGTCCTGGCCCATGCTAACCCGCATTAGGGCCAGGTGTCAGAGAATGAATTGTCTCTTCTGATTGGCTAATGGATTGCCACTCGCCTTATTATGAAAAGATGGCGTTTGAATGGTGCATTTACCCTTTTTTACCCTTATCATTTTTACCCTTTTCCAACCCTTATTCAGCCTGGGTAGCCTTTACCTTTTACAATTTTCATACAATACTCCATTTTTTATAAATTAATTGCACTTAAATGGATTTTGTTCATTTCATTTTATTTTTCTATCAATTTATTGTTTGATTTAAATATTGGGATTCAAAATATCAGATTAAATTGATATCTTTTGTAAAAGAATCAAACCTTTTACTTTAGTAGTTATCTCTGAATGAATTCTACCAAAACTATTGTTTAAATATTCAAATGAGTTTTAAATCACACACAAAACATATTGAATGGAAACAAATTGGAAACAAATATCTCCACCAATCAATATTACATATCATCTTAAATCCTTCGATGCTTAAATTTGAGGCTTGTGAAGTGTTAATAGGAGATTTTGAAGAAAGAAAGACCACATAAAAATGTGTAAAAAGTTGGGATTTTCTTCTATCTTTCCCATAACATGTTCTTTTTAATCAAATCCAACGACACATAAAAGGAAGGGGTAAAGGGTTTCACGTATCTCTGGTTAAACAATCACGAATTCAATTAACAGGCAATAAAGATAAGAATCCCACCGACAAGAGTTTTAGTATATCAACGGCATCTGTATTTATTCCCTTTATGCAGTTATAAGTTAGATAACAAACAAGGAAAAAAGAACGTGATTTTTCTTTTCCAAATTATAATCAAAAGCCGAGCTTCTCGACAAATTAAGCACCTTTATTTTTCGTTTTGACAAAATCATATGAAGCCTACAAAATCAATTATAATTAGTATTAAACATTATCGCAATAGGCTTATTTAGTGTTGTTTGAAAGTCTGATTTAACATAAGAACCTGTAGTTGATGAAGTCATCAAAAAGGGGGGGAAACGCATGAACTAAGAATAAACTGATTTGGACACATTTAGATCTCAAGAATTTGATATCAGAATTAATACTATTCTAACATATATTGCTTATCAAACGATTTTCCAGATATATTCTTGTCTCGTCATATCTCGTCTTTTAAAACCACGTTTAACTCTAATTTTGGAAGATTGACACGCCTTCCTTAATTCTGTAACTATCTTGTCAATATTAAGTACTTTTCTATAACAAATTTAAGCACACGACACCATCTATTACAGACATTCCACCATAAAGTTTACTTTGATCTACTCCGGATTTGTTATATGGTAAAACACGACGCAAAGAGCTTGACTTTTCAATACTTGTGTCACAAACACAACCCTGTTTGGGTGATTTGCGCGGTGTACTGCATTTGTGTTCCATTACAAAACACAACGCTTTAAAATACAATAAAAACCGGAGTCACTATTTCATATCAAAAGGATCCAACGCTAAGTAGGGTGTCTAAATAGGTACAGTTTCCCATGAATAAGCTTGCAGACTCTTAATCGACGCGCATGCGCAGTCGATGTTGTTTCATTCGGAATACCTCGGCATAACCGAACACTATTGTGTTCGGTAAACTTTCTCTGACACCTGGCCCTAGTTCGCGGTATACGAACGGGCCAGGACCCCAGGCTATCCTTTGAACTCCTCACAGTAATCTCCCATTGCTACCGTCTGCATCGATCGCTGCCACCACAAGATTTTCTTCAATATTTACATTTTAAATGTTTTGGGTTTTTTTTTTGGTTTTTTTTTCATATTTCTTTTTTGCATAGTATTTATTTAGTAATCGCTACCCGAGTAAACTGGTTCCCGCTTCGCTCGCACATTTATCCCAATCGTATCAACTCGGCAATCCCCGTCACAAGTCGGTAGATATACCTCAGGTTATTTTTAGAAAAGGCCGAGGTGTTCCGAATGACATTTATTCGTGAGGGGACGATTACTCTGCAAAGGAGATTGTTTATTTAGTAATAATGTCTTCTTGTGGTGATTCTTTGTAATTTTCGTTAATCAAATAGATTTTCACAAAGAATAAAAGACAACGAGAACACATTTTCCTACACGTTGATGGGTTTTACTTTATTGTATGATGCTTACATATCAGGATTAAGGTGTAGAAAGTTGGAACATTGAAACTTTATGTTGCGGTGTATATCATACAGAATCAAAATTGATAAAATGGCTTATGTGTTCTCTTGAGAGATCCTTCAATTCATTTGTCTGTGTTATCATCAATTGCAGAGAATTGTGTTGACAAAAAGTACAAGTCTTGAGGTGCAAGCTCTGTCTTTGTTTATTTCTCAACACAATTGAATTACATTACTTTTGTTCCCATTAAAAATTTACCCGATTGAAAAAGGATTTAACCTTTATTGTACTGGAACCGACTTCATGCTTTATGCAAACAGGTTAGATCCAGACCAGCCGCGGTCTTTGGAAAGCAGACGTCACAAACATCTATTTCTAGTAAATTGGCGGGTGGCCTGTGATCTAACCTGTTTACTACTCCGAGAATCTTACCTCAACAAAATTAAGTAGTTCTTTAAGGTTATGGAAAGCAGGCAACACTAAAATATATATATTGAGAAAATAACCCAGCATTACAAGGGTTAAAACGCAATATTGTTTCGTAAACTAGACTTGTTATGTACATGGTATATCTGATCAGCACTGATTCACAATTTATAAACATGTGTGAGTTATCATGCTATTTTGGATTGTTTAATGTTTGTATGAGTATGGCTGAGACATGTACACTAGACATGTACAATAGAAATATACAAATATATATTAATCGTCTGCAAGAATACTCGATGACAGGTTGGCATTGATTAAAAGAACATTCTAGAAATACCCACCACAATGATAGCTGGTTACATGATTACAGTAAACAGGAAGAATATTCGAAAACTTTCTATCATCACATGTTTGAATATATGTTGAAAGAACTGAACCCAATGAGGAATACAAGATCCTTCCACAACATTCCATTAAGCTTCCTGAACTTTCCATATTAAGTGAAAAAGTATGCGAAAGAAACATTCAGTGGATTTCAGGGTACATTCCAAATCATTGGACTTTGGTCACATGACTGTTTGTTTACTCGAAAAACCCAAGTAGGCGTCGTAATCGTTTTTGTGTGTATATACATCCTTAACCCTTTCCCAAACGATAACAACATTTAACCACTTTGTTGCAGACGACTTTAGAAAACATTGTGGGTAAAGGAGAAATTGCTCGTAACAATATTTCTTTTCCCACAATGTTTTCTGCCCTATCAAAAAATTATTTTCGGCGTTTGGTAAAGGGTTAAGGGCATTCGGAAACCTCGACCAATTTTCAAATAACCTCGGAGGTTATGGGGAGCTATTTTGAAAGTAGTCCGGCAACCTGACGTAGACGTAGGGCATTTCCGACCGTTTGCAATCGTATCTGCTCGGTAAAAGCCGGGGATTGCCGAGTAGATATGATTGAGAAAATATGAAACGCAGATGTGTTGATATGATAGTCTTAAATAAAATTATTAAAAAAACACATTCAATTTAGTCCGAATGATCCTGACGTAGATATTTCATTCTACACTGTAACAGCTTAGATCATTCAAGCAACATTCAATTGCGATATATAACCAATATGTGTCTATTTACATAAATATCTAGTGCATGTTTGTAATGTTGTAATCAAACGGGTTATCCGCCGGAAAACTAGTCCGAATGATCCAGACGTAGATATTTCACTCTACGTCTGGATGCGTTCGATATAAAAGCGCGTCAAGCGGATATCAATTTTTCGAGGTAGTGCATGTCGGGAAATCTGTAGAAAGGGGCGGAGTTAAGATTACAGGTAAAGTCTGGCAGGAATATAATATCGGCTCCTTTTCATTTGGTAGAATATATCTATTTACATTAAAACCGAGATGCCCTTTCCCTCATATGAATTTTGTTAGTTGCCAAATTATTGCAACAGTTGATTTCAATTGAATACATAGATATTCATTCATTGAGTAAAGACATTTGTGACTCTATTGCGAGAATCTAGAAAACAGTCAAACCATCAGAGAATTTTTTTATGGAAACTTTAGCCACAAAAAGCCTTTAGCTAATCATTTCTGATGGCCAATTCTATGGGAAATGGACTCCCAATTTGATATTTTCTTGAATTATTGAAATCTGCAGTATGGGTCTAATCTGAAATATAAATCTAGAAACTATTTCAAAGTATACTGTTTGCAGGTTGGGCGAGCGCGAATGGAAACAAATCAGAGACATAGATAACAGCTATGTCTTTTAAACAAAGTATTCAAAAAGCTTAAATAAGCTATATAAACAGCTATGGGCATGTTATAAAGGGGGAGAGTATCGAATAGTACATCTTTCGGTTTTTTGGTTTAAATATCAAACGCCTAGTTTTATTACCCCAGACGGGAGCGACGCGCGTCACACAGAGACACTAATCCAGACACCGTCGTACATCACACAACACGTGCCTTACCCTTTATCCTGTTAATAGCATCATAGTTTTGTCCTCAAAGAATACGCATTTGACATGGGTGTAGGACAATTCCCCACTAGGACGATTCCCCACTGGGACAATTCCCCACTGGGACAAATACCCACAGGACAATTCCCCACTAGGACGATTACCCACTAGGACAATTGCCAACTGGGACAATAACCCACTATTTGATATAAAACATATATTCAAATGAATTATGTTTTTTTTATTTATAACGTAGATTTTGCGTTATTTACATTATCTGTAATATTTAACAATGAAAATAAGAGTGAAAAATCATCAAAATAGAGATTTGAAGCAGTGTTCCTTTTTTGTCTGCAAAAATATATACTGATAAAAGAATTGAACAGAATGCATGTAACAATTTATTATCAGAAGTATTCTAAAAGTCAAGTTAATATCAATGACCAATTAATTGGACTGTTGATTCAAAATTTTAACCTAATGTGAAATACTTTACTTTGCAAATACTGAATATTCTTATTAAAAGACTCTTTGTGAATTCTTATGATATTGATTTTTAAATGCTTACATATTTCAAGTATATGGAATATGGGGTCTAATGGGATGAAATATAAGGAAGCATAGGGATGATAAAACAATTTTAAAAGAATAAGAAATGAAGAATTAAGATATGAAAATCCAACACAGACTGAAAAACATGTACATTATTGATATATCAAATATCAATTTAAGACCTCGTTAGCAAGGTGTAGCTAAAGGATGATTAAAGGTGTGGAGCAAAGCAATCATTTATTCAATCCCAATCCAAAATTAAAAAGCTTACCAAAATATGAATTTATCAATAAATCTGTTTTCAATTGCCTAAATCAATAAATGGGTTGATTATTATTGATAGGATAATTGAATTGCAATTCATTCTTTTCTACATTTGCATTATGCACAAACAGTATGCTTAATTCCATGATCACTGATTTTTGATTAGTTTTAATTTATTGCCTCAATAGTAAAGATTCGTGAACATATCAAAAGATATATTTAATCGCTATTATTTATTAAAAGTGGGGAATTGTCTTCATTCTTACTACAAAAAGATTTGTGAATGGACCAATCTTTTGACTTTTTTTCAACCATTTGTTATTTGTTTGGCTATAGTAATATAGATATATTTTCATGTGTAAATTGAAGATAATGGTTTGAAAAAATATTTTAATATTTCTTTAATTCAGATTCTTGAAAAAAAAATGTTTTATGACGATTCCATTTTACCAGTGGGGAATTGTTCTACTTGACACAAATGTGGGGTGTTGTTCGTTGGGTAATTGTCCAGTGGGTAATTGTCCTGTGGGTTATTGTCCTAGTGGGTTATTGTCCTAATGGGGAATTGTCTGTACCCCATTTGACATATATTTTTATTTCTAAAGTACATTGATATTAATCAAATTTACAGATTTAAGAGCAAGTTTCTTCTGAATATCATCTATGTTTGCAGCGAAATGGTAGTCGTCAAAACCAAATCCTTTGTATCAATACAATATCGATTTCTTTCTTGATATAGTTAATAATTTGTATTTTACCTCATCGATTAGTTTGTGTGTTTTATTGCAGTTTGAATTTTAGAATGGTAACGACCTTGTCTGGGGAACAGAAGGATAACTAAATGTTGAAAGCTTAACAAAACTGATTACATTAAGATTCAATATTTTTTGAAAACTAAAATGGTACGGGAAAAGGTATTGCCCAATGCTTTCATGCATGGAAAGCGATTTTGATTATCACTAGATTGGTTAATGGGCTATTGTTTTGCATCAATATCCATAGTTATTTAGCGCACATATATCAAGAGGTGACTATCTTTTTACCAACACAAATAACCACAAAGGATTGATTTCGAAATAAGTGTGGCGAAGCAAATCACTTCAACACCAAAATGATTACATTGTCTTAACCCTTTCCCAAACCCCAAATTTTGACTGTCCCAAACTGAAAGAGTTCGCAGACGACATTTTTAAAATGTGATAAAATTGAAAAACAATCTTCTAATTATGAGCAATTTCTTCTTTTCCCACAATGTTTTCCAGAGTCGTCTACAACACTGTGATCAAATGTCGTTATTATTTGGGAAAGGGTAATTAGGCTTATCAGGGAGACGTTGATGTTGTTTCAATTTTAGCATCGTGATATTCTCGCTTGCGAATATCCGGGCATTTCCACCCGATTTCCCAAAATGCAACAGTGCGAAACCAATAATAGCCTGGGGTCCTGGCCCGTTCGTATACCGCGAACTAGGACCCCAGGCTAAACCAATAACAACAAGGGGGAACAACGTCGCGATTCGCTATGTGTTTACATAGTGAGAAGGGTCGATTGCCTGATTAAAACATTACATAAAGCTTAAAAACGATGTGTTAGCTCTGTTGGGCGATTGCCTGAATCTAAAATAACATTAATTAGAAAGAATTCTCCTTTTAAACTAGTCCAAATTATCTTTCAGCATGGTTAATGTAGATAAAAAGAGTAAACATATTTGAAGCAGAGAAATGGTTAGATACTCATTTACGAGGGTATGTGACGTTTCGTAAAAGCGCATCTCATAAGCGTGACAAATATAACAATATTAATCATATGTTGTTGAAGTTATTCCTATTTTACTTTGATCGGACGTATTGTGTGTTTTAGTGCAATTTTGAAGTTAAGACTAGCTTCAGACATACCGAGTTACTTTTGGATTCCTCTGATTATAAAAAAAATCCATAAGTTAACTTCACATTGACACATTGTTTTGAAGATAATCAATGAATAACAGGTAATCCGCATTTAAATCTCAAACACTAACGATGCTTTGTATTTCGATACTAAGTAGCACCCAATCACCTACCCCGAAGCCATAAAATACACAACTCTGTGTCAACGCACGACTGACTGTATACACCTCGGCATTGTTCTAAAGTAACATCCTTATCAAGTCGGTGGTTTTATTGCCCTAGTATCTGTTCATGAACCAATTTAACAAGTTGACCATTAGTATTCTTTCTTTATGACAACCCTTTATCCAAACAACCATATCAACCATTTGAATCCGAAATTCTCGGGGTACAGACAATAACCCACTAGGACAATAACCCACAGGACAATAACCCACAGGACAATTACCCACTGGACAATTACCCACAGGACAATACACCACATTTGTGTCAAATAGGACAATTCCCCACTGGTAAAATGAAATCGTCATAAAAATTCTTTTTTCAAGAATCTGAATTAAAGAAGTATTAAAATATATTTTCAAACCATTATCTTCAATTTACACATGAAAATATTTTTAAATTACATTAGCCAAAAAAATATCACATGGTTGAAAAAAGGTCAAAAGATTGGTCCATACACAAATCTTTTTGTAATAAGAATGAGGACAATTCCCCACTTTTGATAAATAATAGCAATGAAATTTATCTTTTGATATGTTCATGAATCTTTACTATTGAGATCATAAATTAAAACTAATCAAAAATCAGTGATCTTGGATTTAAGCATATTATTTGTGCATAATGTAAATGAAGAAAAGCATGAATTGCAATTCAATTATTCTATCAATAATAATCAACCCATTTATTGATTTAGGCAATTGAAAACAGATTTATTGATAAATTTATAATTTGGTAAGCTTTTTAATTTTGGATTTGGATTGAATAAAACATTGCTTTGCTCCACACCTTTAATGATCCTTTAGCTACACCTTGCTAACGAGGTCTTTATTTGATATTTGACATATCAATAATGTACATATTTTTCAGTCTGTGTTGGATTTTCACATCTAAATTCTTCATTTCTTATTCTTTTAAAATTGTTTTATCATCCCTATGCTTCCTTATATTTCATCCCATTAGACCCCACATTCCATCTACTTGAAATATGTAAGCATTTAAAAATCAATATCATAAGAATTCACAAAGAGTCTTTTAATTAGAATCTTCCAAATTTGCTAAGTAAAGTATTGCGTATTAGGTTAAAATTTTGAATCAATAGTCCAATTAATTGGTCATTGATATCAACTTGACTTTTGTAATACTACTGATAATAAATTATTTTATGCATTCTGTACAATTCTTTTATCAGTATATATTTTTGTAGACAAACAAGGAACAATGCTTCAAATCTCTATTTTGATAATTTTCCACTCTTATTTTCTTTGTTAATTATTACAGATAACGTAAATAACGCAAAATATACGTTATGAATTAAAAAAAAACATAATTTACTTGATTATATGTTTTATAACAAATAGTGGGTAATTGTCCCAGTGGGCAATGGTCCTAGTGGGTAATCGTCCTAGTGGGGAAATGTCCTGTGGGTAATTGTCCTAGTGGGGAATCGTCCTAGTGGGTAATTGTCCTACACCCGAAATTCTCGACCTACAAGCATAAATGTTAACGTTGTATAAGATTACAACAATTATTGATAAGTCTATGTCTTACATTGCAACTGGCTTTTGGAAGCAGTTTCGCAAGAAAATGATGTTTGTCTTACCTTTATACTATAATAAATAGTACAATTATGCCATTGGTATAACCGTTTTAATGTCTCTACCTCTTATTTGAATAATCGTTTTATTTTGTGTTTAAACATTTTAATAGAAAGGTCGCGCTTGTATCCGGTTAGCGGGAAATTAAGAATAAGAATGTCATCATTACTCGCTATGAAATAAAGGCACTGACGAACCAACTAAAAGAAACAAATTCGTTTTATTTGCCATTCGACTCAATTTTGAGGTCAAAACATTGATTATTAACTACCTGTTATAAAATTTGCCTCCATATTTGACACCGCAATCGATCATTCATGAATGATTTAAATTTTGATTTTAAGATCAAGGGTCCGTTCTGCTAAATTCTTATATCACAAACCTCAAATGTTTGTCATGATTAAATTGCTTTTTTATCTTGTTGGTCACACTCAAAAGCCGATTTTCAAACATATGATGAATAAAATGATGTCGTGGTTTTTAAGCCAGTTAATCATTGAATAGATAATTCACACATTTGAAAACAATCTCTCTGTATACAACTTAATTGATTCTTAACATATTCATAACATAACATAACATAAATTTTATTGGCATTAAACATTACATATTTATAGCCGTACAATTTTACATATAATTTTACATACAAATGGTGAAACATAAGAAAAGGAAAATAATTTACCAAGACGAACAGTCTAAGTATAGATAAGGATCTGTATGAATAAATAGATTTAATAAATAGCTTAACATCTAATCTATATTGGAAATATTTCTAAATTTAAATGCACTAATAATATATTTAGCGACACTAAGGATGGTGCGTTGTGATATCGAGTTCATGATATTTTCAAACTTTTGTAAAGTTGGCCATCTACAAAAATATGGTTTAAGGTGGCGACATCTTATTTCGCGATAATGCGGACAAACTAATAAAAAATGATATGAATCTTCAATTGCTGCCATATTACACTGTGTACATAGGCGGTTAGTTCGATCTTGGTTCTGATATCTTCCAGTTTCGATTCCAAGGTTATAAGAGTACAGTCGAAATTTCGAAAGTGCTACTATAAATTTAGAATCGATGTCGCATGTAAGATACCTATCCATCTTAAATTCGTGCTTGAATAAACAATATGAAGAGAGTCGTCCTGAGTTATTAATATTAGTATACCATGTTTGTTTAAATATATCCAGTATTCGCTCCTTTATCAAAGAGAAATTAATGTTTATTAGACTTTGTGTTGTCCATACATTTGAAAACCTATACTTTCTAAGAGTGTTTTAATGTGATGTGCCCAATTTAATCCGTTATATGAAAGTCCGGAATTTGCATCATCTGCTAGTGTTCTATATATACTTACAAGGAGTGGATTGCTGGATTTAAGGATATGTTACCAGTATTTTAACATTATTAATTTTCTGGATAGTTTCATCGAGTATCGACCAAGTTCTCCGTATATCCCCTGTATATTTGTTGACTTTTTAACATGTAAAGCCTTTCTAAGAAATTTATTGTGTATTAATTCGACGTTTTGGGCATCATGGTAGCCCCAAACAGCTGCATTGTAATTTAGTATTGAACCCACTAAACTATCAAATAAACGACATTTTTCAGGGACTGAAAGTTCAAGTTGGTTAAAAACAATGAAAAGATTATGAAGTGCGTGTGTTGATTGCTGTGCGATGCGTATTTGTGATCTATGCCAGGATCCATTTTTGAATAAATGCGTACCTAAATATTTGAACGAGTTGACTTGTTCTAGGAGTGTATCATTCAATTTAAGATCACAAGTCGTATGCCGCCCTCGTTCAAATACCATGACTTTAGTCTTATTAGAATTAATTGTTAATCCCCATAATGAACAATAAGACTGTATATCATTTAGCATGCTTTGTAATGTAGCTGCTGATTGAGCAAATAATACAGCATCATCAGCAAAAAGTAACAAGAAGATCTTTAGCTCATTTACTGTAAAGATTCCATCTAATTCCGTGTTGATGCAATTCAAGATATCATTTGTAAAGAAGAGATAGAGCAAACTAGAGCTCGGGTCTCCCTGTTTGAGACCGATATGTGAAGAAAATGATTGAGATAACTTGCCATTGAAACGAACACTCTGTTTTACCACACTATACATTGACTTAACAGCTGTTACAAATTTTGAGCTAAGTCCGTAGTTAATCAATTTTTGCCACAAAAACTGTCTATTTATACGATCAAAACATTTTTCAAAGTCTATACATACACAGTATAGTTTTTGCTTAGAATTGAGTGTTTTAGCAATAATCGAATGTAATAAAAATATGCAATCTGTTGTGGATTTTCCTTTTTGGAAACCAAACTGATTATCGATGTAAAACTCATTTTCATCAGCCCAATTTGTTAATCTGTTCATTAATACTTGTGAATATATTTTAGCTAAAACATTTATAAGCGTTACTCCTCTATAGTTTTTAGGTTCGTCACAGTTGCCACCCTTAAATATGGGGGCAATAATACCTTCACCCCATGATAACGGGTACTCTCCATTTTTAAATATACGATTAAAAAAACTAAGTATAAAGTTAGAAGTATATTCAAATGAGTATTTGAATATTTCGGCAGTAAGCTCATCAAGTCCGCTGCTTTTATTATTGTTTTGTGTAAAAATAGCCTTTTTGAGTTCATCGATTGTTATTTCTTGGTCAAGCATCTCGTCATGTATATATTCTGTATTTTGATTTTCATCGGCTGTTTCATTTTGGATGCTACCATATAAATGTTGGAAATGTGTACATAAATCATCAATAGTTAAATATTCACAATCCCGATCAACACAACAATTAAGGGTTGTGGTATAAGTTAATGCCGATCTGCCACATTTGCACCCTATCATAAAGTTACAAATTCTTTCTTGTTAAGCCAATCAACAGCCTCCGGACATAAGAGTTCCTTTAAACATATCAAAGACAACCCCGTGTCCTTCTATCATCTTGATATGTGCAGTGTCAATAGGTTGAAAATAATGGATTTGCATTTTTTCATTGTCATGTGCATTTATATACGAAACATCATTAAAGGTAGGCGGATCAAAGTTCTTTTTTAACATGCATTTATCATTCAAAGTGCTTTAAAGCAATATTCACGAACAAGCTTTGTTTAATTTGATTTTAAAAAATGTTTCATGTATTGTAAATGAACTGGAAAAACATTTAGTTTTAACCCTTCACCTTTATTGACCAATAATTTGCGGGTAAAATTTTGATCATCAAATGCAACAAATAGAAATTTTCAAGTTTGTCCCTTATTCATTTTTTCCTCTACACCAAACTATTTTTTAGGAAGTTTTCGTTTTCAAAGGACTAAATTCTGCCAAAAAGACTATTTTATTGCTATGGGATATATGGAATATCACGCTTATGACTGCACCGCGTTTCGTTTATCAGCACTCATTTAATCCAATTTATGGCAATATCTTAACATTTCGAGCATTGGCAACACCCCAAAACAAATCTTTATACCAAAAAGACCAGATAAAAACACACTGGACACAAAATAAACGTGGGGGGAGTTATGAGTATATTAAAAATAAGCTTTTATTCAGTGATATATATATAATGTGTCAATTTATAGACAGAGGACATTTTTTGTAAAAAAAATAAATTCTCTATCTGTGAGATAGTCCATTTAAGATAATAAAGAACTGTAGAATTTTATGATGTTTGAACAAACAGGGAATGCGCGTTGCACATGCTAAAACAAATATTTTCGCTATAAATTATAAATGCCAATCCAAACTAGACAGCGAATAATCATTAAAATGTTGTAAATCTGCGCGAACGAATCTGTAGTGAAGTAGACAGTAGTAAATCGTATACACGGCTGGGCAACGCTCTACCGCACCACAATGGGGAAGACGACGAAATCGGTTGCGCAACTTCCGGTTTAGCGTTTTAAGGGTAGGGGTTTGCAATTTTCTGCATTTTCAGACCAGAAATCAAAACTCTTAAAAAACACGATTCTTCCCTTATTGAATACAACCGCCTATAGGCACAGTTTTAGTTTTGTACTCTGGATTTGGCTGAGAGTTCGTAAATTTTCCTTGGAGAAGGAACCCAAAAGTACATCCTCCCGACACCCTGTTCGCAAAACCAGTAAATTATTTTGCAATTTCGCATTTTATGTCGAGGTAAATGGGTGTTTTGATAAGAAAAGATACTCAAAACTATCAAGTTGTTCAATCCTTATTGAATTCCACAAGTTCAAAATTGAAACTTTGAGAGAGAGAGGGGGGAGAGAGAAAGGGAGAGAGCAAGGGAGAGAGAGAGAGAGAGAGAGAGAGAGAGAGAGAGAGAGAGAGAGAGAGAGAGAGAGAGAGAGAGAGAGAGAGAGAGAGAGAGAGAGAGAGAGAGAGAGAGAGAGAGAGAGGAGAGAGAGAGAGAGAGAGAGAGAGAGAGAGAGAGAGAGAGAGAGAGAGAGAGAGAGAGAGAGAGAGAGAGAGAGAGAGAGAGAGAGAGAGAGAGAGAGAGAGAGAGAGAGAGAGAGAGAGAGGAGAGAGAGAGAGAGAGAGAGAGAGAGAGAGAGAGAGAGAGAGAGAGAGAGAGAGAGAGAGAGAGAGAGAGAGAGAGAGAGAGAGAGAGAGAGAGAGAGAGAGAGAGAGAGAGAGAGAGAGAGAGAGAGAGAGAGAGAGAGAGAGAGAGAGAGAGAGAGAGAGAGAGAGAGAGAGAGAGAGAGAGAGAGAGAGAGAGAGAGAGAGAGAGAGAGAGAGAGAGAGAGAGAGAGAGAGAGGGAGAGAGAGAGAGAGAGAGAGGGGCAGAGAGGGAGGGAGAGAGAGAGAGGCAGAGAGGGAGGGGATAGGCAGAGACAGAGAGAGAGAAAAGAGAGAGAAAGAAAGAGAGAAAGCAAGAATGAAAAAAGAAAAAAAGAAAGCAAGAAAATATAAGCTGAACTTTTTCCTTCCCACATTAATTCCAAATATCATCAACGGAAGACCTTTTCTAAGGGGTGGTGCCATTTTTCTTATATTATCATTTATTTTAAAATGAAACGGTCATTAAACGAAAAAAAATCACGTTTCATTAAAACACACCTTAATATCGATGTTTATTTCTAAAAGGAAACGGACCATCAATAAACACAGAATAATATTCAAACAAAACATATCTCTATACCAATGTTTATATTTAAAGGAAACGGACAAATAACAAACCCAGAATCATATTCAAATAAAACGCATCGTAATACCAATGTTTATATTTCAAATGAAACGTACAAATAACGAACACAGAAAATGTTCAAATAAAATATCTCTTACGCAGGAACAGTCCTGGTAACTGATTTTTCTAACACAGAGATGCTTTACGATAAAATAGCTTACCTTAAAGAAGCTTTTCATTGACTTGGGTCTCTGGATGAGTTCCATCGTGTACAAAAGTCACGTCAAAACTGCGTCCGATATCATCCGTTCGTATTAATTATTTACCAATTAGTTAGTCACTACGTCATGCTCTTAATCGATCGAGAGGTCGATTTCGTCTTAAGCGCATTACCCTCATACGGAAAAGTGTGTCTGGTCCAGAATGCAACCAACAGCAGACGACAGTTATAGAATACGTGAAACTTTGCTCTCTTCGTTTTATCGGTTATAAAGATATGTACCCAAACGGCAGAGCTTGCTTGTCACAGGTGTCGTTAAAGGTACTTGTTCACAGATGTGAGAAAATTTGAAAGTTAGAATAAAATGTCTTTAAACCTGCACAATAGATGTACTGATGAATGATGCCCACTAAAGAGAGGTCGTTTGAAGCAAAATAATATTGGTTTCAATTCTTTTAATTTCCTATACAGTGAAATAACATCTATGTTATTCCAAACGCGTTACACCGCTTTTGAGATCTACTGCATATAAACTGTATATACGAGGGTTGGTAGGGAAGTTCGTGGACTGTTATCATAATTTTTGTATTATCTGTCTAAGCAAATTGACGTTTCCTGAATTAACTTGCTTCCGATATATAATTCAATTTTGTCATACTTCAAAACTTTTTGAAGTACCCTATGAGTTCAGATTTGCTTTAGATTGGTTGATAGGTTATTTAAATACCAGGTTTTAGTTATTTCAATTGATTAACACTCATATCAGTTATGCACATATATGTTCTGCTAATTCCAAAGAACAATGCATTGATTCCATGAATTTGGGGGAAAAGACATAAAAAAAATAGAAAGAAAGAAAGGAAAGAACAAATTACATATTGAAATTCTATATCTGTCTGTCAACTTGGTTCGTGGGTTAGAAAGCTTATCAAAGCAGGATATTTGCACATAAAAATCTAGACCGCTAGGAAGATTTTAATAGTTTGACTTCAAACATAGACATTGGTTCCCAATTAATAGCATATTCAAGTTGAGAAGGATGAAAGGGATAGAGGCGAAATATTGACAACCTTAGAGTATGATATTTGGTTCGTATAAGACAGATTTTCTGCATCCTCATCATAAAGTCAAAAATCACAACTAATGTTATCAGAAATATGGTTTGCAGAAATATCTGCATGGAAATTACTTCAGTTATTTCTAGTTGAGCATGCGTAACCAAGAATCTCCACTCACCTATGCTATAGTGCTTTGGTTATTGAGCGAGGAATTGCAATTGAAACATGAAAAGAGATGAAATCATTTTGATTTCATTTTGTAGGTCGAGCGACAAAAGATGGGATAAAAGAGTTAGCAACTAGTTAAGCTCGTCGTTCAATGAATAAATGTCATTAGCATTTCGTGATGGATAATATGTTATGTTCTCTGCAATTGAGGGGAATATTTGTGATAAATGATTTGGTGCTTGTCCATTTTGAATTTTGTATGGCAAAACTGGTTTTCGTTTTTTCCGTCTATCAGCAAGTGATAACTAACCTATTTCAGTTCAGCAACACATTTTGGGGAGTAACGGACCTTGTAAACTTAACGGGAATTCGAACCCGGGACCCTCGGTACAAGAGGCCGAGACTACAATCATGGCCACCATAACATCAATGAAAGCAAACGTGATTTATGATTTATTGTTTCCTGTACGCACCTCTATTTCATCCCTCTCTATGTCTCACTCTCTATCTGTCTCAATTTCCATCTTTCTCTATCAAACTTTCCCGCTGTGAAATAACAGCCAAATATGTCTCTCAGTTAATTTACAATTAACCGTAGCATATCGAATGTACCTTATTGCTTGATAAGGTATTATTTAGAAGATGACTTATAAGCTCCAAGCATCTGTCCCAATCCATTAGTAAGTGAATACTTTTACAATAAAACATGTTTCAGGAGTGGTGAGATCTGATTTTGATATACGTGTCCGTCCATGCCAAATCTTTTTTTTTTCACTTGTGCGTATAAAGGTTCATCGTAAATTCCAGTAAAAATTAATTTGTCCGTTAAAGCTTTTGGACAAACTGGGCCATACGGACAGATGAGTCTGCCTTGTGTTTAAAAGCATACCAGCGCTCAGAAAAACTGTAAAGCTGGTAATATGAGTTATACATTATGATAGAATATGTTCAAACATAGTGAAACACCACAGGATCATGACAATATAACGCCTTTACCACTTATCATCTAGGTCTCAAAAAGCTATTTTCACAAATTTTGAACGCACCAGTTTAACTTCATCGTTTACATGTGAATAACATCTAAAATAGCAAGAACCGCTCGGATTAACGAGTGTCGATTGATTACCTGGTCAGAAAAAAATCACGTGAAACACATACAAATACTGTCATTTATCCATAACAAACAAAGTGTACATTCAAAATAGGGGAATTTCTCGGGTTTCATTGATTCTCCACGTTTCTCAGCTGTCCTTGTTTACATGGCTTATTGTAAACAAACCGTATCATATTCACTCTTTTAAAAGCATTACGTGAACGTGTTACCGTCTCAGTTCCTCTGTAAATGGGAATTTAAAGTACTTTTAAGTTAATTGTTAATCATTCTAGAACTTTCACAATTAAAGTGTATATGTGCGCAAGTACGGCTTTAAACTAAACCTCTGATACCTGGTTTACAGACCAGTATCGCTAATAACTTCGTCAGCATTTTATAATTGTGGTGTCTTCATCGAAAATTTGAAGGCAGCGAGTTCCGGATTCTCATGGCATGCTCTGAAAATAAAACTCTGTGCATGCATTCGTATTTGCAAGGTGATTTTACCAAGCCGATTATGTAGTATAAACTGGTTGCATGGTTTTCTTGTATTGTTCACCAACATTCACCGTCTGTTGACCTGCCTGATTAGCATGAATTACACGCTATACTGAGTATTTAAAAATATCCTCGGAGCCGTCCTTAATGTTCGACCACGTGGTTCGTCCACGTGCATTATTTGATAAATGCTACTAAGCTTACCTGTTGATATATAATACGTATAGCTCTATTGTTTATCGACTGTGTTCGAAAGACTGTCCGGTAATCAATAATTATTTATGCATAGAGGGCAACAGACGGTGAATGTTATATAACAATAGCGACGTAGAGATTCTTTCTAAATTAACAAACTACGTAAAATCAGCATTGTCTGTTCGTTTGTATGGCATCTACAACTATCTATATATGCATTTTATTCCTATGTGATGTTTCCATATAAATTATATACCAGCATTATTTTGAATAATTAGATACATATATGATATTTATGGTTCAAACATGTTTGCATAAGCATGAAGTCGGTTCCAGCACTATAAGGGTTAAAAACATGGCAAACATTGATCTATGGATTACAACAAATATGACACAAACAAATAAGTAGTATTGATGTTTATTCATGATCTAACAGTGCTTGATTTATATAAATACTTGATTTGCATAATTATTTCAAAATACATAAATTAAAGCTAGAAAAGTATACTTCGCAAGGAAGCCTCCATCACTCATATAATTCAACTAATGTATATGAATTAAAAACAAAAACAATGTAAACACTAACATGTATTTTCTCCGAAAATCCGGACTCAAGAGATGTGTGACATCTAACATCATTGTCGAAAAAAACATGCTCGTCAGCTTCGCTGAACCAATGCATTCCATCTTGCCTTTTCTATAAGGAAGCCGATTCTGCATGTGATTCAAGAAACGATGTTTATATGTATATGGGTTTTATATCATGTCAACATTATTTCAGTTATGTTGCAATGCCTGACTCTTAATGATGGAGGAAGACCCCATACTCAACTACCCAAAAGGGTCAGCCAAGCCGGGTAGAAACATCGGCTTTACGTAAGTCAGTGGGCAGACTACATTTCATGAAATTCCAAAAGCCGTCACCGGGACTTAAACCCATGCAGAGAAGGACCATATGTTTTAAGATTCTGTACTCTTACCACTAGGCCACGGAGGGCCCCTGATGCAAGAAACAGTTGTGACAAAAAAAGACATTGCTCAAAAAGAGCAACTTCTCATTTTGTCATTACACGTATTATCTTTCACCATAATTGTGAAGAACAGGGTGCCGTTTTACTAAACTTATTGAAAATGTTTGTGCAAGTCAAAACTGATAAACATGAATCGAAACTTAAATGAAAGAACACTATTGCAATGTAACACATCATTGGAAACGTCTCGGAATGACGATTCCAGTGAGGTGTTACTTTGCAATATTGCTTATCCCAATATTTAAACACGATATAATATTGTTTTGAACTTACGCGAATTTAAAGCGTAAAATGTTGAGTAAAACGGTACCCAGGCTTCTTTTTCATAAATATTGTGTTCATATCTTTTTGTGTTATCTCTAAATGCTGTTAATTTGGACAAGTCACCATAAAGTCTAAATGAAAAAATTATCCTTATTTCATCCAATCATTCAACCCATTACCAAACAATAACGACATTTAACCACTTTATAGCAGACCACTCTGGAAAAACGCTGTGGGAAAAGGAAAGATTACTCATGACAAGCAATTTCCTCTTTTCCCACGATGTTTTTCACTCTGCCAGAAGATAACTTTCCATTTTCATCACAATTTGAACTGTCCTCTGCAAACTCTTTCAATTTGGGACAGTTGAAAATTAAATTTGGCGTTTGGTAAAGGGTAAAGATGCCATTCGACCCTTTATCCACAAAAAAGGCGCGGTAAAAAAAGGACATTCTGGTGCAATAAATTGAGGGAATATTCAGAAAAAATGATATTTTTTTTTAGCAAATAACAATCAGTTCAAGCCAATCAACAAAATAAGTTATAAATAATAAGTTATAAATATACATTAACATCTCTCATTATGGTAAATTAATTATACATATAAGTGAATCAAACACATTTAATTTACTCTATTCCTTACATTCCTGTTGCTGTGACAGATAGAGTTTAAACACTGTTGAAAACAGAATTTCACCCCAAATAATAAAAAAAAATCCCATTCTAACATGATGAACAAAAGGGCACCACTTGTTGTAGAGTTATTTAACACTGTCAGTGTTAGTCTAATGTTCCAACACCCAACTAGATTAAAGAGATGGGGAGAGAAAGATGTTCATTTTTTTAATAAAAGTATAAGTTAAGTCATTTTATGTATGGTAAGGTTGCCACAATCTTCACATACCTATGAACGTGGATAATAAAGAATTCCAAATTCAAAAAAAGAAAAGTATAATAAAATAATTATAAGTTAACCCTTTATCAAAACCCAAATTTTCGACTGTCCCAAATTGTAAGTTTGCAGACATCATTTCAAAATGTGATGAAATTGAAAAATAATCTCCTAAAAGGGCAGGAAAAATTAGTGCAGAAAACATCGTGGGAAAAGGAGAAATTTACGATTTGCTTATGCAAACAGGTTGGATCCAGGCCAGCCACCAAGTAAATTGGTGGCTGGCCTGTGATCTTACTTGTTTGCTACTCTGAGTATCTTTTCTCATCAAAATTAAACAGATATCCAAGGTTATGGAAAGCAGGCGACACAAAAACATCCAGAATTCTAAGATTTAATGATGGAGGAAGTCCCCAAACTCAACTTTATCCTGTCACTAGTGTCATTTTGGGACCGATAACTAGGTGCCGTATAACATTTGTGATATCCGGCACTAACCATACAAAACATGCATGTGACGAATCATGACGTCATAAGAGCGCAATGACATCATATTTACATCATTCTCTGCTTATTTTTTCCTTTTTTTCTGGTGTTTTATTTACATCTTATTTGTTTGAAAGAATACATAAAGGTAACAGGATAAAAAAAATAGATGGTTGGTGTCTTTGAATAGGAAAAAATATCGGGCTCGGCATCGGAATATTATCCGTTTCGCCTTCGGCTCACCGGATAATATTCCTAAGCCATGCCCGATAATATTTCCGATTCATGACACCAACCATCTATTCTCTATATCCATAAGGGTTGGTCAAGCCGAATAGAACTACCTCTTATGAAAATCCAAATGCCGTCACCGGGATTTGAACCCACACAGAGAGGAGCAGTTATTTTAATGTCTGTACTCTAACCACTAGGCCATGATGGCCCCTTTGTTCAGATGAAAGATTTTAGCAAGCTACAACTCTCCAAGAACAAGGCAAGATATGGTCATTGGGAAATAAGCTTAAACAATGCTATTGGTAATGAATGTACACAGACTTTGAGACAAACCTTTACCAAAGCAATTGCTGGACGGACACATGTGAGAATTAAATCAAGCAAATCTGAAAAACACAGTGACTTAAAAAGTACATTAATGTAAATGATTTGTGTATTGTGAATAGTCCAATGACCAAGTAAATAAGTGTTCAAGTCTTGAAAGAAATTCTGTTCTGTTCTGTTCTTTTCGTTTTCTTTAATTAAACACTTTTAAACACATCTTAACTACAAGACTCAAAGAGACAATGATATACAGGAAAAAATACTTGTAAAGAGTAATTTCTCCTTTTGTCACAATCAATTCATGACAATGTCTATACAAATATTCTGTTTTTGTACATTACGACTGTTGTCTTCTTTCAAATTTTACAAGTCGCCACAAGTATCCACCTATCAAGGATGGTTCAGATGAAACAAAAGTATTTTTTAAAAATATATTTTTGAGTCGTTTGCAATCCAAAACCTTAAGTAGCTGCTTAATTTTGATGAGGAAAGTTACTCAGTGTAGCAAACAGGTTAGATCGCAGGCCAGCTGCCGATTTACTTGGCAGCTGGCCTGGATCTAAGCTGTTTGCTTAAGCATGATGTCGGTTTCAGCACTACAAGTAGCATTCTCCATGATAAATTTGCTTCCTTTTTTTGTGTTCAAGTCGAAAAAAAATCAAGACCACAAAAATAAAATAAAAAAAAAAATTAAAAAAAAAGGTAATTTCATAAGAAGCTGAATTAAGCAAAAATGTGAAGGCAACACCACCTTATTTTTCTTATAAAATCATTTAACAATAATATAAAAAAATAGCTTAACAAAAATATGAAAAAATGTAGTATGTACATTTTAAGTGCACACCCCACACCTAAAAACAAAACTGTTGCCATTTGACATTCAACCCTTAGAATGCTTAAAAATTTTCTTAAAATAGATTCCTATGTCGTCTGCTTTCCAAAACTGCTAAATTTTTATGAGGAAAGACACTCAGAGTAGTAAACAGTTCAGATCACAGGCCAGCCGCCAATTGACTTGGCGGCTGACCTGTGATCTAACCTGTTTGCATAAGCAATAAGTCAGTTCCAGCACAATAAGGGTTAATGATATTCACACATAATTATTTAATTTGTGGGATATCTTAACTTACCCTAAAATACTACAATGACCTTCAAACAATTAAATTTTATCAAGAAACAAGAATTCAATTACATGTTATAGTATAAAGAAATAATCACATTATCAACTTTATTCAAAATGTAAAGAAAACTAGATCAGGAGTGACTCTATTGGGCGGGTAACTAACATTTCATAACATTTAATTCAATATGATGAAAGTAATGGAAATAATGGGGAGGGGTGTAATATAACATCTTCGGGAACTCGGTTAATAATAATTAAAGCCTTTACCAAACGCCAAATTTTAGACTGTCCCAAATTGAAAGAGTTTGCAGACGACATTTCAAAATGTGAATGAAATTGAAAAATAATCTACTGATAGGGTAGAAAACATTGTGGGAAAAGAAGAAATTGCTCCTCAAGAGCAATTTCTCCTTTTCCCACAATGTTTTCTAGAGTCGTCTGCAAGAGAATGGTCAAATGTCATTATTGTTTGGCAATTGGTAAAAAAAAAAAAAAAGAAATGGCGAGATATTGCTCATTATGAAAATGCTATCCCTTTGTGATAGTGTTTGTTAGTCGAGTCGTCAGTTTCATATTATTCATGATGACGCAACAATAAGTAAATAAAAATAGTAATTTTTCTATCTAACCCCTTCTGGAAACTACCTTCCATGTATCTTTGTAGCAAAGTGCTTCATGATGATATGATGTTACTGACCAGCATGATTATCTTTAAATAAATGTTAAAAAAAATATATATAAAAAAAATCATTAATTATTTCATTAATTTATCCATAAATTTGTCTTTCAAATCAACTGCCTTCTCTTTCAATGTTAATTCCTCTCATACAAAGGCGGTTTTTCATATCTACTTGGAAATCATTTGGTTGGTTAACCCTTAGAATACTGGGTAATTTTCTAAAAATAGATTTTGTGTCGTCTGCTTTGAAAATCCTTAAACCTCTGCTTAATTTTGTTAAGGAAAGATACTCAGTGTAGCAAACAAATTAGATCACAGACTAGCTGTCAATTTACTAGGCAGCTGGCTTTGATCTTTCCTGTTTACATAAGCATGAAGTCGGTTCTAGCACTAGAAGCCTTTAACAGAAATAAAACAATTTTCAAAAATGTCAACTACACAATTACACAAATCAGTTCAAAATAGTTTTTTGTAGAATCATTTAATGATTTTCAATAAAAAAACAAAAAACATCAATACTTAAGATATCTTTTCCTGAATATTCAAAGTGATGAATTGGTGCAATACTATTGTAACTCATTAAAGAGTCGTAGTGTGTGCTTATTGAGACATTAACTCCATGAAAACATTGTTTAAATAGATAAATGTAATGATGAAGATTCAAGTCCTGTGAAAAGATGAGCCAATGCAGTTTTGTGGTAACACTTGGATATCAACAGAAATTTCTTTTAAAGCAATCTTTTCAGATAAAAAAAACAAGAAAAAACAAAATATTCATTTTCTATGAGTGTTAATAATGAAAGTTGACAAATTCTTGTGTATGTAAATACAAAAGAATGAACAATAATGTAGCATGATTCAATTTCTTTCTCTAAAAAGCTCTGTAAACATGTAGGAAGCGTTTCTTTTATCTTGAATAAGTAACATAACAGATATAATGGCAAAAGGAGCAAATCTGCTCAATATGAGCATCAGCCATCTTAAACCTCTCTCTCTTCTAACAGCTCTATGTACCATGGGGGAAAACAACATCAGAAATATGATAAACAAATCTAAACGCCTTAATGTGAAGTGGTCTACAATGGGCATATCTTTTATTGAGTACACTTACAACCAATGTATTCATATATGTATAATATTCTTATGAAATAATCCCTGAAGAACTAATGTCATTTGAAGTCTGTGTAAATTAATATATATGATTTTGTATGTAAGACAAAATAAATGGTTCATGAACGTTTTATTAGTTACTTTTTATAGAAAAGTTTTTATCGAAACTCATAGGGCAGTCAAAGATTTCCCGCATTCCCAGATCGCAGTACGTAAACAACAATGTCGCTGTTTGACTCAATTACTGTCACATGACTGTTCGCAATAATATCCCATGTTAGCCGAACGCCTTGGGGATATCAATTGGATATTCAAAAAGAATATCATTCTCGTCATCATTAAAATATGAGAAGATTATCATGAAGAACATGCACAATGTATGATTTATTCTTTCATTGTTGGTAGTTATGTATGATACTAAACACTACAAACATGATTATTTTAACTATTACAGACATTCCATTGTAGATCACTTTACTTTAAAATTCCCATAAATAAGAGTAACATTAGTTATACAGGGGCTTAACAGTGAGGTAAAATATCAAAACACAACCAAAACTTCACAACTGTCATAAGTCTAACAATCATCTTTAATAACTATTTATACCATTTTTGTGCAGCATTTTAAATGTTTATAATATAAATGAAAAACTTAACAATGTCAGTAAATGTGCTTGTTTTTATCTACAGTTGTATTTAAATACCATACTACCATTCACTCTATATTTCCTTTTTATCCTATTTCTTAATAAAAATGTCTAAACATTTGTCTATGACAGCCTTCGTAATAAGGTATCAAAAGTAATCACATCCTTAAAAAGCAGTTTGAAATGCTTGCATGGACAACCTTAACATCCGCTAAGATCAAATAAGTTGAAAAGCATTTCATAGAGCTTAAACAGCAATTGAAACATTTCCCTCCAAAAATCATCATATAATGAAGCATGTATGCCAAAAATCAAAACGCTTTTTTTTCCATTTTAGAGAATTGTGTTTACGATACTTAAGCATAAATTCAAAGTCAACAATTCAGCAAACCAGCCTGCCAGCCAAACAAGGAGGATGGAAAGGGTGTAAAACATTACATAGTATCACAGTTAGATTATTAACATGGCAATTTGACTAGTACACTCCGCTGGTGCGCTCTTTACAGACGGGACTGGCTGCCACTCGCCAGCTCGTAGAACAGAACGTACGCCTCGGATGAGACAGCTTGATTTGCACCACACTGAGTAACCCTGAAAAATAAGTAAATCAAAACTCTTATTGTGTTACAAGTTACAAAAATTTTATTGTACATAAAGGCCTCCAGCCCATCATACCACATATCGAGGGGTCAGTACAATACTATAGTAAGTGCTTCACATTTGTGGAGCACTTGCTTTAGTCTTGCATTGAACCATCGATATATCATACCATACATTACCTTGGATGAAAGTTGAATAATTTCAAAACTTGAAATCTGTAGTTCATTATCCTGAAAACGCATGTTTGCTATAGCATTATATAGGGACAAAAAGTTTCAAAAACCTTAAATTCAGGAAATATCCTGATCTCTTTCACCAATGCATTAGATAGATCTAGAGTAGTGATTATCGTTCATTACCTTAAAAAAGGATGCAACCCAAGCTTGTTACGAGCAGAAATTATGTCTAATTGGAAGGAAGCTATTAAAACTAAAGTAAGTAAATCAAATGGAGTAAATAAATGAAGATCTTTAAACATTTAGAAATTTAAGGCAGTCGTTTTTATCAGTTTTAGACTCTTTGTTTGAGGTTAGGTTCAGGCTCTTTCACTTTCATTCATTCATTCATTCATGAATGAATGAATGAATGGTGTTTTAAGCTGCATCGACAGCTATGGTCATTTAGGGCGATGAAGATGAATACCGATAGTTTGCCAATTGTGGCTGCATTACCTGCCTTTATTAAAGTATAAAAGTATGTATTTCCAGTATACCAGTTATATAAATATTGCCTCCTACCATCACTAAACTATCTACATTATAAAAATACATGAAATTCGTCTTCAACATGTGAAATATTATAGTTTAAGATACAAGATGTGTACTACAAGGCAAATGGTGGAAAGATCCGTGAATGTAAGAATACATATAATACCAAATCATTTAAATTGCTGAATGATGATTTATTGAATGTACACAATCCGTTTCTTGTTCGACGTTTGGAGAGGTTAAACCTCTCTTTTTCATGGACAATTATAAAATGTTCATAAACAAGCAATTGTAATATTCATCCTATTGTCACAATGGTACACAACATCACACAGACAATGTATCATTTTAACCCTCAAAGTGCTGGAACAGACTTCATGTTTATATATATGTAAACAGGTTAGATCCAGGCCAGCTGCCAATTGGCGACTGACCTGTGATTTAACCAGGTTGCTACCCTAAGTATCTTTGCTCATCAAAATTAAGCAGATATTTAAGGTTTTGGAAAGCAGACGGCACAAAAATCTATTTCTAGAAAATCACCCAGCATTCAGAGGGTAATGGGTGCATGGTACCACATTCTTGCTTAAAGACAGTCGAATGTTGGCTAACTTAAAAAGCAAATATATCTTATGGTAGACTAGGCCGTGTCTTATAAAGGGAGATAACTACCTGGTATCATTAAAGTAATTCCACTCTCCAGAAAATGGATGTTTACATTTCGCTGTGTAATGTCCGCCGGCCGTTGTCCCTGAATGCTCACTCACGGCATACAAATTATACACAGGCTTTTGACCTTAAAAAAACAATAACATCAAATAGAGTTTAAACCTATACCCAATGCCAAATTTTGTCCCAAATTGAAAGAGCAAGCAGACGACATTTCAAAATGTGATGAAATTGAAAAATAATCTTTTGATAGGGCATAAAACATTGTGGGAAAAGGAGAAATTGCTCGTTAAGGGCAATTTCTCCTTTTCCCACAATGTTTCCCAGAGTCGCCTGCAACAAACTGGTCAAATGTTGTTATTGTTTGGTAATGGGTTAATCAACAGTTTCTTTTGCTAATGGGAAATAATTGGGAAATAATTCCCAAAGTGAAATATTATTTGTGCATAAGAAACGAGTCATTACTAAGCATAAAACAGTTTGTTTTTTACATGTGGCCTCGTACCTGTTACGGAGTACTTCCGGGTCGTAGTACCCAAAAGTAGTCTCATTAAGAAATTTTGAGTTTTGACTTCTGGGGCATGGTTTTGCTAGTAAGAGATGAGCTGGTAGAACACTGTTGTGTTTCCTGTACATATTATAGTCCTGCAATGCTCCCAAAGTTAGTTTTGATTGCTTATTGCAGGACTATTTGTTTGGGATGTATGAACACAAACGCCGGTACCTCGGCTAGATTTGACAGCTAGTGCACTGATTTTCGGACAGTACTAATACACTTTGCTCCGTAGAAAAAAAATGAGACAATTGAGGTGTCCATTTTATTACAGCTTCTGAGAGTTAAATGGCCAAACTTGATGTTTCTGTATATAGCTAAGCGTAAAAACACTAGTCTTCACTCAGCAGAGTCTTGAAAATGCCTGATTTAACATTGGAGTCAATGGGAATTCAAGATCTCAAAAGTAACAGGTGTATGACCATGTATGGCTTTTACATTGTGTCAATGTTATTTCATTTAAGCTGCAAAGCCCGACCCATTATGATGGAGGAAGACCCAAAACTTCACTGCCTGCAAAGGATGCTCAAGCCTTGTAGAACCAACAATTCTCCAAAAATCAGTCAGGTCACCATGGCATAAGGATTTTTTTTTCAGAACTTACGAAAATAATGGATTACACATTTATCTAATATTTCAGCGGAGAAACCAACAATCTGAACACATCGGGTTTATCAAATGAAAACACCTCTGAAATAATAGGGATGACGCCATATTGGTTCCCAGCGGAATGACGTCACTTCACTTTCGTGTTTAAAAATAGATATTATATGTGAAATCTAAAAAGTCGTTAAATTTGATTGAGGAAACAACTTTACATGTCATAACAACAATTTTGCCATTTGGTATGAGTTACTGATAAAAATATTATTTAAAAGAATGTCCAACACTTCCATACACTTTGAACTACTTAACTTGCACGCTTAGAAAATGTGTTAATTGGCGGATGCCGATTTACCCGAAAAAAAATTTGTAACCCTACACTTATATCCGAGGTGTATTTCACAGCTCACGGAAATACCCGAGTAGCTCCGATTGAGAAACCAATAGAGTATTAGATGAATTAAAGCATTTTTCATTTCATACAAATTCGATGAAAATACGACAGAATCTTAGTATATTGCGCATATATGTCAAGCTATAAATAACCGGTCCCTTGAGACTCAGAAAACACTGAAAACAAACATACAGGCTCTAGCACTGAAGTGTTTACATCTGACTAGCCGGAATAACATACAATTGGCAATGAAGAACGTACATAGAAAGAACAACATGGTACAGTGAACCCTCGTTCATCCGAACACGTCCGTTCCCAACAAAATGTCCGGTTTACCGAATAATCCGGACTAATGAAGCAGAGCATGTTCTTATTCACATTAAGACATCTGTATGAGCGGTGTATAGTTATAACCCTTTAGCAAACGCCAAATTGTCGATCGTCCCAATTGAAAGAGTTTGCAGACGACATATCAAAACGTGATGAAATTCAAAGATAATCTTCTGATATGGCAGAAAACATTGTGGGAAAAGGAGAAATTGCTCGTCACGAGCAATTTCTCCTTTACCCACAATGTTTTCAAAAATCGTCAGCAATAAACTGGTCCAATAATTCCGTTCCCTTACAATTTTGTTCGGACTGCGAGACATCCGGATAATCGGGGTCCGGATAAACGAGGGTTCACTGTATACCATTTTGATTACTAATTACCATATACAGTGAAGCCTCGTTTATCCAGACCCCGATAATCCGTATGTCTCGCAATCCAAACGAAATTTCAAGGGAATGGATTTATTTGACCAGTTTGTTGCAGACGACTTTTGAAAACATTGTGGGTAAAGGAGAAATTGCTCGTGACGAGCAATTTCTCCTTTTCCCACAATGTTTTCTGCCATATCAGAAGATATTTTTGAACTTCATCACGTTTTGAAATGTCGTCTGCAAATCTTTCAGTTTGGGACGGTCGACAATTTGGCTTTTGCTTAAGGGTTATAAGTATACACGTGCATACAGACCGTTTATGTCTTATTGTGTATAAGAACAGGCTCCGCTTCATTAATCCGGATAATTCAGTAATCCAAAAATTTTGTTGGGTAGGACGTGTTCGGATTAACGAGACATCACTGTAGCGGATGTAGCATCCAGTAAGTGATGACGAGGGATTTTTCCATCATTATCTACATTAATAAAACGATTTAGGTGACTTTTTTATCATGGATATTTGTTTGGAGCACAGGTGAATACCATATGCCAATTTCATATTTTACATATTTTTTTGTGTGTGTGTGACATCCAGGGACTTTAAGGAGTCCACACCTTGGAAAGGGGAGGTCATAGGTTAGAGCCCCACATAAGATGTTTGTATAGAAAATGTTTCTTGTGGAACTTGTTCCGAATTGGCCGGTTTGCAACCCCTGAGCTAGTTAAATCAATGGTTACCAACGTACATCCGCTTGGTGCCTGGCATTGTGATAGAAGTTTGGAGGTACTTGGTATAATCAGTGAGAGGTTTCTCATAAGCCAAACTGACTGAACCTTTCACTAGGGGTGACACTATAATAAACTTTATTTACCCATAATATAGTATAAGGTTATTGTAAAAATGTGTTGGACAGCACACAAACTGATCTGATGCAAGATTAGAGCATTCAAACCTACCTTTTTCAGCTGCAAATTCAGACAGGTCTAGTTTGGTGATGGGGAAGTTCACAAGAGTGCTGATCTTCCTACTATACCTCTCTTGGCTGAATCTTTTTAAATCTGGTCACAAGTTAAGGCAAACAGTGGTCCGGAAAAGGCATGCAGTCTCAAGACCCTATAGCATGGTTACTCATATTAGGGAGTGTAATGTAAAGATAGTCCTAATACGTATAGTGTGAACAAATTCACCTATTGTTGATGACCTCTATTATCATAATTTTACGATTGTGGGTTTCTATATACAGTCTAACTTGTGTTAAGCAGCCACCCTTTTAAGCAGCCAACCTGCTTTAAACCACCACTACAGAAAGTCCCATTGTTAGATTTATAGTGTACATCAATTTGTGTTAAGCAGCCAACCTGTCTTAAACAGCCAATTTACTCTGTCCCATAGACTGGCCTATTAACACATGTTTGACTGTAATTATGCCATTGACAGAGTCACCAGCTGCAGGTGCATTTAAACAGGTACATGGAAGGAAATGACCAAGACACATTTGCATGTCACAAGCAATTTCTCTTTTTGTCATTGTGGTTACTTGAATCATCAGGTATATGGTCTTTAGTTTAAACTTATTTACTTTACATTGATTGTAACCTAAGCTTAAAGCTTCTCAAATTTACTCTCAATTACTGCTTTCTGAACACTAAACCAGTACGAGCCCCAATTTGAGGGCTAGATATGGCAATTCTCACCTTGCCTAACAAGGATCGAACCTGAAACCCTCGGCACAAAAGGCTGACGCTTTACCTATGCACCACAGTTGTCCAAATGAGCTTTGTAACATGTCTATATAATAATATATGAGACAAACAGTCATTACAATATCCATATACAAGTCGTTTCAAATCAACAGTAAAGGATACGTAGAACAAGGATCTGGGGGAACTTCTGAATCGAAAATCTCTTTGTACATGCCCTCCTCTTCTTGCATTTGGCACAGGTCTAAAACAGAGAAAATCAAAATTATTAAATTTTGTCTGACACGATCCTTCAAAGGCAACAAACTCTTCCAGGGTTAGTTTTGAAGACCCAAAAATGGAGTCATTTATGTACTGAAATTTTACACACGCTGTGGCTTGAAGGATTTCAAGAGGATACCAAAGCAAAGAAGATGGTATCAAGCCCGTTAATCTGACATTAATACTGGTTTGTCTTCAAGAAAAACCTGAGACTACATCTTCAAAAGAGAGTAATCAATGAACAGGGTCCATCAGCTGGTAAAGAAGAGAAATTTCCAACAACTTGAGCTACAATTAAAATATTGTTGGTTTGCCCTTTACCGACCCTAAATTTTACTGGTGGATAAGTAGGTAGGAAAATCATTTTTATTTTATTCGAGAAATTAAATTTTTGATACACTAATAGTCTATAATTATTCAAAACACTGAAAAAAGGAACATAAAAAAAATAGGCATTCAGAAATTGTATTAAATATTTTGGGAAGGGGATTAAAAAGTGGGTCGGTAGGTAAAGGCCAAACAAACTTAATCTTATTTCAGACCTTGGTCCTGATGAATGAATGAATGGTGTTTTAAAGCCCATCGACAGCTAGAGTCATTTAGCGTGCATTATGATGATGTAGATAAAAGTATATTGAATTATTTACAGGCTAAACTGCATTTAGTTTAAGAAATATAAACAAGAATTTGAAAAGAAAAAAGTTAACCTCAAATCATGAATGCTTGTTTCAGGTTAACAATAATCAAAGGTTGTATTTTCATCAAGAAGCAAAGATCATCCCATGAAAAGGGATTTACGAACTAAACAAATGCCTTTAAAATCAGCTATTACTAAATAAACGACGAAGAAAATAAAGACCTGTAATAATGCTGAAAAATTGAACTTACAGGACTTTCATCTCCATCTAGAATTTCCTCCTTCATGAATCCTTCAAGGCAGTCCATTATGTCACACTCTGATTTCTGATAAAAATAAATGATAAAAATAATGATAATAATAAAAATAATAATAATAATACTTTTTGTATTGTGTTTAACACTGTATCAACAATTTTTCAGTTATGTATTAGCTCTCCAGTACTAGGCTGGGGCTCTGAAGTGACTTGCCAAAGAACACCCCGACGAAACGAGAGGTGTTGGTAGGTCTCCAACCAAGAACCCCCCGCATTCTAAATCCGCCATCTTAACCACTGGTCCACGCAGGACCCACATTATAATAATAATAATAATATCAATAATAACATCAATTATAATAATAACAATAATGATTATGATAATAATAGATAAAAATAACATCTGGTCAAGATCTAGAGCCACAATCAAAGATAAGTGTTAGAAAATCATTGAAAATAATCACTTACAAATCACTCACAAATAAACTGTGAGCTATTTCTTTTGTCACTTGCATTAGATTTGTCACTTGGACATTATGTGTAAGTAGCATCAAAGAGAATTTTTCGCAACATTCTCTAAAAGAAAACTGAAAATCATTACTAATCTATTTGTTGTGTGAATAAAGGAGACAGAGTGTCAAAAATTGACAGACATAAAACATTTATGTATTTAATCAAGCCATTAATATACTAGTTAAAAATAGATTTTTGTGTTGTTTGCTTTTCAAAACCTTAAATATCTGCTTAATTCTGTTGAGGAAAGATACTCAGAGTAGCAAACATGCTAGATCACAGGCCAGCCACCAATTTACTTGGTGACTGGCTGGATCTAACCTGTTTGCATAAGCATGAAGTCTGTTCAAGCACTGTAACTTGGTGGCTGGCCTTGATCTAACCTGTTTGTCTGTTTCAGCACTGTAAGGGTTTATTTTGTCACAATATTTTCTATAACAGATTTACTCACCCTTGGTACTGGTAAGGAGAGATCCCAAAATGGATCAAAGGTCACTGACCGATGATCGCAGTCATTGAACTTAAGCTCACTTTTTAACTGGCCAACGAAAATTTCTGAAATTGAAGGTAAAATACATTGGTCGTTATCACCTTTCTTTAACCATCGACATATCGAGGGTTCAATGCAAAACTATAGTAAGTGCTTCATAAACATGTTTTGCATTGAACCATCGACATGAAATAAATAAAACAACAAAAAACAGGCAAAAGTAGGTGAAAAAAGCAAAAATACCTGTTCCGTCATGGTCCCCGACCACCTTGTTAGGACATATGATGTAAACTATGGTCATATGAATCCCATGCCAGTACAATAAGGGGTTGCCAAGCTAGGTTGACCCATTGGCAGTTAGACAGAGAAGAGAGTGCCCTTATGACAACCAAAGTCTACCAGCACCAGGATTTGAACCCAAACCGAGAGCGGTCTTGGAATTTTGCGGTCAGCATTCTTACCACAAGGCAACAATCCAGCAAATAATAAAGATGAAATAATAAAAATAAAAAACATTTTTGAGTTTAAACTTTATTACCGGTATTGATTTGACCCTTTCCTTTAAATTCAGGGGTGACAAAATCCTTTGTCCGTATTGCCCAGCTTGTCCAAAAGCATTAATGGACAAGGAAGATTTTACTGAAATTAAGTATATCATGGCCATTAAACGGCATTTACTGACAAAAAAAACGAAATCAGATTTCCCCACCCTGTTATGATATATATCACATTATGAGACTTCAGAAACAAATTTTGTTTGTAACTAAAACTTTCTCTTTACAAGTTTTTCTATGGCGAATATCACATATTTATTCTTGATTGTCTTCTGCTATTTCATTCAATTTTGTTAGTTAGTATGGTGTTTAATGCCGTATCAACAATTTTTCAGTAACGTAACGACTTTCCTAGATCCACCAGTACTAGGATAGGGCTCTGAAATGACATGCCAAAGGTCACCCAAACGAAACCAGTTGTGTCAGTGGGACTCAAACCCTGGACCCCCGAGTTCTAAGTCCACCAACTTAACTGCTTGGTCATGCAGAACCCTTTATTTCTTTCAATTTGATGTGGTTAGAACTGGACGGATTTGATAACCATTGCAATAATTCAATACAAGGAAAGTTTCCTGATCAGGTGCAAAGTCTGCTTTGTCATTGGCGTAGCTTCCTTTAGGCATGTGCCTGCACTTTTATTTCAGGAAGCAAAAAAACAACACAAAAACACAACAGAAAGGGCTCCTTTTTCCTGCTTAAACAAAACACGTTATTGTGTTCTCAGAAACATACCAGAATGCACCTGAGTGATTTCATACTTCATTTTTTCCCACACCCCACTATAATGACATGCCTACACATTACTTTCAGCCAAGCTACGCCCCTGTTTGGCCACATTGTTTTCAAGTAACTTTTCCTAAAAGACTGTCTGTTACAGACAATAAATTGAAATGTAAAAGTGGACATACCAACAATCCTGCTCTGATCATAGCGAAGATAGTTATTCCAGTATTCTGCAGCTTTCTCAGAGTCACTGAAAATAGAATTAGATTTTTTAGGCGTTGTAGAGACTATTATGTACTAATAAATGTACTCAAAACTAACTATCTATTAATATTTCTTCCCCAATAGCTGATTTGGACTTGTCTGTAGCACAAACAAATATGAAAAAAGGAATTATTGTTCATAAAGATAAACAATGAAAAAAATGAAATATTGTTCATAAAGATAAACAATGAAAAAAAGGAAATATTGTTCATAAAGATAAACAATGAAAAAAAAAGGAAATATTGTTCATAAAGATACACAATGAAAAAAGGTAATATTGTTCATAAAGATAGACAATGAAAAAAAGAAAATATTGTTCAAAAAGATAAACAGTGAAAAAAGGTAATATTGTTCATAAAGATAAACAATAAAAAAAGGTAATATTGTTCATAAGATAAACAATAAAAAAGGTAATATTGTTCATAAAATTAAATATAAATAATGAATGTGGGAGACATTATTAGATATCCCTTTGCATATGTCTCAGCTCACCATACGACTTTACATCAACTGGGAATCAATTAAAACAACCAGTGTGTATGCCATTTACCCTATGAATGCTGGGTAATTTTCTTATAATAGATTTTCATGTCATCTGCTTTCCAAAACCTTAAATACCAGCTTAATTTTATCGAGGACAGATACTCAGAGAAGCGAACAAGCTAGATCACAGGCCAGCCGCCAATTTACTTGGCAGCTGGCCTGGATCAAACCAGTTTGCACGAGCATGAATTCAGTTCCAGCACTATAAGGGTAAGTCATATGCTAGGAATGGTAATTAACAAGAGGAAGGGTAATAATTACATTAATTGGATCATACACAGTCACTTGGGAATTCATACTGTGCCGTAACAACCTTTCATACTTCATTCTTTCATTCAACAGTAGCATACATCAGGCACATGTTCCAGTAACGAAAAAAAAAAAAAGAGCTGTTCCACTATTTGATAATGTCACAGAGGGGTATAGGTCAGTTCAACATTATTTGTTTCTAAACAAGAGCTGTCAATAAGACAGCATGCTCGACATTTCTACAATGTCGTAGAGAGGTATAGGTCAGTAAAATGTTATTTTTTTCTAAAAAAAAAAAAAAGAGGATTTACACCATGATTCCCTACAATAATCATTGAGATATGAACAAGCACGCAAAACTTTAACCAAAACTTTTTTAATACAGCATTTTTTTTATTAAATTCATAACAAGGGATATGAACTTGGTCAGGGACCTTACAAAATGACACTGATCACATGTATTATTTATCAACCCATTCCATACAGTAGTTCATGAGATACAACATTGCACGTAAAAACTTCACCAAATTTTTTTAAGTACAAAAGGCAGCATAATTTGCTTAAATTCAAAATTAGAGATATGAAACTTGGTCAGGGACCTTAAAGTATAAACATGAACACATGTGTGAAGTATCAACCCATTCTATTCTGTTCCTGAAATACAAACTTGAATGTTAAAACTTAACCAAGATGTTACAAGTAAAAAGGCAGCATAATTTGCTTAAATTCGATACAAGAGGTATGAAACTTGGTAAGGGACCTTACAAAATGACACTGATCACATGTCTGAAGTATTTTCAATATTTGTTGATAGTAATGAAGAATTTTCAATATTTATTGATAGTAACAGAAATTTTCTATATTTGTTGATAGTAATGAAGATTTTTCAATATTTATTGATAGTAGCAGAAATTTTCAATATTTATTGATAGTAACGAAGAATTTTCAATATTTGTTGATAGTAACAGAAATTTTTAATATTTGTTGATAGTAACAGAAATTTTCAATATTTATTGATAGTAATGAAGAATTTTCAATATTTGTTGATAGTAATGAAGAATTTTCAATATTTATTGATTGCGCCTGAAATGTTTCTTCTGTTTGCTATGTCTAAAATAGAATTTCATTTTATCAAACATTCAATTACAAAAATTACAGTTCAGGAAGCATTTTAGAAGAGAAGTGAATGTTATTGACAAAATCATATATTTCCTTTTGCTATAGCACTTTATTCCCAATTGTCTCATTTATCTATAATTCTTTAAAACTCATCTGAATTAATACTCATTTACTAATTGGCAATTTGTGAATTGGCCAAAGTGAAAGCAATACCCAAGGAACAGCTTGGCATCATGATCACAGGGCGCTATATCTATCATGTGTCAATCAACACTATGTAATATAATTATAGTATATTACATAGTATTAACCCTTTCGCAAACAACAAATCTTCGACTGTCCCAAATTGGAAGAGATTGCAGACGACATTTCAAGATGTGATGAAATTGAACAATATTTTTCAGAAAGAGCAGAAAACCTTGTGGGAAAAGGAAAAATTGCTTGTTAAAAGCAATTTTTTCTTACCCCACAATGTTTTCTAAAGTCGTCTGCAACAAAGTCGTCAAATGTCCTTATTGTTTGGGAAAGGGTTAATTGACCCTATGATAACTATAAATCCCTGCGATTCTGATAGGTTAAACATGTTGGCTGCTTACACTATCTATGTTAAAGTAAAACAAAAAAATGCGTGTTTTCCATTCATATAATTAATTTCTATAAAAGTGCATTATCTTAACCTTAAGAATTCTTAAAATAGATTTTCATGTCGTCTGCTTTCCAAAACTTTAAATATATGCTTAATTTTGATGAGGAAAGATACTCAGAGAAGCAAACATGTCAGATCACAGAGCAGCTGCCAATTTACTTGGCAGCTGGCCTTGATCTAACATGTTTGCATAGGCATGAAGTTGGGTCAAGCCCTATAAGGGTTATCACCAAAGTGAGGGTTGGGTGCTAGACTATAGTAAATGCTTCATGTTTATAAAAGGACTTACTACAGTCTTCCATTAAACCCTCAAATGGCAGAACGAATGCTGGTAACCCCATGCAGTCAGGAAGGAGTAATCAGGGACAGCTTTTCAAGGACTTACCGGTACCCCTCCCTATCCCCCTTTTTTATGCAAGCCACAGATATATACAACATATGTATGTGTATTTTTAGAATCATTTCTTCTCACTGGGAAATTCCTGAGATATTGTCTGGGAAATCTAGGAGTGTATACCAGCGGCACAATGACCCCCAATTTCCACCCACAGGTTTACAAGAAGAAATGTAGAAGTTAAGATTGGAGGAATCTATTTTTATCTTGACTGTTTATTCTCTTATGCCACCGTCTGCATCAGTATGTTTACTATGGAACAGCAATCCTACGCGATCAACCTCCCACGCACAGAACAGACAGACTTCATTCAGCCCACTCTCATAACAAACTTACCAATCAGAACTACTTAGGTATCTCTGTGAGCTGAGAAATACACCTCGGATATAAGTGAAGGTTTACAATATTTCTGGTAAATTGTCCCGTTTATTAAAAATTTGCAAGAAGTGTCCAACTTAAGTAGTTAAACGTATATGTAAATCTTGAGCATCATTTTGAAGAAGTATGTCATAGGCAACTCATACATTACAGTGACATTATACTTTGTGATATATATAAAACTGTTTCCTTCATCAAATAAATTAAAACATGTATTTAGATTTCAAATCTAAGATCTATATTTTGAAAAGAAAGTAAAATGACAGAGTATTTCAGAGAAACAATATGGCGACATACCTATTAACTCAGAGGTGTTTCCATTTGATGAACCCGATGAGTTCGGATTGCAAGCTTACATGGTCATGGAAACAACAAACTTGTGGGAAGGTCTACGCCAGTCACCAGTCTTATCAATTTTTGTTTGCATAAAAATGTTTGCAGTCGTATTGCAACGTCCTGCTTATCATGCCTGCGAGGGCTACAATTAGAACCATTGGCATTCCACTAGTTAGGGCGGTAATTAAACCATAAAGTGCTGGTTAACTTTCGAAACATTAGATCTTTGTGTCATCTGCTTTCAAAAACCTTGAAAATCTACTTAATTTTGATGAGGAAAGAGTAGCAAGTAGGTGAGATCACAGGAGCCACCAACTAATATTGGCGGCTGGCCTGGATGTAACCTGTTTGCACTGTTTGCAAAAGCGTGAAGTTGGTTCCAGCACTATAAGGGTTAACTCTCATGAAAATCCAATTCTTAGGTTTCCATGATTTACCCCCCCCCCAAAAAAATAAGAAAAACTAATACATTGTATTCACATACCTATGAACTTGGATAATAAAGCATTACAAAGTTTAAAAAAACTATCGTGATAGTCCTATTTATCTTAGTGGCATTCTGCCAAAATGAATAGGAATCATATTATAGTTTTTATAAGATAATTATTGTGTTGGTGTCAATATTTCAGAGGGTTTTCTTTTTTCCAGTTCTGGGGGAAGGGGGTCAGGTTCCATCAGGGGGAAAACTCGCATGTAGAAGGGGAAAAGGGGGAAAATTCTATGCCTTGCAAGTAATAGTATAAAATCAACTTTTAACACTATCATTTGCCATAAGTAGAGAGAAAAACATTATTCCAACTCTTCGTTTTTTTCATCAACATTAAGAGCAATTTCTCCTTTTTCTACCATGTTTTCCAGAGTCGTCTGCAACACACTGGTCAAATGTCGTTATTGTTTGGTAATGGGTTAAGGGTGGCACTGTAAATTGATATCATTATCACCAGTCATTGAATGTAATCCATATGGTTTCTATAACACAGAATAGAGCCAATTACCTAATAACCAAACTAATGTAATTATATTTTCTCCCTGGTTGGATCTGCTTGGATCAGGAACTAGAGGGAGTATTGACACTTAAAGCCATTCTTGCACTCATCTACATTTAAATCGTAAAAGTTCTAGAATAATTCAAAATTAACTTAAAAGTACTTTAAATTCCCTTTTACAGAGGAATTGAGACTGTAACATGTTTACATGATGCTTTTAAAAGAATGAATACAATAAGGTTTGTTTACATCTAGCGATAAAACAAGGTCAGCAGAGAATTGTCAGGTACCAATAAAACCCAAGAAATTCTCCATTTTGAATGTTCATGTTGTTCATACTGGATAAATGACAGTATTTTTTATATGTTTCACATGATTTTTCTAACCAGGTGATCGCCATTCATTAATCCAAACACTCCTTGCTATTTCAGATGATACTCGAATGTAAACAATGAAGTTAAATTAGTGGGCACCAAATTCATGAAAATAGCCCTTTGAAAAAAAAGATGATAAATTGTGCAAGAGTTATATTGTCATGATCCTGTGTTTTTTCCCTATGTTTCAACATATTCTATCATAATTTACAACTCATTTTCCCCAGTTTCTTTTAGTGCTATTATGCTTTTAAAGGGACTAACTGAGAGATTTGTGCTCTGGAAGAAATAAATTTTAAAAATTGGATATCAACGATCTTTGTCACTAAACCAAAGACAGTGAGAATTATGAAAATTAATGTATGCAGCTTGTTTTAATTGGTCCTTTTAATACAATGGTTTCTATACACTCATTAAAATTGAAAAAAAATTATCATTTTTTCAAAATTGCTATCTTTCATTTAAATTTCTTTCACATGCTATGATAACAAAGCTAACGTTTAAACTTTTCAACAAGACTTCAACCTTTTGAATTAGGTCTATACCAAACAACATATGGGCCGCGTCACGCGAAAAGGGGCACTCGGACATAAATAAAAACCGCTGACTCAGTTCTTTGTTAGCGCTATTATTCCAGCATCTAGTCATGACAGTTATCATTTGTATTTATTTAAAGGTAGAACTTGATGTCCTCTAAGATGGCAAACAGTGTAACCCCAGACCAGCCGCCACGTCAGTGACGTGGCGGCTGGTCTGGTGCTACACTGTTTGCTATGTCCGAGTGCCCCTTTTCCCGTGACGTAGCCCATATCGATGATTCAATGCAAGTCTGAACGTGGTTTACACAATATCAACAACATTTCAGTTATGTAATGGCTTTCCTTGATCCACCAGTACAAGGCCCGTGCTCTGAAATAATTTGCCAAAGGACACTTTTTTTTTTTTTAATATATATGGGTTTTACATCACATCAACATTATTTCAGTTATGTAGCTATGCCCGACTATTAATGATGGAGGAAGACCCCATACTCAACTGCCCATAAGGGCTGGTCAAGGCGGGTAGAACCATCGGCATTTCGTAAGTCAGTCGGGAGACTGCCTCTCATGAAAATCCATATCCCTCTCAGGATTTGAACCCACATGGAGAGGGGCCATGTGATTTCAAGTTCTGTACTCTAACCACTAGGCCACGGAGGCCCCCGCCAAAGGACACTGCTACGAAACCAGATGTCAGTGGGGCTTGAACCCTGGGCACCCAAGTTTTAGGTCCGCCACCTTAACCACTCGGCCATACAGGAGCCTGATTCAATGCAAGACTATAGTAAGTCCTTCAGAAATGTGAAGGACTTACTTGTTAATAAGGATTAGTCAAAGAATCAACAAGAGATGACCGTATGACAGCATGTTCGACAATTCGGCAATGTCGGAGAGGGGTATAGGTCAGTGAAATATTATTGTTTCTAATATATGAGAGTGCAAACAATGATTCCCTACAATAGCTGTTGAGAAACAAACATGCATGTAAAGTTTTAACCAAGAATTTTGAAGTACAAAGGACCGCATTATTAGCTTAAATTCAAAACAAGAGATATGAAACTTGGTCAGGGACCTAAGATTTTGACCCTAAACACATGTGTGAAGTATCAACCCATATCGTACAGTGGTTCATGAGATACAAACTTGCACTCAAAAACTTAACCAAGAACTTGAACGTAAAAAGTTAACCAATGTGCGACGTTGACAGCGACACCGACGCCTGGGTGAGTAGTATAGCTCTCAATGTGGAAGATTGGATACAGTATTGCTATTCCCTTCGATATGAAAAAGAATAACATGTGGTAAAATCTGGACTCATGGGACTTGTTCCAAAATGGCTGCTTCGTAAGTGGCAAGCTAGTTAAATTTAACGGTAACCGACTTATATCAGCTTGGCGTCTGGCATAGTGATAGAAGTTGGGAGGTAATTAGTATAATTAGTGAAAAATGTCTCATAAGCCAAACTGGCTGGTCTTTTCAATAAAGGTATAATAAACAAAATAAATACTATAATAAACAAAACCTTTACCTTCGCCTTATTTAGAATAAAACTGCTTACCTGGTGAAATCATCATCGTTTAGTGAGACTGGTTTGGGTTTAGAGGTGACCCTGTTTACATCCTCGTGAAGACCTTCCAGTAAATATCGCAGAAACTCTTGGGCATCTTGTTGTCTGTTAAAAAAGTGGTTGCATTTATTATATTTATATCTATTAGGTCCCCTCTCCGCATGATTTATTAAACCTTGTGACAGGATTGAATTTTCATGAAAGGTTGTCTTCTGACCGATTTATGGAGTGGCGATGGTTTAACACTGCTTGGGTCTTCCTCATTATTGAGTCAGACACCGCAACATAACTGAAATAATGTTGATGTGATGTAAAGCCCATATAAATAAATTTATTAGGTTGTCAATATCAAGAATAACAAAAACTTGTACAACTAAACTGACAAGAAAAATTCCTTAAAATGTATTGAAAACATTTCCTAGCCTAAAACTAATAGAACATCCTACAAATCATTGAAAAATGTTGAATTCAAGGAATACCAAAAACAGTATTCATATAATATAAACGTGAACAAAAAGGAAATTGCTTGTTATGAAACATTTCTTCTATAAATACAATGGTTTTTTCAGACTTTTTCTGAATATGTGCAAAACCTGTTACTGAGTTTCTTGGGGATGAAATTGTTTTTTTTTGTTTTGTTTTGCAAATAACTGTTTTACTTGCTGGTGGAGGACAGTGGTCCAGGGGTATATGAGGGTCTTGGGTTCGAATCCCTTGAGAAGTGGGATCTGCCTTGCGATCTTTCATTAATCAACGCTCTGCACTAGTACTGGTTATATAACCAGGAATCAAAATCAAGAGTGATTAATCTAAGATGCAAGAACTTGTTTCACAATCAATGTAAAATAAATAAGTTTGAATTAAAACTTACTGGTATCCTGAAAATCTGGGCGCAAATTTCTGGATCTGTGATTTGAATAAGTTTGGCGTAACACTATAGGAGCTAGATGAAGAACTTTTATCCTTCCAAAATGAGGTGATCAGGTTAGCATAGGCTGAAAGGAGAAAAGAAATTAAAGATGAAACAAAAGAACTCTGATTAGAGTGACACAATAAACACAATATGACAAGAGTTTGAGGAAAAATCTTTTCTGCATTTTGATAAAACAGAAGCTGAACACACTTAAATTAAATGGTCAAATGTTATTTTAAAAGAAAAAATTGACACAAGTTTTAATCTAGAGGCAAACCAAATTAATAGAAACAAACAGGTTATATCATAGGCCAGCTGCCAATTTACTTGGCGGCTGGCCTGGATCTTACCTGTTTGCTACTCCTCATCAAAATAAAGAAGATATTTAAGGTTTTGGAAAGCAGATGAAACCAAAACTCTATTTTTAGAAAATTACTCGGCATTCTATGGGTTAATACAACCATTCATTTTAGTCATTGGTGTGTTAAACTGCCCAATTATGTTCCCTTCTAAGAAATGATGTAAAATGCAAAAATTGGGGGCTTCAGCAGACAAGATCATAGTTTCAAAAATTCAAAATTTGACTTAACCCTTTTACCAAACACCAAATTTTTGACTGTCCCAAATTGAAAGAGTTTTCAGACGACATTTCAAAATGTGACGAAATTGAAAAACAATCTTCTGATAGAGCAGCTCGTTACGAGCAATTTCTCCTTTTCCTATAATGTTTTCCAGAGTCCTCTGCAAAGAACTGGTCAAATGTCGTTATTGTTTGGTAATGGGTTAAAACATCCCACAGGTGATGCATAATAGGAATTAATTCCCTTGACAATAAAATACCATTTTTGTTTCTTCATCTTAGAAAACTTTCATTGAGTCTGTCGGTTTGCCTAATCCTACTTTAGAAATATAGCGATTGTGTTTTAAGTTTTGGAAATGGGTCCGATACCAGACAAAATGGGAAAAAATAACTGCATTTTTCTCTAAAATTGAGATTTTTTTCATAAACAACTAATAAAAAATAAGTTGGAATTTGGAAAATAGTCAATTAGATAGGGAATGGTTTTACCGTACCAAACATACAAGGAAAACAAGAGGACCCTGAGGGTCCTGGATGGCTCATCTGACACTTGTAAAGTGTTGGTTACAACAATGTTACACATGAGTAATGGACAAGATTTGTCTAAATTTGACAGTGATCTACTTTTGACCCCAAGTTACTCATAAACTGACTTGGTTGAAATATAACAGGTTGATCATTTTGAGCAAGTTTGATCAAATTGGGCTGAAAATGTAGCTTTCAGAGTGTAAATGGGTGTTTTCTAAGATTTGACTTTGTGAACTACTTTTTGATTCCATTCCACCCATGATCAAAGTTAATCAAGATATTATCAAGGTTAACATTTTGAGCAAGTTTGATCAGCACTCTGGATGTCTTAAAAAATTAAGCTGTAGACCTCTTCGATATACATTGTACAAACAGTGTTGCCTTTAGAATGTAAACAAGATTTATCAAACTTACGCAAATATTCTAAGAAACTTTGAAGGGTAAGAGAAAGCGAGTTCCAGACAGATTGGATCGAATTTTTTACCATAATATTGTAAACAATAGTAATTCATGATGTGACATAGTGACCATTTTTCTAAACCCATCCCATCTTCTATGATCTAATTCGACCCACATATCATCAAGAAAACATAATATGCCATTTTGAAGCAGAACTGACCTACTTTTTGACTCCACCTAACCATGATCGAAGTTGATCAATATATCATCTAGGTGAACATCATGACATGTGGCTTCTAATGTGTAAACCAGATTTTCAAAGAGAGGACCTAGTGAACTTTTTTACCCTACCCCACACATGATCAAATTCGGTCAAGATATCATCAAGGTAACATTTCTCTAGTGACCTACCTTTTGACCCCACACCACAAATGATCGAACTCTATTGAAATATCATCAAGGTTATCATTCTAAGCAAGTTTGATCAAGATTGGGTCGAAAATGTGGCTTCTAGAGTGTGAATAAGATTCTCTAAGATTTGACCTAGTGACCTTCTTTTTACCCCAGCCCACCCATGATCACACCCGATCGAGATATCGTCATGGTTATCATCCTGAGTAAGTTTGATAAAGAATGGGCCTTAAATGTGGCTCCCAGAGTGCAAACAAGATTTTTCTAAGATTTGACCTAGTGACCTACTTTTTGACCCCACACTACCCATGATCGAACTTAATCAGGATACCATCAAGCTTAACAGTCTGAGCAAGTTTTATTATCAAGATTGGGCAGAAAATGTGACTTCTAGAGTGTAAACAAGATTTTTCAAAGATTTGACCTAGTGACCTACTTTTTGACCCCGCACCACCCATGATCAAACTCTATCGAGATCGAGATATCGTCATGGTTATCATCCTGAGTAAGTTTGATAAAGAATGGGCCTTAAATGTGGCTCCCAGAGTGTAAACAAGATTTTTCTAAGATTTGAGCTAGTGACCTACTTTTTGACCCCACACTACCCATGATCGAACTTAATCAGGATACCATCAAGGTAAGTCTGAGCAAGTTTTATCAAGATTGGGCAGAAAATGTGACTTCTAGAGTGTAAACAAGATTTTTCAAAGATTTGTGTGCAGAAAATGTGGCTTCTAGACTGTAAACAAGGTTTTTCAAAGATTTGACCTAGTGACCTACTTTTTGACCCCACACTACCCATGTTCAAACTCGATCAAGATACCATCAAGGACAACAGTTTGAGCAAGTTTTATCAAGATTGGTCAGAAAATGTGACTTCTAGAGTGTAAACAAGATTTTTCAAAGATTTGACCTAGTGACCTACTTTTTGACCCCGCACCAACCATGATCAAACTCTTTTGAGATATCATCAAGGTTATTATCCTGAGCAAGTTTGATTAAGATCAAATCATCAAGATTATCATCAAGGTTAACATCCTGAGCAAGTATCAGGAAGAATGGGCCAAAAATGTGGCTTCTAGAGTGTAAACGCTGAAATTGTTGATGACGCACGCACACACGCACGCACGACAGACAACGGACATTCAAGTATCCTAAAAGCTAACCCTGAGCAGAGCTCAGGTGAGCTAAAAATCACTGATTTATATTTTCAATTTGATACCAAATGATAATTTGACCTTAATTTGACCTTGATTTGACCTTGAACTCAGTAATTTTGTATGTACTGGTATCTCAAAAAATAATGTTGTATGTACCAGTATCTCAAAATCAAAGTGCTGAAGGCACTGAAGTTGGAAGACGTGATTCAAATGGATGATAATCCTGCAAGGGTAAAAATGAAAAACAAAAGCATAACATACCAATCATTAGAGCTCCCTTTAACTTGCTTGTCGTCTTATTTTTATCGAGCACATAATCCTCTTTGAGACAGTAGTCAAGTAAGGGCCTTGTATTACTGAGACACTGTATAACTGAGTTCATGAAACACTGAAAATAAATAAGAAGACCGTAAATATTCAAGGAATATTCAAATAAGTATTAAGAATTTCTTAAGAAGAAAACCACATGCTTTTATTCTTTAAGCAAGCAATCCCTGGCCATCGTCAAAATTTTGCACACAGCTTTTGAAATATGGAAAGAATGAACCATTAAATAATTTCTATCCTTCAAGCAGAGGCATGGCTAAACCACCATGATACATTTCTTAATTGCCTTCTTATTATGTAAACATTATGATATAATATATATAACATACTACTTGTAAATTTTCCAAATCATCTTTATTAAAACCTATCAAAAATACATTTGTCATTTATGACAGCAAATTTAAATTCATAACAATTTGCAAATAAAACCTGAAGAAAAAAATTAATTTACAAAAACCGTAACTTACAGTATTGCCGATGTTTCGTAATCCAACTTTGCCAGAAGAACTGTACTGATTCTGTTAAAAGTAGAAATCAACAAAATAATTCATTAAAACCACAGACATTGAATTAGGAATTTATCTGTTTAGTCAAACACTCCTTAACCCTTTCCCAAACAACATATTTTCGACTGTCTCAAATTCAAAGTGTTTGCAGACAACAATTCAAAATGTGATGAAATTGGACAATAATCTTCTGATGAGGCAGAAAACATTGTGAGAAAAGGAAAAATTGCTTGTTACGAGCAATTTATCCTTTTCCCACGTTTTCTAAAGCCGTCTGCAACAAAGTTGTCAAATGTCGTTATTGTTTGGGAAAGGGTTAAAACATAAATCAAGATCAGATAGTGAAAAATGCTTCAAAAACCTTTTCAGCTTCAAAGTACCAAAAGTAACATACAGTAACCTGTGTTAGGCAATAGGAATAAAAAAGCAGATGGCTTTTGTATATACACAGAAAAGCAATGTGGCAAGACAAACAAATTTTAAGTGTGTATACATTTCAATCTCATAATTTGTTCAATTATATTTGAAAACAGATGGTCTGGAACTGGAACTGTTGCTTCATTTTGAATTATACAATGATAACTCAGTCTTTAAAAGAAGCAACAGACAGCACTTTGAAGAAAGTAAAGCAATATAGCTTTATTGGTATTGTGAAGAAAGCTTTGTGAAAATGGAGAAATTGCATGCGACATTCTAGAGTAGTCATCTTAAAGATGTAAGCTTTCAATTGCAGACTGCATGAGAAGAGCTATTGAGAGCACAGGGCTTTTTTTTGGTTATATAGGATCATTAAAGGCACTTTCCCAATTGAAAATTTCTCTAAAATCATGCAGTTTTTGCAAAAACTTAGTCACCCAAGCTTTTTGGCTTCTTAATTCAGCAAATTCATTGGTACAATGACCCGTAATAAGCAAGCCTATGACCCTTTCAAATTTTATGAAAAAAAAAACTGTATTTCACTGATAGGAATATAAAAGAGGTTATAAAGGTAATACTTACACTAGATATTGAGCTGCTGGAGTTTTGCCTTGGGAGAATATTAGATTGAATATCATTAGAACTATCCTTCCTGCTAGAAATCAGGTCTCTTGTCGTGCTGGACGCTCGTCCTAAGTTCTCCTTGTCTCTCGGGGTGAAGAAATCGTCGTTGACATTGGACTTGTTATCCGAATTGCTTGAAACCCTACTCACTCTTGAACCAGTCCGAGTGTTGTCCTCACTAGTCTTATCAAAGTTGTAGCGATCCTTTCTTGACGCTCTACTAAGAACGTCATCATCGGAGTCAAAAACTCTGGGCGAAGCTTTCACGCCGTCATACCCATTTAGCCTCAGATTAGACAAATCAGAATTTACTCTGTCTGAATTAGCAACGCTCCGAGAACGCTGCTGTCTGTTAGTTGTCTCCTTTAAGGTGGATGAGGAACTACTGGGAGAGTAATTCTTGGGAAGAGTCCCAGTTATGGTTGAGTATTCTCTTAAAGAACTAGATCCAATAGAATGATTAGCCTTAACAGGAACTGAACGCAGTGATGATGTGTATCTCGAACTGGAATTGTCTTGCAATGAATAATTACTTAACTTCCGGCCACCTGCATCCAACGGACCTAGACCGTTTGGGAGAGGTCTGCCTGTACTGCCAATTGGGCGGCTCATCGAGGGAGTATAGGAACTCATTCCCGAGCTGCGTCGACCGGCAGAAGGGGTCCTCTGTCTTCTGTAAGACGACGAGTATGTGGTGATGTTATCCCGACTAGACATACCACCTGGCATCTTCCCGAGTCCACAAGTGGGCAGAGGGGATACAACTGAGGCGCGGTAGCTCATCGATGCGATCTTTTGCTTTGGGATTCATAGACAAGTTAGGACTTAAGTCTCAAAAATGAATAATCTCTTTTCTGTACCCAGGTCACATCCTGAAAATCAAATGATAAACCTGTTTGTTTATAGATGCAAGAACGGTTATGCCTTCTAAAATACTTCAATCTTTTCCTGCAACGAAAGTACAATAGGAAGACACCTTGATTCTAGACATGATTATGGCTGAAATTATTAGACAGTTGGAAAAAAAATAAGCACATTGCAGGGAATCATTTGAAAATCCTTTCTTTGAAAAGATTAACTGATTAACAAATACATACAGAACCTGACCATACCACACATGACTGACCTACAGTTGACAATTAAAATTAAAGCTTTCATTTATTAGAACTTTCTTGGTACATATTGTAGACTTTTTCCTTTTCAGTATCATCCCATTTATTAGAGTTGCTTTAACGGAAATTAACCCATTACCAAACAATAACAACATTCAACCAGTATGTTGCAAACAACTCTGGAAGACATTGTGGGAAAAGGAGAAATTGCTCTTAACAAGCAATTTCTCCTTTACATACAATGTTTTTCTTACCTATCAGAAGTTTTTTTTTCAATTCATCACATTTTGAAATGTCATCTGCAAACTCTTTCAAATTGGGAGTCAATATTTGGCGTTTAGTAAAGGGTTAAACCCAACTTAATAATACACGCTTCAGTCTTGGTTAATGTTTATAAAAGATTAACCTGATATTTGCTTGGGCAGAAATGTTGGTGCATACATATCAAGATATACCTCTCCTTAAATGCACTCATGTAAATAAGATGGACTAGGCTTTCTTATTGCCTCTTTAGTCTATAGAGCCTGAACCCCTTTTTTAATTTGGGGTACTATTCAAGACAATTTTGAATGTTGCAGTTATCCTTTCTGCATAGTGCAATACATTGTATTTCCAAAGGATTTAACAGTGGTACTTGGCCTAAGAATGTTTGAACATCCATTAGAGGCTACTCTAAACACACTCGAACAAAGAAGACTTAAATCATCACTAATAATGCTATATAAAATTCATCACAAAATAGTCTTTGTTGACCATAGTCACTTCACTCCCATTAGATATCTTAAATTTCTTATTCTCCAATCCAGAACTCAGTATCACATTAATTCATTCTTTCCAAGAACTATAAGACACTGCAATAGCCTTCCTTGTGAACTTAAATCAAGTCCCAGTCTAAAAATCTTCAGAAATGGACTGGGCAATCACCTTTTTTAAACTAATTTAACAGCGCCTCCAGGTCATAATCTCTACTGATTGTTCTGGAGTATTTACTTGAAATTGAAATTGAAACAGCTCTGTTATTGTTAATAAACTTTAAATGGTGTCCTTTATTCACAACACCATCAAGCATTTGATGGGTCAAAAAAGTAAACATGCAAATACTACAACTCAGAATCTTTTGGATTTGGGATATAAATAGAGAATAGATGGTTTGTGTCGTGGATCGGAAATGTTATCGTGCAAGGCTTAGGAATATTATCCGGTGAGCCGAAGGCGAAACGGATAATAATCCGAAGCCGAGCTCGATAACTTTTCCCATTTAAAGACACCAACCATCTATTCTATTTATCCTGTTACCTTTATGTATTCTTTCAAAAAAACAAGACGTAATTAAAACACGAGAAAAAAGGAAAAAATAAGTAGAGAATGGTGTAAACATGACGTCATTGCGCTCTTATGACTTCATGATTTGTCATGTGCAGTGGTACATGGTTAGTGCCGGATATCACATATGTTATACGGCACCTAGTTATCGGTCCCAAAATGGCACTAGTGACAGGATAAAGAATGTCCTAGTCAATTCTTTCAGAGTATGCCAAACTGATTATTCTTACTTACAATATATCAGGGTCTTCCCCAGGATTTTTTTCAGGCGCTGGGGAGGATGGGGGAGGGTTAAGGGAGGGGGTCATCCCCCTCCCTTTTCGATTTTTTTTATATATGTGTACCAAAATGGTGAGTTTTAAGGTATGTTGTGAAAATAAAAGACAAAAGAAAGTGTCCCATAATATATTTAAATCAACACATTTGCTAGACAAAAAAAATGAGTGATAGTCTACAAAATTAAATTTTCAAAACTCCATATACAGTACTTCAATGTGCATTTCTGTTTTGAATACTCTACTTCTCATTGGTTTTGCTTTGAACCATTCATCCTGAGCTTTTTTAAATTGGAAATTCTGTAAGTCTATAGGACATGCATGCTGAATCCTTTTAACAGTCTGAAATGAAAATGTGAACCTCTATTATTATTATCTTTCAGACCCATCTTGAATCGGAAGTATATAGAAGTGTTGAGCAACATCCCATTTAAACAAAATATGTCCAATTGGTGTCACAGCCTCCCCCTCACATTTAATAGATTTATTCAAGGACATGTATCCATCTGGTCAATATGGAGTACCAATGTGATTCTCATAGCAAAGAGCGTGTGGGCTCTCGAGAACCATTGTCCCCATGCAGCATAGATCTTTGTTGACATTAAATTAAATCACAAACATGATTTATTATTTATCGTATTCTTCATGTCAGAGTACTGTGAAGGTTGCAAGAAGACTACATCAAAATGAATAGTGTTTTCATAGGTGCAAAGCAAAACAAAATTATGAAAAACTAGATCAATCATAGAAGCATCCAACTATTTTACAAAATTAAGAATGTTTCCATGACAAGCTAGATGTTTTCCTTCGTTAAAGTTTATAACAAATTTTTTTTCTGACATCCTGTGTTACTTCATGTCAGTTGTTAATTCTAAAGAACCATAACACCATACTACATGTATATTATTTAAGTATTGAGTATTGCAGCCAGTTTTTATCCTTTATCGAATATCATCTGATGGCTTGCAAGTGAAAATTCTCCATCAGTACTATTATTACAGCCTTACTTAAACAGAAATGTTCTTTTTAAACAACTCACACAAATCCATAAGTGGCATGCAACTTATGGTTTGAGTGAGTTTTCTTCATCAACCAGTGAAGATTCCTGAAGGCAGCCATACGGCTTGGAGGATCAAGCTTATTTGAACTTTGATACAGGATTCCTATGTTTGGAGGCTGGTCAAAGTCTTTTTGCTTCTTTGTGCTTGCGTCTTTTCATGTCAGGTAACATAGTCATGACTAGCCAAATACATAGCAATCTGCATGTCTACCCGAAATGCCTTTTACAATGGGGCATCTCTAGGAATTTGTTAAATTATTTCTCACTAGTCTATTCATTAAAAAAAGACAAGTTCATAGATAATCATGGTGTCACAAATTATTATTTTGTATGCAACATTTGACTCTCTGTCAACAGTATTTTATGTATTGTATACGGGTTTCCTGGGATTCACAGTACGAGACTAGGGCTCTGTCATGTCTTGCCTGAAGGATCAAACCAAAAATCCAAGTTACAATTCCTTCACCTTAACCACTTGGAGGTTTGTTCATTGTTTAACAAAGTGAACATGACTATAGCTGCAGTGTCAATACCTGTAGACATTTTTGCATACAAGAGGCACTTAACACAAAGTCCTCATATTATATAATTGTTCGTAAGAAATTCCAGAAATGAGGAGCTTGCTCAGGTTCACTTGGTGTATTTGTCACATTGAGCTCAACAAGTATTTTGACGTTTGAAAAATTACGTTATGCCTGAGCCCACCAGATGATCATTTCATCTCAGCAGTTTATGTATACAGATACTACAAAACCGGTTTTGGGCATATTTATAGTGAAACTAAGTTGCCGAGGAACTGAATTTTATAACTTACCCGGTCAAAATAATTCGATGTGAAGAAAGATATTGCCGGATGCAAAACTTTCTCAATATTTCCCGATCACGTCATATTAGTTTGTCTAATAACTTACCATGACAAACCAAGGAAATCGGCGATGTGGAGATGGATGTCTGAATCAGGTGTTTTTACATAAAACTCCCGTCTATAGTATCATAGAAAGTGACAGAAGCAATGTCAATTAAGTAAAGTCTATTTCTCACTCCAAGTGCGATCTTTTAACACGCATCATAGATCTTTCCTTTTAGGACAAAGCACGTGCCACAACGCCAATACACACGCTCATGTCTGTACCTATGACGATGTCGCATAAACCGAGTGTGTAAACGCCTATCGACTTTTTTATCAGCTGTTAGTTACTACTTTAAGACTGGCGGTTTATCTAGAATATACTGCCATTGACGTTGACTCCATTTGGGGTCAATTTAAAGCGCTGCGGACACATTTAGAGCGCCGCGGGAGTCAGCTAAGGCGCCGCGGGAGTGCTTATTTTGAAAGTCAAGCGCAGCGGAGCCGCGGCGCTTTACGGGGCTGGGGAAGACCCTGTATATTATATAACACAAAATGAAGATTTTTTATTTGCATGAGGCCTTTGGTAAATATCAAGGCAAACTAGCTTGATGTCAATCAAAAAATATTGTGACTTTTTTTTTTCTTTTAAAGGCAATACATTTGTATATCCTGAAACATCAAACATTCATTTACAAGAGAGAGAAATGGAGGACTTTTCCAAAAAGATTTCTCAACACTAAAATGTCCATTTATAGAATTAAATCACAAATTGAATTAATTAAATTAGATATTCACAAGCACTTAAATTTAACAGTTATCTCTTTTTTGTCCCTCCATGCCCTTTATATCAAAACAAATCACATATATTTGCAGTGAAACAACAGTTTGGATAAAACAAGATGATCAATTTCAGTTTGCATCACTTGCATCTAGAGATATCCATAAATAGTTTAGGATGTAGCAAGCTATCAGTAATCATATGAATCACCATAAATCACATACCTTGTCAATTAAACACTTGACATTTTTTTGAACTAAAAAGGAAATAACACACTATTAAAGACAAAATAATTTCTTGACTGAAAGTTAAATATTGTCTAATGATAACTATAAATTGAACGCATGTTTCAGAGCTTTTTTTCCTTCAATTTGGAAGAGGCCAAAGCCTGTTGAATTTAGGAAATTTTATCGCTGAAATTGCTAAATTAGGAAGCCTTAAAGCTGGTATGACTGAGTTTATGGAAAAACTGCATGATTTTAAAGAAATTTCCAATTGGGAAGGTGCCTTTTATGGGAGTCTGTTATATAACGTACAAAAGCCCTGTGTTTCAAATGGGGTTCCAACAGCAGTGTCTATTCTAGACCGCGTGATTGTGCGAATCGCCCTTTTTTTTTCTACGTACATACGAGAAAATCGCGCATCCGATATCCACTTAACTTATAAACATTTTGGATGTTAGGAATTTGCTCAGCTGTTAAAATGTGCTCAGCATATTTGTGACAGAACGAAAATTTCGTCTAAATTTAGCAAGGGAGGTAAATCTCCCAAGAAAACATGTCGAGGAAGCAGATAATGGTCTGCTATAAGTAACCTGAACCCTCAGCGAACATATTTTGATACTTACATATGATAATTGATATGATTTAACAGTCATTAACTGTAAACTGAGTGATGGGCATATATATAGACTAAGACCACAAGGATTCGTAATTAGGGTACTTTTGAGTGATGAGTTTAATAATAACATATAATAATCGCACCCCCTTTTAAAAGATCCCCCCTTATTTTCAAAGTAAGGGGCGAATTTCCCCCCTTCTTTTGGAGTTCTAGAATAGACACACTGCAACAGTGACTGTTTTCAACCATGCTTTAAAAAGATCTGTACGAACTATGAGCACTACAATTTATCTAATGGAACCAGGAATAGTGACTGTCTAGATCATAAGGTGTTCTCAATCTTGAAAATAATGTGAAAATTTGGCTTTTTCTTGTAAAATGATGACATTGTTTGATAATATATGACTTTATGATACATATTATAAATTCATTTTAAATAGATTTTACTTGCCATTCTTTGTCTTTTATCTGGAATCATAAGTTTTGTGAAAGTCTTCCAGCAGTTTCATGCTTCAAAGTTTTGACATTCAAAAGTTATCGTCGAAGGCCCTTATTTCGTGAGAGTCATAGTTCCAGTGACCTTTGTTTTTATCTTGTATCGCGAGAGTTGGTTTAACCTCACATGCCATGAATTCAGTAAATACTACTAGATCCTGAACGCATCTTTTACTACTCAGAAAAGCTCAAAATAAGACCTAGATTGCTAAAGCTCTTATAAAGTTGTTTGCATATGTGTTTTATCATGTTTTCTACTAATACCAAATTATTACCCTCTTCAAACTCGTTTTTTTAGCAACAAACAAAGATTTTTGGATTTTCAGATTGTCTGCAGTGTCAGTCGACCTTTCCCCTCTAAAAGTAAACCAGAAATATAGTTTTCTTTTGATTGCCAACCCAAGATTTTAAAACAATTTTTAGTCCTATCCCTTACGCAGTTTGTTTTCACATTTTTTTCAAATGACAAGCAAAACTAAGTCTGATATGTTGTCATCTTTAACACTACTTCTACAAATCAATTGAGGACAATGTCTGCAAAGCAATATGGTGTTCTGTTCCATAGTAAAACTTTCTTAGAAGGAAGGGGGAATTTTCTTCCGTCAATGTTGTAGAAGAAAAACCTAAGACTTTTTAAAAGCATGAATGTGCATATGTATAGGAAATAAGTTTGATATACATGTGTGTCTTGTACAGTACAAGTAAAAAGAAATAAAAAGTGTAAACCTTCCCAAAAAAAACCAAAACTATCAGTATTAAATTTCTTTGCCTTATTGTTTTTGTTTGGGTAGTTTCCGTTGAAGATTTGTATGGATAGCTTCCCTTGTATGACGTCACAGAAATTAGGTCACTTTTCAAACAGCGACTAGCTTTAACCAGGGTTTGTTTAAACTACCCTTTCTCCATCACATTAGCCTATTTGTATTAAAAAATAGCTTGAAAACAAAGGTAAAACATAGCTGTTTTACGTTAGGCATAAAAAGCAAGTGCTGCATTTGTACTAAGGCTTTTTTAAAGAGATCAAATCCTATATCACCGGAATTTTGCCCTTCCATGATATGATAGCAGTCTGTATGTCAAATTATTTAAACTAAAAAGAGAACATACTTTAAAAGATAAACATATGATTTGCAAAAAGATTTGTTTCATTTGAGATCAGTCAACATATGTCAATTCATATGCATCTGATTAAACTGAAAATGCAACTAACACGAACTAACACACCCTTGTTTACCTTTTTGGACGCATTCCAATTCATCAAAAATCTTACCTGACCCAGAAAACATTTTCAGTCATAAAGAAAAAACAAGGAAAACAGTTTAACACTAATATCATTGTTTCTTCTTTTTATGTTAAAGTAAAAACGCTGATTATACCATTAATGCATACTTAACACCAAATATAGCTCAGTGTTATAATTATCTTCGGTGTCGGGTAACAAAACCAAGTTGTGCCATTTTCATCGAATAACGAAACTATTATGTACATTCACACAATGATTTAAAAATAATGAGCCGTATTAGATAATTGCTGTTGTTATATCATCAACTGTTGAGAAGCATCAGAAAACAATAATGCAAATAAAACGTTTTTAGAAAAATGTTTCACTACCTGTCAATACAATTTCCAGTCGTCCGCCATTTTGATTACGACATGAATTCTCTGCGTGTTTCTATGACAACATTTATGTTTATACCCTCTATGAGACATTGAAAATTCAAGATTACATTTTGGTGTATTACAAAACTCCTTTATTTACACAATATGGAATGAATACGCGCTTTGGTGTTTCTTTTTTGGAATGCTTTTTTAATGACTTACTCGATTGTAATTATTCAGTGCGGAACAACTGATGGTCACACACCTGTACTCATTTTGTACGCAAATTTACCATCGACTCCTTTGCTAATCATGAATTTTCGAGGCATCCCATACGGAAAGAAATGTCATAGACGTAGAAGCAGCGGGGGCCAGCGCCCCCCCCTTCCCCCAATATCCAGACCGCGGGGGCCAGAGTATACCTTGCCTTGCCCCCCCCCCCCCATATTCATCCTGTCCCACAATGAAAAATGAAGACATTTTAAAAGAAAAATGAAAGAAACGAAATTTAACAGCAGAATGAATAGAAATGTTTTGGTTTTATGTGTTGTATCTTAACCCATTTGCGTTTTGGCACAAACATTAACCAACACTTTTTAGACGTCATCACCGCAAATTTATGACTTCACTAGTTAATTGCCGCGTTTTATTCGAACGAAATAATATTTACAAACACCTGAAATTAACTAATTAACTGAAAGTTGTGAGTTAACCCGTGGCTGTGACAGCTTGGGCGCAGGCATATGGACTGTTGAACTTTCCGTCCGACTTTTGCACAAGATCGGGACCTTTTTTTTTTTTTTTTTTTTTTTTTAGTTATTTTAGATACACATTTTCATTAGGATCATTCTTAGACCGGTCCTCATCTTAAGTTGCAACCTCCCGCCCCCACCCCAATGTTGAAAACACTCCTACGCCTATGAGTATGTTATCCCTTAAGCATAATACTCCACGAATTCACCTTTATACGTCATCATTGTCATATCACCATTTTTACAACTGATTTAAAAAGACAGTTCCTGACAGTTTCACTTAACCCATTACCAAACAATAACGAAATTTAACCACTGTGTTGTGTTGCAGACGACTCTGGAAAACATTGTTGGAAAAGGAGAAATTGCTCATAACGAGCAATTTCTCCTTTCCCAACAATGTTTTCTGCCATATCAGAAGATTATTTTTCAATTTCACCACATTGTGAAATGTCGTCTGCAAACTCTTCTCAATGTGGGACAGTCGAAAAGTTGGCGTTTGGTAAAGGGTTGAACTACAATGAAGCATTATCATAGAAAACCAATTAGAAAATCCCCATACTAACACTTATAAGCAAACGTTTTTTGAAATTGTATTTCACGCATTACGTTTATGTACCAATAACCCGATTTCACTACTATCCAATTAGGTAGAGGACAATCTGAACACATCTGGTTTATCCAATAGAAAACACCTCTGAAATAATAGGGATGACGCCATATTGTTTCCCGCGAGAATGGCGTCACTTTCTTTCGTTTCTAAAAATAGATCTTGAATGTAAAATAAAAAAAGTCGTTAAATTTGATTGAGGAAACAAGTATACATGTCACAGCAACAAGTTCGCCATTTGGTAGGAGTTACTGATAAAAAGTGATTAAAAAGGATGTCAAACACTTCCATACACATTGAACTACTTAGCGTGCACGCTTAGAAAATGTGTTAATTGGCGGATGCCGATTTACCCGAAAAATTGTAACCCTACACTTATATCCGAGGTGTATTTCACAGCTCACGGAAATACCAGAGTAGTTCCGATTGAAGATGACATTGTTGTTCATTCAACTGTTAATTTTCGATACAGTACAACATCTGATTTCTTTTGATTGTTTGAGTTTCAGGACACGAATGCAGATGCCAATTTCGACTTAATACAAATTCATACTTTTTTTCAAAAGTAGGAGATCAGAGTGGTTGTAGGGGGTAATACCTGAGAGAGGACCTTTATTGAGAATATTGACTATTCTCAATTAGTAACTACTCGGGGAATTCCGTTTCCCGAGAAATACACCTCGTACATCAATCGTTACTATTCGGGTATTTCCGTAATCTAAGAATTTCATTGGGTAAACCCGATGAGCAATCTGAACACATCGGGTTTATCCAATAGAAAACACCTCTGAAATAATAGGGATGACGCCATATTGTTTCCCGCGAGAATGACGTCACTTTCTTTCGTTTCTAAAAATAGATCTTGAATGTAAAATCCAAAAAGTCGTTAAATTTGATTGAGGAAACAAGTATACATGTCACAACAACAAGTTCGCCATTTGGTATGAGTTACTGATCAAAAGTGATTAAAAAGGATGTCCAACACTTCCATACACCCATTCGGAACACCTCGGCCATTTCTTAAAATATCTACCGACTTGTTACGGGGATTGCCGAGTAGATACGATTGCCATACACCTTGAACTGAACTACTCGGGTATTTCCGTGAGCTGTGAAATACGTAGTGATAGGGGAAGGAACTCCAGACTATATGCAGATCGAGTTATCGTCCCCCGGATACTACTACCCGGATATATAAATGTGGGAGCGTAGCGGGAACAAATTTACTCTGGTAGAGATTGACCATATAGAAGGAGGTAAGCGGTGCGACAGGTTAGGTTGGGATTGTTGGCAATCTGAATTCGTCGTGTTTATAAAACTTACTCGGATGATCAAAGCAGTGGCTGTGATCTTCGTCTGGATCATTCGGTCTACGGGTTTATCCATATGAAAACATCTCGAAGATATGGAAGACGTCATAGTGTTTTTCGCGAGAGTTCTTTCATTCTACTTTCGTTTTCAACAATGTTGGACGATTGTCTGCATCTAAAACAAAATCAATTAGAAAGAATTCTTCTTTTTGAACTAGTCCAAATGATCTTACGGCATGGTAAAATTAGGTAAAAAGAGTGAACATATTTGAAGCAAAGTCCTACCTTGTGATTTACAGTTCACTATATAGCGATTTTTGAAGTGTCAAGTTTAAACGGTAATTGACGCTACTTTTTGATGGTATTTAACTTTACTCTACATATCTTGTCTAATGAATCGTTACCCTTTACCAAAATTTCTCAATACATTATACAGTCAACTTGACAGTTTTGGATCGTCGACTGTTCTGGATCGTCTTATGTTTGTTCCCAAATTTCTATGAATGCAAAGAAAAGCTGGCCTTAAAAACAGTCATTAAGCATATTCATTTAGCTGTTGACAAAACAAAAATTACATTTCCACTTCTGTTAAATCGATCACAATCAATTAAAATGGTTAATTAAGAACAAGATAAGTCACTGGAAGTTGACCTAGTTTCGATAAAAGATTATTTTCGGCGATTAAGTCGTTCATTTAGAAAAATAGCATGCACTGAAAATTGACATCATTTGTAAAAAAATTATAAAAGAATGTATTCATGTGAAATTTTCACGCTAAAACGGGTCATGGATTAAATAATTGTATGATGAATGAAGGCAGGGGAACTCGACAGTTTCAAATCACCTCTTTGAGGGTACAGCCTCTTTGATAAATAGGGGATTGACTCAACATTACTTCGGTCATTCTCATACAGTCTTTAAATCAAAAAGTAAAATAATTCATTAAAGAGAAATTGCACCAGGCATGTGTTTGATGAAAACTAAGTATTAATTGATGATAATTTTTCTGTTTTGATTGTCTCTTTGTGAAGTCAATCCTTTTTACAATAAATGATGTAACGATTAACATGATTCGGAACTGTCACATTTGATCCGAAACTGTCACGATGACCCCGATATTGTTTTCTTCAAATACTATAAAATGGTAAATAAATGCGGAAAAGCATTGGTATAAATAGACAGGAAGATTTTTGTGAGTTAAATTTATTGCTACAGTTAATAGATTAAAACAAGAAAAATCGATCTTTTATCTGTTAGTTATCCGGAACTGTCGAGTTGACTGTATTTTCCGATCGCGTCGAATTAGTATGATTACTTTCTGCCCCATCAGGAAATTAAAGGCAATCTTCACATCAATTTTTTTTTAAATCTAATGAAATTTCCAAATGTTATGTTATGCCTTCAAGATCGATGGGAAGGATGTAGAGCATATCCAGTATTAGACCGGATGATCCAGACGCTGATATCCCATTCTACAATTACAGCTTGGAGGATCCTAGATAACCCAGAACAATTTTCAACGACCATCCGATATCTATTAGACTGAGAAACATTGAATGTAAGCGATTTCTTAAAATGGAATATATATATTGTTTGCAGAGCCATAACAATACTCAAAGTGAAATTTGTTTTATTCATTCTTTGTCAGTATTTAGTTTTCCCTCATTGTTTGACCTATTTGTACCATAGATTATCTATCATATTGTCTGGCGAACACATTTTCTACTCACAGGGGTATAGATCATAATACATGTATTAATTAACACTATATATATAGTGTTAATAAAGGTCTATTATGATATATCTCCCTGTGTTTCTACTGGGTCTGCTGATTTTTTCATCAGCCTAATTGAGATTTTACAGGCCCTGGGCCAAAGGGCCGATCCAATCAGAATCATTCTTATTTAGAGATTCTCCTCATAATTAACCAGAAGTCGGCCTTTTAAAATTTGATAACAATACAGAATGACCTAGGGGTTCAATACCTCAGGGGTTGCAAAATCGATTGCCCAGCATGTCTGAAAGCCTTAAAGGGACTCTCTCAGAGATGGAGATTTTAACTTTTTGAAATAAATCGTCTCCTACCTTAAAAAAAACAACAAAGATTTCTGAAGTAACATAGAACTAGATTATTGACAGCTTCCCAACCCTGCTCGTTATTATACAAAGAAGATCTAGAACATTGAAATCAAAGAAATCTAAGACCGTTTTAACATGTTTTTTTTGTAAACGTCTTAACTTATAGTAAGAGGTGGTAATTTTAGATTCCATCTTCACGTTTGTCTTCGGAAAAAAAACATTTTCCGCGCATGCACATGGATGCCTAGGTGGTGATGGTAAACTGACAAACTTATATCTTGTTAAGCAAGAATTAACTTATTAACTTATTAATATTTACGCTATTTGTTTTTCTCCTCATCAAATCATTTTCGCTTATAGGGTTAATAAGATCAAGCGAAAATGATTTGAATGAGGAGGAAAACAAATAGCGTAAATGTTAATAAGTTAATTCTTGCTTAATAAGATATAAGTTTGTCAGTTTATCATCACCACCTAGGCGTTCACCATTTGGGGAGCAAGATAAAAACCAGGAAAAAATAAGCACTATTTATACATAGGATGTTAAGATCTACCCAGAAGGTTAAAAAAGGTATTGTCAGAATAACAAGATTAAAAACTTAACAGAACAAATGCCATTTCAAATCACATTTCATATCATAAATGTTTTCCCGGAAAGGAATTTTTAATTGCCAACTCCATTCATGTAATTTTAATTTCAATGTGAAAATTAAAAACTAAATGGAGGTAATTGATATGAAATTCATTTTTAGTTGTCACTTAATAGAAGCAAAGCGCGGGAAGAAGAATTCCCCCATTTATTTATAAACCGGCTTTCCCAAAGAAGCTCAGATAAAGGCAACGTCTCATTTCGAGCTTATTAATGAAAGCACAGGTTTTTAGCAACTTATTAGTAAAGAAATGGAAAACAGTCTTTGGTTTAGTGACAAGGATTGTCAATACCAATTTTTCGCCGTTTTTAACTCCAAATACGCACATCTCTGAGAGAGTATCTTTAATGGACAAGTGACATTTTACTTAAATTTACTTTATAACCACTATACGGAAATGTGCTTCTAAAGATTTGGCATTTATGGACAATTTACTCAGAATCAGAATTTGCCACCCTCAGCGTTGTAGAAATATTGCTTACTTGTGTCTTCACTGCTCTGAGAGTAGTAATCCCTCCTTCTTTACTCTTTGGAGCATGCTAGTTGTGATTCACAACCGCTACAAACATTTTAAATGGGAGCATTGATGTTTGCATCAAAAACATTCCTGGGTATAGATAAATTCATTATAGTTACAAACTTACAGTTATAGTAAGTTTCTAGCACAGCTCCCAAATTGGTCTTTTGTCAGTGCCATACCAAAATCTTTTAGTTTTTGTAACGGATTCCTGGATGCACCAGTATTAGGCTCTGCGGTGACTTGCCAAAGGCCACTCCCACGACAACCTGAGGTCTTGGTGAGACTTGAACCCGGGACCCCGGATTTCTTAGTCCACAACCTTAACCACTGAGGCACGCAGCACCCTATTTTGCACCTCATGGTTAAACAACACTTATTCTTGCCATTTTCTCTGCTTAAAGGCACAAATAATCAAGAACTCTATTGATATAGCAAATGCTTCACATTTTCACATAACATGCAATGAAAGTGTATTTTCATTGAACTTTAGAAGTGGATTTTGCTCAAACAAGTGATGAACATTGAACCATAGCATTGGTGGCAAACCAATTATTAGCCACAAGACATCGTATCAAGAACTTGTCCTTAAATGTTTCCTATTTTCGTTCTATTTACATACCATCACTCCGAATGTAAAATAAGAGAACACATTAAGTTGATGTCAAACCAAAAACCTGATAAACAAATGTTTTTTAGGTCTTTGGCCAAACTAATAAAGTATTGTTTCTGGAAAAGAAGGGTTCTAGCTAAAAGTTAATAATAAAGAATTTTTATCTTTCACGTAATGTGTTTTTTTTTTCAGGTAAAAGCAATGGAGACTGGTAAAGCTGCATTTTTTACGAATATAGAGAAGGTAGACACAAATGCTCAGGATAATATTCCATATATATTTACACACCGTAAAGGAGCAGATCAAGACAAGTTAAACTTTGAGAGTTTGTTTTGGACAAAGCTGGGTTTAAATCCTCTAACTGAAAAGGAAGAAGACTCATCTGTAGAAAATTTGACAAAGAAGATTTGGACAGAATGGAAAAAGACTCTTGAAGAAGCAAATTTCAGCAACTCTAAATATGTTATGCTAGCTTTCAGTTCCCATGGTGACGAAGTTTCCATAAATGGTAGACGTGAGCCAGGAGTACTTCTCAGCGATGGACACAGGCTTTCTTTGTCAGAAATAACAAAGGTGTTAGATATTGATTCCCTAAAAGGAAAACCAAAAATCGTGATGATGCTTACTTGCCGAATATTCATAAAGGAACCAGGTAAGTAAATTGAGCTGACATTTTCTTGGTCTAATGTAGTTTAGATATGCAATGGGAACTGACTTGTATTTCCATTTTTTTTTATGTTAATCCTTTACCCAATGCCAAGTTTTCAACTGTCCCAAATTGAAAGAGTAAGTAGATAACATTTCAAAATGTGATGAAATTGAAAATTAATCTTCTGATATGGCAGATAACATTGTTGGAAAAGGGGTAATTGCTTGGGGACTCATTAGATTTGTCTATAGACTATTAAAGCCTACTTATGAGTATGAACAAATAATAGGAATATTTAAGTCGCTCATTTTCCGTATCCGTAAAGTGACATGTATCAATACTACATAATACAACACCCCTCCAAGTTGGGCCTATAGGTCACTTTATCAACAGTAAAAAATAACTAAGTAATAATGGCAGAACATGCAATGAAACAAAAAGTAACTGATAATTATCACTATATGTAAAATTGTAAATTCACTAATTACTCCAAAAGATAAGTTTATGTAGTAGAATTTGATAGCATACTGAGATTTTGAGTGCACTTTCAAAGTACTTTATTTATAGGAATTGAAAACAGTGTTGGAAAAGAGAGTCCTTACAAACACTTGTTTCTTATGACCACGCTTCAAGTGCATTGCAGATAATAATTATGGAATAATTGATTAATTAAAGGTATTTGAATTGTGTCTTTGAAGAGCATTATAATTATATTTTGCTGTGTGTGTATGTAATCATTGTTTGAGTAAGTAGTATAATTTCCCGCAGTTGGTTAAGTTATCTGAAAGTTTGGTTTTGATATGTATTTTAGTGAGTAGATTATGTCTGAGTACTGAGTACTGAATTAATCAGATTTGTTATTGATATTAAAAAAAGTGCATGTTAAGGTGGCTACGGTGATTTTCAAGGATTTCTTTTAAAATGCCTTGGTGCTTTTATGAAAATATTAAACTTGGATGTAGATTTTAAAAAAATCTTGATTTTTTGTGTAAGACACCCATAAAAAAATCTTAAATTAATGTATAGATGTAAACCTAGTCTTTAACTGATTAATCTTTGTGGTTAGGGCTGGGGTGGATACTGAAGCATCCAGGTATTGGGTAAGGTGATACAAGTACAGTAGTGCTATCATATGAGTTTCTGAAAGCAGCATTTATCCTTCATATCGTTTTGTAACATATCAGACAAAATTAACCTATCGTATCATACCGTATCGTATGTTGAACATATAATGTTAAACATGTAAATCAGGTATCGAAGGGCTGAGATATATTAACAGATATTATGGTAAGCTTTGTAATACATGAACACAGTCGCATCTTGTCAACGAATTAAAATACACTTATCTTGTTGTATTTGGGGGAAAAAACACTGGAAAAAAATACTTTTTTTTTTCTTTAGGCATGTGATGATACATTTCTGTTAATACAAACATAAATTAAACCAAACCAAACAAAAATCTATACATTTATATGGTCCATCACATGTTGTTTCCATTTATTTCCGTGGCAACAAAAGGATTTCTTCATTGAATGTTATTTTTCTATACTTCTTTTACTTACAAGTAAGTGAGAGAGTCCATTATATTCGTAACTATTTCTTTTCTGAAGACGGGCTTGAGACGATGTTTTAGTGTTGACCAGAGATCATTATAACATGACAGTTTCCGTTTTATGGGCATGCCATTTATGCAGGCATGTACGTGAATCATACATGTAGTTTGTCCTAACTTCCTAATATGCATCGTAAATCGCATAACAAATAAGTTATATCAGATATATCGTAAATCAGATGAAGAACACATCAGATCGTGTAGAATCAAATCAGACAGGTAAGACGTCCGTCCTTTAGAATATCGTAAATCACACATCACATATTTCTATCGTGTATAGTGCATAAACCGTTAGCACTTGTATGATAGCACTACTATGCCATGTGGAGGACAGTGGGTCCAAGGCCCATGAGTAGTGGGATCTGCGACCTTTTATTAACCCTTTCCCAAACGCCAAATTTTCGACTGTCCCAAATTGAAAGAGTTTGCCGACCACATTTGAAAATGTGATGAAAATGAAAAAATAATCTTCTGCTAGGGCAGAAAACATTGTTGGAAAAGGAGAAATTGCTTGTTACGAGCAATTTTTCCTTTTTCCACATTACTCATTACGAGCAATTTTTCCTTTTTCCACAATGTTTTCTAAAGACGTCTGCATCAAAGTAGTCAAATGTTGTTATTGTTTGGGAAAGGGCTAATAATTTAAATCCACATTCGGCTCTAGCACAGGTTATGTATCAAGGAAGCAGAATCAAGAGTGATATATCGAAGTTGTAAGAACTTGTTTCACAATCAATGTAGAATAGATAAGTTTAAACTAAGCTGGAACCAGGTTAATATACCATTACCCAGGTACCAGGTCCATGATTACAACAACTTATTATATACTTGTTTTTCTTATTTTTCAGAACAGTTTGATTTACCATTTCACCAAACCAGATCACCAGCCTATTTGAAAGGTAATTCATTTCTTTGTCCTGCTCATGTTCCCTACTTATGGCAATTTCTAACTAAGTATTAATTTAGGGAACATATATTGATAATAAATTGTTTTCAGGGATGTCTAATTATGATTTAAACCCTTATAGTGCTTGAACCGACTTAATGCTTATAGAAACAGGTTCGATTTAGGCCAGCCACCAAGTGAATTAGTTACAAAAGGTAGCAAAGAGACCGGCTTCACAAATTTACAAAAGGTAGCCAAGAGACTGATTCCCAGCCTATCTAAAAATTTAACCAGTATCCTGCTGTCTGGATTTACTGAAGGAAGATAAGAGACCGGTTCCCATCTTATCTACAAAATAAACCAGAACCCTGCTGTTTGGCTTCACTAAGTTACAAAAGTTGCAAAGAGACCGGTTCCCACTTTATCTACAAAATAAAAAGAGAACCCCTTTGTCTTGCTTTATTAGTTGCAAAAATTAGCCAAGACTATCTATAAAATTCACTAAGGTACAGAAGGTAGGCAATAGACCAGTTCCCACCTTATTTACAAGATAAAATAGAAGCCTGCTGTCTGGCTTCACTTAGTTACAGAAGGTAGGTAATAGACCAGTTCCCACCTTATTTACAGAATAAATTAGTTTCATGCAGTTGGGCTTCACGAAGTTACAAAAGTTGCATAGAGACCTGTTCCCACCTTATCTACAAAATAAAATAGAACCATGCTGTCTGGCTTGATTAGTTGCAAAAGGTAGCCAAGGGACCAGTTCCCAGCCTATCAATGAAATTAACTAGTTCCCTGCTGTCTGGCTTAACTAAGTTACCGAAGGTAGCACAGGCAATAGACCAGTTCCCACCTTATTTTCAAAATAAACTAGTTTCCTGCTGTCTGGCTTCATTATGTTACGAAAAGCAGCCAAAAGACTGGTTCCCTTCTTATCTACAAAATAAAATAGAACCATGCTGTCTTGCTTTATTAGTTGCAAAAAGCAGCAAAGAGACCGGTTACCTTCTTATCTACAAAATAAAATAGAACCATGCTGTCTGGCTTGATTAGTTGGAAAAGGTAGCCAAGAGTCTGGTTCCCAGCCTATCTATAAAATGCACTAGTTTCCTGCTATCTTGACTCACTAAGTTACTGAAGGTAGGCAATAGACCAGTTCCCACCTTATTTACAAAACAAGCCAGAACCATGCTTTCTGGCTTCGCTAAGTTGAAAAAAGCAGGCAAGAGACCGGTTGCCTTCTTATCTACAAAATAAACTAGTTACCTGCTGCCTGGCTTCACTAAGTTACAAAAGGAAGGCAATAGATAGGTTCCCACCTTAGTTACAAAATAAACCAGAACCCTGCTGTCTGGCTCCACTTAGTTGCAAAAGGCAGCCAAGAGACCAGTTCCTTTCTTATCTACAAAATAAACTAGTTACCTGCTGCCTGGCTTCACTAAGTTACAAAAGGTAGGCAATAGACAGGTTCCCGACCTTATTTATAAAATAAACTAGTTACCTGCTGCCTAACTTCACTTAGTAACAAAATGTAGACACAAGACTGGTTCCCAACTTGTCTAATAATAAACTAGTACTATTCTGAATTTTGGCTTCACTTTGTTCCATAAGATAGACAATATTCCCAGATTGAGTCCATCTACAGGACTTTTATGCAGCATTGTCATCATCCATTTTACATTTTTGCATAATTTTACCTTCTTAGGGAACATTAGACAAGAACATTTTGATCCTTTAAGTGCTGGAACAGACGTCATGCTTGTAATTGTAATATCGATATGCATTCAGAATGTTTGTTTTCTTTCCTTTAGTCATACTCTTTGTAGTATTATAGGAAATAAAATGTTGAAACTTGAAACTTGCAGCTGGCCTGTGATCTAACCTGTTTGTTCTCTGAGCATCTTTCCTCAACAATATTATGCAGATATTTAAGGTCTTTGAAAGCAAACAACATAATTTTTTTTTAAAAAATACCCAGCATTCTAAGGGTTAAGTTAACAATTTTTGCATATTTTATCTATTTACAGGGGACTTAAGAATTACAAGTTGGTCTGCCTCGCAAGTACAGTTTCAATTGAACATCACAACTCCTGGTGTCTTTGACAAACATGAAATAGTCATCATTTCGAAGGAAAATCGTGTAAGTTGGTTTGCATCCCATGTTAGATTTTTCATTTACAAGCTCTATAATATCATGAATCAAGAAAATGTCACAAAATAAACACAATCTTGCAATCTTTTCTGAGTAGTCAAATACTAGGTTGGTAACCTATACTCAGTCCACAGATTGAGAATTTGGTTGACAATTTAATCATTGCTATCCTAAATGAAAACAAAGGGTCTCAGTGTTTTTAAAAATTGCATTTTTATGTTTGTGTATGCACAGAACAACATCTCTGGAACAGTCCATTTGAGGGAATAGCCCTCTTACTGTCACCTGGGACTAGAACACTTTCAAAAAGTTAATTAAACTGTCCTAATCAAAATAAAATGACCTTTTTTCAATTTTTCATTTTCAAATTTGTTGAAAAAATGTCTGCTCAGTTTATAAGTGAACTGGATTTTTGCACCTTTTGATGCATTGATGGAATCCCAGGTATATATATATATACTTTGTGATGAATCCCTCTGAAGTAGCATGTGGTAAGAGAGTAGACAGTAGATTTTCTGGCTTAAAGTAATAATTTGACAAGTGTCTTTGTAAGTGTCTTTGCCATTAGAATAAGATCTGTCTGCATTCAAGTAAAAGAAAATGTTGTTACAGCATAAAACCATATACAAAGAAGAAAAAATTAAGTATGAAAAGAAAAAGAAAAATACCATCACTTGTTTGTTTATTTGCAATAGAAGTGTTCCATAACTTTACTATACTGTTATGAAAGGGACAGATACACATATCACTGATCTAGAATCATATATTTTATAGATCTATTCTATATAGTCATCTTTAGTGGATATTATATTTCAAGAAGATGTGAATAGCAATTTGTGGGAGGATCCCTCTAAATATTTTTTTCTTTCAGGACTGGGAACCAGCCAACCCTACCATAGAGACGGAAATCTATAAAATAACCAACTTGAAGTTTGATACCACATACTACATCACATTAAGAAATAAAGAAACCAAAAATATTGCTCTAGATCCGCAAATGTTTCGCACATTGGGTATTTCCTCTACTCTCTTTCTAACCTATGGAAAATCCCTTTCCCATTTTTAGCATTTTTTTCTGAAACCACTGGTCAGATTTCAAAATAATTTCACAGGAATGTTTTTGGTAGCCTCTTTTTAGAGGTTGTTCAAAGAATTTTGATATCTCAAAAAACATGGCCACCACTGCTTTTGAACATGTTTTTGTTTTCACTATATACATGTATGGTAAGATTTATAACTTAACACACATCTATTTTTCCAAACCTCTGGGCCAATTTCAATGAGATATTATGTAAAGCATCCCTAGTTGGAAGGGAGAAAGATTTGTCAAAACAAAAATTAGTTATATGATGGCTGCCATGCCCATATTTGGTAAAAACCTTGAAAAAATTCTTCTTGTCAATAACCACAGGTCAGATTTCAAATAATTTCACAGGAATGTTCTATAGGGGCCTTTTTATAAAGAGTGTTCCAAAAAATTAGATATCTTCAAAAACATGGCCGCCAGGGTGTGTTGAACTTTGAATGTGTTTTTGTTTTCACGATATACATGTATGGTAAAATTTATAACTTAATAAACATATTTTCTTCCCAAACATCTGGGCCAATTTCTATTGAATGTCATACTGAGCACCCTTAGTTGGAAGGGAGAAAGATCTGTCAAAACAAAATAAGTCATACTGACCAAGATGGTTGCCATGTCCATATTTAGTAAAAAAAATATCTTCTTGTCAGAAACCACTAATCAGATTTCTTTTGGGGCCCCTTTTTAAAGATTGTTCAATGATTTTTTTATATCTCAAAAAACATTGCCACCAGGTTCTTTGAAATTTGAACCTGTTTGTCCTTCCAATATATACATGTATGGTAGAATCTTTAACAAAATACATCAATATCAAATTGGATGTCCAAATATGCAAAAATGATAACCACAAAATGGCAGCAATAGATCGTACTGGACAAAAATACAGGCTGATCTTCGTACATAAAATCTGTAAAAGTAAAATATTCAGTTTCCACATTGTATGAACTACGGGTATGTACCATTTTATTGTCCCACATCAAGCATAGAGTGTCAAACTTGTAAAATGGGAATAAAAATAGGTCTATGCATAAAAGCACAAGAAACTCTGTGTAAAAGGCAAAAACAATGTTTCTAACTTTTCTTCAAATAGGTTGTAATCTCAGGTGAGCGGTTCTAGGGCCACCATGGCCCTCTTGTCATTTAATCCTTACTCCAATTTACCTAAGTTTATAATGCCACCTGCTATGGATATCTTCAGAAACATCACAAAAGGATATATTTTGATATAATCGATACATAGGGTAAAGGCAAATTATGGTGTATGGTTCTAAATTAGCTTTTCATCAACTGACAGGGCTTGTTCTTGAGAGTTTTTTTTACCTTTTTGTGTGACACCAATACTAGCCAAGAAATTGTTTCTTCACTAAGTACACTCCAATTTGAACTGATTAGCTGCTATCAAGAATCAAACCTGTGTTGTAAAGTCACAAATCCTGGCTCTATCTATAACACAGCTGGAACCTTATTTATATGTATAAACATACCACTATATCACTTGTCTAACAAAGTTTGCATGAGAGATGTCAGACTGGTTTTCTTTTTTTGGGAGAGATGGTAAACCATGAGTGATTGCAAGGCTGTAGATAAGTTGCACATACTCAAGCATAAAGGATGATGTCTTATTTCAGAACAAGAGGATGGAGGAGTTGATATTTTGGTGAACATTGAGCCAAGCCCTCCGATAGGTATGTGTGAGACTTTCTAAAGGATATCCGTTTTTGTGAGATTTCCTCTGTTTTTAGGATTTCATCTGTGGATGTTCTCATTTTTTTGTGAAATTTTCTCTGTTTTTTAGGAATTTTACCTGTGTATGTTCTCTTTTTTGTGAGATTTCCCCTGTTTTTTAGGATTTTATCTGTGGATATTCTCATTTTTGTGAGATTTTTCCTGTTTTTTTATAGGATTTTATCTGTGGATGCTCTCATTTTTGTGAGATTTCCCCTGTTTATAGGATTTTATCTGTTGATGTTCTCATTTTTGTGAGATTTTCCATGTTTATATGATTATATCTGTGGATGTTCTTACTTTTTGTGAGATTTCCCCTGTTTATAGGATTTTATCTGTGGATGCTCTCATTTTTGTGAGATTTCCCCTGTTTATAGGATTTTATCTGTTGATGTTCTCATTTTTGTGAGATTTTCCATGTTTATATGATTATATCTGTGGATGTTCTTACTTTTTGTGAGATTTCCCCTGTTTATAGGATTTTATCTGTGGATGCTCTCATTTTTGTGAGATTTCCCCTGTTTATAGGATTTTATCTGTTGATGTTCTCATTTTTGTGAGATTTTCCATGTTTATATGATTATATCTGTGGATGTTCTTACTTTTTGTGAGATTTCCCCTGTTTATAGGATTTTATCTGTGGATGCTCTCATTTTTGTGAGATTTCCCCTGTTTATAGGATTTTATCTGTTGATGTTCTCATTTTTGTGAGATTTTCCATGTTTATATGATTATATCTGTGGATGTTCTTACTTTTTGTGAGATTTACCCTGTTTATAGGATTTTATCTGTGGATGCTCTCATTTTTGGGAGATTTCCCCTGTTTATAGGATTTATCTGTGGATGTTCTCATTTTTGTGAGATTTCCCCTGTTTACAGGATTTTATCTCTGGATGTTTCCATTTTTGTGTGATTTCCCCTGTTTATAGAATTTTATCTATGGATGTTCTCATTTTTTGTGATATTTCCTGTTTATAGAATATTATCTGATGATGTTCTTATTCTTATGAGATTTCCCCTGTTTTTTAGGATTTTATCTGATGATGTTCTTATTTTTATGAGATTTCTCCATTTTTTAAGGATTTTATCTGTGGATGTTTTCATTTTTTGTGAGATTTTCCCTGTATATAGGATTTTATCTGTGGATGTCCTCTATTTTGTGAGATTTCCCCTGTTTATAGGATTTTATCTGTGGATGTTCTCAATTTTGTGAGATTTCCCCCTTTTTTAGGACTTTATCGGTGGAGATTTCCCCTGTTTTTAGGATTTTTTTTGTGGATGCTCTTATTTTTGTGGGATTTCCCCTGTTTTTTTAGGATTCAATCTGTGGATGTCCTCTATTTTGTGAGATTTCCCCTGTTTATAGGATTTATCTGTGGATGTTCTCTTTTTTTGTGAGATTTCCCATGTTCATAGGCTTTTATCTGTGGATGTTCTCATTTTTGTGAGATTTTCCCTGTTTTTCAGGAATTCATCTGTGGATGTTCTCATTTTTGTGAGATTTCCCCTGATTATTAGATTTTATCTGTGGATGTTCTCATTTTTGTGAGATTTCCCCTGATTATTAGATTTTATCTGTGGATGTTCTCATTTTTGTGAGATTTCCCCTGATTATTAGATTTTATCTGTGGATGTTCTCATTTTTGTGAGATTTCCCCTGATTATTAGATTTTATCTGTGGATGTTCTCATTTTTGTGAGATTTTCCCTGTGGATGTTCTCAATTTTGTGAGATATTCCCTGTCGATGTTCTCAATTCAATCTAGGATTCAATCTGTGGATGTCCTTTATTTTGTGAGATTTCCCCTGTTTATAGGATTTATCTGTGGATGTTCTCTTTTTTTGTGAGATTTCCCATGTTCATAGCGTTTTATCTGTGGATGTTCTCAATTTTGAGGCCTTTTTGTAGGATCCTGTATCTTCTGAAAGGTTTGTTCTGTTTTTGACATTTTTCTGATTGTTTTTTTTTGTTTTATGAGGTTTCCTCTCAATGTTCTTTCATTTTTGTGAGATTTCATCTTTATTTTCGTCTGGATGAGTTCATTTTTTTTAGATTTCCCCTTTTGATGTTTTCATATTTGTGATACTTTTTCTTTGGTACTATTACTTATGTGAGGTTTCATCTTAAACTTTATACTAGTCTGGAAAGCTTTCAACTTTGTGAGATTTCTTCTGTGGATGCTTTCATTATTGTGAGCTCTTTTCTGTGGACGCTTTCATTTTTATTCTATGTTCTCTTTGAATGCTTTCATTATTTGTGAGACTTTCTATGTGGATCCTTTCATTTTTGTGAGTTTTCCTCAAGGCAGATATTCCCTTTTTCTCAAAATGATCTCTTTTTAGGGTTATGTATTATGTATATCAAATTAAACCCTTATAGTGCTGGAACTGTCATGTTTATACAAACAGTTTATTTGGCGGCTGGCCTGTGATCTTACCTCTTTGAGTATTATTCCTTAACAAAATTAAACAGATACTGATATTCAAGGATTTGGAAAGCAGACGACACAAAAATCTATTTTCAGAAAATTACCAGCATTTTAAGGGTTAAACCATCTATACTACTCACCCGGGCATCGGCGTCGCTGTAGGCGTCACACCTTGGTTAAGTTTTTGTGGGCAACTTTGTATCTCATGAAATACTATTGTGAATTGATTGATACTTCACATAAGTGTTCAGAGTCATAATTTAAGGTCCCTGACCAAGTTTCAAACCTCTAGTTTTAAATTTAATCAAATTTTGCAGCTTTTTGTTCTAAGAAGAATTTGGTTAAATTTTTGCGTGCAAGTTTGTATATCATGAACTGCTTTAGTGAATGGGTTGATACTTTACACATGTGTTCAGGGTAATAATCTACAAGTTTCAAAACTCTTGTTTTGAATTTAAGCTAACTATGCAGTCTTTTGTACAAAAAAAAATCTTAGTTAAAATGTTGCATGCATGTTTGTTTCTCAACAGCTATTGTAAGGAATCATTGTTTGCACCCTGATATTTTAGCATCAATAATATTTCACTGACCTATACCCCTGTCCAACATTATGGAATAGTCCAGCATGCTGTCTTAGGGACAGCTCTTGTTTTTTTTGTTAATTGTTTTTGGGTTTTTCCACAGGGGATGGACAAGATGAAGGAGATCCTCGCTTTAAGGTTTCTCCAGTGGCTGAAGAAGAGTTGCTTTCTGCTGGAGAGCTTCCAAATGATTTCCTCATAGGTATTTATGATGATAGAATGTCTTATGCCAACATGTTCTGCTGGCAATATTTAAAATGTTCTGCATTCCATATGGAAAACGTTTCTGAATAGTTTTGGAATTTCTGTAGATTGACAAATTTTGCAAAAATATCTCCGCAAACGTTCATCGTACAGGGGAACGGAATTGGATTTTGACTCACGAATGGCAAAGATTTTTAGTGATGTAGATTAAAACTAAAACAAAGGAAATACATTCACTTTATCTTTATTTTGAATTACTGTGTATTCATTACAAAATCAATTCAAGTAAATCAACAAGCAGTGGAAAAATACATAATCCACCATTTTGTTCTGCCTGATTTCCATTTGGGAGTCAAACTCAACTTCAATTCACCAAAATTAGGAATACTCACAGAGGTATTGTCATAAAATTTAACGATTTACTGTACTATTGGTTACTTTGGTACAAACTATTTGCAAATGTTTTCCTATTGAATGTGTGGGTTGTTTCATCATAGATATGCTAAAGTGTATTCTACTAAAAATATGCCTAATGATTTCTTCATAGACATTTCTTTCGATTTTAAGTTCTGCAGACAAGATTCCAAACAATTTCCTCATAGAAATTTCTTTTGATCGTATATTTTAGTGACAATATTCCAAATTATTTACTCTTAGAATTTTTTTATGAATGTGGGTTCTGCTTACAATATTCCAATTGGTTTACTCTTAAAAATTCCTTTTGAATCGGGTCTTGCTGACACTGTTCCAAATGATTTTCTCATGAAATTTTCTTTTGAATATGCCTTTTGCTGACATTATTTCAAATGATTTTGTTACATATATTTCTTATAAAACTTGTTTAGGCTGCTGACAAGGTTACAAATGATTTACTGTTAGAAAATTCTTTTCATTGGGGTATCTTGCTGACAATTTGTTAATTTCATTATATATGTAACTACAGAAGGCCATGAAAATGATTTTCTTTCCTCACTTGATTATTTCTATAGTGTATGGAACAACAAGAGGCCGGCCTGCAAAGAGAAATGATGTCAATGGCAGTTGGGTGCTCCAAGAACTTAAAAAAGTTTTAGAAGAAGATCAAACTGAGGAGTTGGATTTCTTTCATCTTCTAACGAAGGCTGCTCAGGGAATGGCAACTAGAGCAACGAAGAATACAGCGAATCCAGACTTCGATAAAAAAAAAAGTATACTCTGCTTCTCTCACACCTTGACAGAGAGTGTTAAGTTTAAAAAGCCTCCCCCTGTTCCTCTCCCTGTTCCTAACCTGTCGAAGGCAGGCTACAATTGATGGGTCATAAAAAAAAAACATTCAAAATGAATATGCTTTGTTCATATTGTTACATTGCTGATGAAGTAATACTTTCGCTCAACTACAGTAACATTGTTTGCTTTCCTTGCTTTCTAGAGAAATTGAAAATTGAAATTGACAAACAAAATAGAAATATGTTAAATTCTCTTTTAAAGAGTTGCTAATATAGTAGCATGCTAAATGATGCTTTTAAAAGAGTTAAGACAATAAGGTTTGTTTACAATGAATAAAAGGTGGTCAGCCGAGAAATGCCAGGGTAAATTTCTTATGTCGGAGACCATTAAAATGGAAGAAATTCTCCATTTTGAATACTAGTATTCACATTGTTGTGTTGTGTTGGATAAATGACCGTATTTTTGTGTGTATCATGACCTATCAAACCAGGTGACCGCCACTCATTCTACTGAGCGAGCATTCTTTGCAATTTTTAGACATAACTTGGATGTTAACAATGAAGTCAAGTTGTAGAGTGAACAATTTGTGGAAATAGCACTTTGAAACATGTATAGATAATGTAGACATTATATTGTTATAATGTGATGTTTCCATTTTTTTAACAAGTTGTTTTATAATTATGAATAATTTTACCCATTGTTGCAGTTTTTAGCGCTAGTATGCTTGTAAGTCATGCATATTTCTCCATCCATTTCTTTTTACTTTGCTTGTATTACCTATTACCAAAGATAAACAACATTTGACCAGTTTGTTCCAGGCAACTCTAGAAAATATTGAGGCAAAAGGAGAAATTTCTTTTAACAAAGAATTTCTCCTTTTCTCTTAATGTTTTCTGCCCTATCAGAAGATTATTTTTCAGTTTCATCACATTTTGAAATGTTGTCTATATCTTTCAATTTGGGACAGTCAAAAATATGACATTTGATAAAGGGTTAAACAAACTTGTAGTGAATCATTGAATCAGGATGAGGAATGCCATTTGGGAAAAAAGCCCCAAAAAATATGATATGAGTAACTTCCCTTATGTCACATTGATTTCAACCAAATGTCACAAAGAAAATGACTTTCAATTCGCAAAGGCACATGAAAGGATGTAAATTACTGAAGAAAACAAATAGAGTTTGTTTTGTTATTATTATAAAATTCATGAAAATGAATGCATTGAGATTCTATTTGCTAACCTCCTTTAACATATATTATTTTGTTCTTGAAAAATTGCTGTCTCCAATTCAATCATATTTTTCAACAATCTGTTTGTTTACATATTAATAATAATGGATTCTGATTGGCTGCTTTAAAAATTTCTGTATCACTTGACCAGGTCAGAGGCGAAAACTTGGGCAATCTGACTTATCAGACTGGCAAATTTGGGTTATTTCGTGTGCTTTCACGTTTAAGTTGTGCTGATTGGTTTCTTTTAAAGATAACTATTTGAATCTATATGTTGGTCAGGTACAAGTTGTTTTATAATATAAGGCTGAAAAATGACAGACTCTGCCTTTATTTATTTTTTTATACTTTATTATATTTGTCTCGACTGAAGAGCCGAGTTGTCTCGACTGAAGAGCCGAGAAGGCGAAACATGTTTAGACAAATACAATTGAAGTATAAAATTTTTTTAGAGGCAGAGTCTGTCATTTTTCAACCTTATATTATATATATTTATAAATATATATCTGTATAAAACTATTGTATTCATGATTCATTTTTGTGTATGGACTATTAGCCTTATTATACAAATAAACTAGATGTAAAATGAAGAGTAAAACCATCTGTTATCAGGAACTTACTCGTTGTGAAAGTTATGTTATCAAACACTAATTGGTATTTCTGATTAGCATCATTTTTCTTGAGATTATTCTATTGAGAATCAACAACATAAGGTTATGATCAGGAATAAGATCGGTAGCTGTGAAATACTCATTTCATCTTTTACTATACTCAAGTGCCTGGTATGATTTTTATTGTACGGAGTTTTACTGCAATATCAAGAATTTAGAGGTTAGTCATCGTATAATTTATCCCTTTGACCACTCTGTTGCAGACCACTCTATAAAACACTGTGGGAAAAGGAGAAATTGCTCATGACAGCAATTTTTCCTTTTCCCACAATGTTTTCCACTCTGTCGGAAGATTACTTTCCATTTTCGTCACAGTTTGAAATGTCGTCTGCAAACTCAATTTGGGACAGTCTAAACTTTGGCATTTGGTAAAGGGATCAAGATGAAAGCCAATCATGTCACACTGAAAGCCAATTAAACCACATCGAAAAAGTTTTTGCATACTTTTGAGAAAGATATTATTTGTTTTCTACTTAAGATACAATATCATATATATATATATTTTATTAAAGCCTATAACCATTTCTAGAAAACTCGTTGCTTATTATTTTTTCAGAATTTTTTCTAATGCTAAATTGGGTCACTCAGGGGTCTGTGTGTCACAAGACGGCCGTGCATTAGTTCGGATAGAAACAAAATAAAGGGTTATTGTTTTATCTTTTCTAAAACTATATCTAAAAACAAAGAATAAACAAATAAATTCTATCACAGACAAAATAACGGTTCTAAAGTATTAATATTCCTTAGTATCTAATGTTCCTTAGTATTGAAGTCCACAAATTCATTTTCCAAGCAACAGTCGTGATTTTGGTTAGAGTTTTGCCCTTATACTCAGTTATAGTTCCTGTAGCCTGTGACCACCAAGGTCCCCAATTCCTGGATGCCGCGCACCTCTATGCCGGAAGCCCCCGCAGGCCCGACCCCCATATAACGGCTGTTATCTCAGTTACAGCCACACCACATACCCTACCAGACGTTCCCATCGGCATACTCCCCAATATCGTAGCGATATGAAGTCGCCATGTTCTGTGCCCGTACACTACGTTATACATATCTCAGCCAGCCAGAAGCACCATCTCCTCTCCAATTAAGACCACCGTCTCTCAACTTCCCACTGACAATTATGGACTAGATTTACACCTTTGGTCTAGCAACATCAGTTTAGTAAGTCCCGATCAGCAACCTATTGAATAAATACCGATTCTAAGTTTTCTAGGCCGAAACCATATCAGTAATTCAATATTAACCATGTTACAAACTCCTAAGAATATACATCATTCTGTAACACATTATTAGTCAATTCTGTTATTTGTAAAACGACCCTCACTTAAACAATACGTTCAAACATAGACCAACTTGAACGATGACAGATTCAAGACACCTCTATCTCCGTGTCAATATCAATTAACCATATGTACAACAGTTTAATAATTTGAATTCAAGGAAAGACACCTCCGTCGTCAAACAAGTTATTTGTCCTTGCATTCCAGTATAGTCAAACATACATACTGAGAAGTAGTTATTTGTCCTTGCATTCCAGTATACATGTAGTCAAACATACATACTGAGAAGTACATAACACCAATTTAATCTGTTCCTCTTATACAAATGCAAGAAAAAGGCGCTACCGTCACCGAACGATAGCCATCAGCCCTTGCATTTCAACATAGTCAAGATATATCGCCTGAACAAATCTAACCAGTACCTTTTGTCACAAAGAGACCCATGATACAAATACATACAAATTCAAACGACTTACCCCAGAAAACACTATCTCCCGCTCACACAAATCCTATACACACACACACGTCCACCTGGCTGTTTTAATGACTGTCTACTATACAGCCCAGAATTCTCCCTTTATATAGATAAAGTCAATATCCACACGTATACAATGCATGAGTTTTAACATTCTCTCAAGTTATCCCAAAATCCCCACATTCACATGTACCCAACTTTATACAACAAAATTGTAAGACGCAAAAATTACACATGAAACACGTGCTCTATAACTACATGGGTACCTATGTACTAACCCTACACTTATCCAGTTAACTCTTTACCCCTTCTGGAAAACGTAATGAGACACTGTGCATGCTGTTCCCATTTTGGTCTCTCCTTTTCACCAATATCTTGTCAGAAAACATTAGTTCTACTTTTGAATACCCTACATTTCCTCATGATTTCATTGCAGTCATATAAAATGTGATAACATCCAGTGCATACTTTCAATTGGACTTGCTCATCCTTGCTTAACCCTTACTGTGCTGGAACCGACTTCATGCTTATACAAACAGGTAAGATCCAGGCCAGCCGCCAAGTAAATTGGGGTCTGGCCTGTGATCTAACCTTTTTGCTACTCTTAGTATCTTTACTCATCAAAATTAAGCAGATATTTAAGGTTTTGGGCACAAAAATTCATTTTTAGAAAAATAACCCAGCATTCTGAGGGTTAATGAGAAAAATGAGCTTTTGACATTCATCCCCAAAAATGCATAACTGTAATAATAGTGATGTGATGTAAAACCCATATGAAAATAAATAAGATCATCAGAAGTTGCCCCTTCTGACTTATAGGTTGGCGCTTGCCAACCCGGGTTAGATCCCCGAAGGCGATCATTAATTTCACCATGGAGTGTTCTTTGGCAAGACTCCTACCTAGTACTGGTAGGTCATCCAGAAAACTTGTACTATAGAACTCAAAAATAAGTGGTGTACATCAATATACAGGAACACAGTTTGCTAAAAAAATATAGATTCATATGAAGGCCTCTCCTCTTATGATGAGTTTGAGCTGCGCAAGCTGTATCATAATTGTGAACAAGCTAGTTGAGGTCCTCAAAGACACACCTCATGGACATACAAATCATTTCGGTGCCAGGCCATGGACTTAAAAGTTCCCTTTGCAGGGACCCTATGTTATCAAAGGTTCTTGCTCCCAGATACCATTCACCGCTTGAACAACCTTCTCCAGTCAGTCGTCAGCAGCCCTACATTTGACGATTTCAAGGGTGAAGTGCAGACATCATCCCTCCAAAAAACCTATACAGAAGGTTTTCAATTGCATTTAATTAAAGCCTATAACCATTTCTACAAAACTAGTTGCTTATTATTCTTAGCTCACCTGAGCCCAAAGTGCTCAATGTGAGCTTTTTGTGATCGCCTAATGTCTGTCGTCCGTCGTCCGTCGTGCGTCGTTCGCAGTCAGCAATTTCTTTAAACATCTTCTCCTCCTAAACCATTGGGCCAATATTAACCAAACTTCACAGGAATGTCCGTTGGGTGATGCTCTTCAAGAATTGTTCAAAGAAATTGATTCCATGCAGAACTTTGGTTGCCGTGGCATGAAAAAAGGTTTTTAAAAAATCTTCTTGTCTGAAACCACTGGTCAGAATTTAAAATAATTTAGGAATGTTTTTTAGGGGGCTCTTTTCAAAAGTTGTTCAAAGAATTTTGATATCTCGAAAAACATGGCCACCAGGCTGTGTTGAACTTTGTACGCGTTTTTGTTTTCACTATATACATGAATGCTAAAATTCATAACTTTACAAACATCTTTTTTTTTCCAAACCTCTGGGCCAATTCCAATGAGACATCATGTGAAGCATCTCGAGTTGGAGGGAATAAAGAGCTGTCAAAAAAAGAATCAGTCATGTGACCAAAATGGGTGCCATGCCCATATTTGGTAAAAACCTTTAAAAAAAATCTTCTTGTCACAAACCGCTGGTCAGATTTCATATTAATTTCACAGGAATGTTGTTTGGGGCCCTTTCTATAAAGATTGTCAAAGAAATATAGATGTCTTGAAAAACATGGCCGCCAAGGATTGCTGAACTTTGAACGCGTTTTTTTCCCACTATATACATGTATGCTAAAATCTATAACGTTACAAACATCTTTTCCCCCAAACATTTGGGCCAATTTCAATATGATTTCACATGAAGCATCCCGAGTTGGAGGGAATAAAGATTTGTCAAAAGAAAATCAGTCATGTGACCAGAATGGTTGCCATGCCCATATTTGGTAAAAACCATGAAAAAAATTTCTTGTCAAAAAACACTGGTCAGATTTCAAAATAATTTCACAGGAATGTTCTTTAGGGGCCCTTCTATTAAGTTTGTTAAAACAAATTAGATATCTCGAAAAACATGGCCGCCAGGGTGCGTTGAACTTTGAGTGTCTTTTTGTTTTCACTATAAACATGTATGGTAAAATTTATAACTTAATAAACATATTTTATAAAAAAACATGAATTTTTATATCTCGAAAATCATGGCCACCAGGGTGCGTTGAAATTTGAACCTGTTTGCATTTCCACTATATACTTGTATTGTAGAATTTTTAACAAAATACATCATTATAAATTTGGATGTCCAAATATGCCAAAATGATAACAACAAAATGGCAACAATAGATCATACTGGACAAAAGTACGGGCTAATCTTTGTACATACACAATCGTTTTACTTAACAGTTTAAGCTTAAGATTTGCTAAGTCTAAACCAACAGTTACTAAGCAATATTGCAGAGTAACACATCATTAAAATCGTCTCTCCGAGACACTTCCAATGACGTTTCACATTGCAATATTGTACTTTCATTGAATATACTATCCATGTTTATCAGTTGAGACTTATGCAAATATTTTCGATAAGTTGTTTAGTAACACGGTACCCTGCAGCTGAAGGTGTTTGTACTATATTGGAAGAAGCACAACAAAAGGGCCTCCCAGGCTTGATCTATGATTTGAAGGGTTTAATGGTATTTCAACAATTTTCAGTTATGTTACAGCATTCCTTAATACACCAATACTAGCAATCGGAACTACTCGGGTATTTCCGTGAGCTGTGAAATGTTTTCTATTGGATAAACCCGATGTGTTCAGATTGCAATACTAGGCAAAGGCTCTGATGTGACTCGTTTATGACACTCCAACAAAAACCAGATGTATTGATGGGGCTGGAACCTGGGACTTCAGAGTTCTAAGACTGTCACCTTTACCACTGGCCCACCCAGTTTTCTTTTCTATCTTCGTCTGGTCATGCAACCAATGGCGTAGTTTCCTTTAGGCATTCTAGGCACGTGTCTACAGTTTTATTTCAGGAAGCAAAAGAAAAGCAACAGAAAGGGCCTCTATTTCCTGCTTAAACAAAATATATGATTGTGCTCTTGAATAGATGCCAGAACACAACTGAGCGATTTCAGTCTGCATTTTTTTCCAATAGGAGCATGCCCCAGGACCCACTACAACGATGTGCCTACACATTCATTTCAGTCAAGCTACGCCCCTGGCAACCTTCATCACTGTTGTCTGTAAATGTTTCTGTCTTAACTGTCCTATTCTCTAGGTCTCTCCTAAAGTCTACTTTGGGCACCACTGAAGAATTGTCAGCCTTGTGACAGTGCATAGCTGGGTTCTGCGTAGTCTCAATAATGATCCGTGAACGAAGCTTTTTTCGTCATTCGGACATTTATCGTGCTTCGCTACGTCTCAAGTCCAACGTGATTTTTATGTTACAAAATTTCGAACGACCGACTCAGTGTTTTTAACTTGCGATTTTTCGTTTTCAAAGGGACCAAAAAATAAACGGAAACTTGAAATACATACATAAATCATTTATGAATCGTCTCAGCCCACACAAGTATCCAGTACACCTCTTATATGCGAGTTATCTATCAAGAAACATCGACGATGCTCAAAAATAAACAATCGCCGTCCATGTTGTTTACCACCGGCCGCGAGATTCCCACGGATATCTTGCGGGTCAAAGGTCATCGCATTATGTACACAGTTTGGGATGAAGTACGCGTCTTCCACTGTAAAGTCGAGTTGTACTAAGTTGAGCTCTCTTCACATACAGATTCGGTGAAGATATGCTTGGATAAGATGTCTTTTGCAAACCAGCATTTGAAGCATAGTCCGATATGGTTCTTCTAAAATAACATCCTTGTTTTTGTTATCTATTAATTCGCTTATTTTGTTTAAGTAGGCCTATTACGTGATTGTAGTGTTACCAAAAATGAAAATATATATATACTTTTTTTTCTTCAAAATGAACGGAAATCATTTCATGTTTTGTTTTGAATCGAATCTAACAGGAATAAGGATCATTTAACCCTTTCCCAAACAACAAATTTTCGACTGTTCCAAATTGAAAGAGTTTGCAGACGACATTTCAAAATATGATGAAATTGGAAAATAATCTTCTGATAGGGCAGAAAACATTGTGGGAAAAGGACAAACTGCTCGTCACAATCAATTGCTCCTTTTCCCACAATGTTTTGCACAATATCTGCAACAAACTGGTCAAATGTCGTTATTGTTTGGGAAAGGGTTAAAAGTTCGATTTATAAAATTGTGATTGGAGCCGCCTAGCGTAAAACGCCTGACGTCGGACCGATAAAACTTGTAGTTGATTTCCTTGAAACTATAACAAACTATTTCCTTCACCTGTGTTGGATCGGTGATGTTCAGTCCTATGAACACCAAACATGTATACTTACTGCAACTAGTGTTTAAAAAGTTACTCATGAAGTATTACGTTGGGTGTTCATCGGGTACATGCTATCAGCGACCTGCATGTGAAAACCGCGTAACCAGAGCCTATCTATCACGTATTTACACAGTAGATTTAATGTCAAAGGAATAAAACAACACATTTTGACATAATGAATATTTTACTTAACACCTTCATAACAATATGTCGTTGCACAGTGTTTATAGTGCTTGAAGAAGGGATGGGGATAAATAGTTCAAGCTTATTATCATCAATCCTTTACCAGACAACAAGAGGAATCTGTGGGTTTGTTTTGCAGACGACGTTATATACATGTGTCGTAAACCTCGCCTCGGGTAACGAGTTTTATCGGGTTCGGGTTCTGGATAAAAATTGTCCAACTCGGGTTAAACAATTAGTTAGTCAGGATCACACCACTAGCTTTTAAATTAAATGACAATTAAGGTAGCTAGAGCCTAACAAGAAAAATAGCAAAATCTTCAAAGGAAATAATAAAGATTTTAATCCCTTAAAGTTACAAAGTCAAGTTATTAAACCAAAATGAAACAAAGTGCTTTTCTCACAATGTTTCAAGTTCGGACATAAAGTGTTCAATAAAGTTCAATCAAATTATAAAGGATAAATTCACAAAGTCAAAACGATTAACTTTGTTCAAGCCTATCCATTATCATCAATTCCTCATCAGACACCATGAACAAGGAGGATCTGGGGTTTTTTTTGCAGACGACGTTATACGCATGCAATATTGGTGTATTAGGAGCAAATGGTGAGCTGTGTTTCAAATGATATCAATTCTACAATTCATTCAAATTACGAACCTATAATGTCAACCTATTTACCAAATGTAGGACCTTTAAACATGTACTTGAATCAGGCTTCTGTACCGAAATGAAATGTTGCTCATAAGAAGCGAATTTTCAATTAGTTACATTTATTTCAACTCCTTTTTAATTAAGAACTTTAATCTGTTGTTACAACAATTTGTTCCGCCTGTTGATCGCTGAAATTTGGACTTCTAACAGGTGTTCAATGGAAGTATTCTTTTGGAAAAACTGCTCCTTTACAGACCGTTTCCCTGTGAATTCACATAACTTCCTACAAATACTACAACGAGTACACGCAGTGCATTCACAAACGGGACACTCCGTTGCAAAACAATAATTTGAACTCTGTATTTCACACTTGTCCATTCGATGCGTTAGCAATTGACTTAAATCTTTCTCTCCACAAGATCTCTCATATAGTCGTCTGTGATTGATTTCATAAGGGATCTTCCATATGGAAACAGAATTCTGTCCTACACGTCCACTACGCCTAACTTCTTGCCAGTACGAAAGTACACTTTTGGAAGCCCTCAATGAACGATCACTTCAATATCGGGTACGTTGACCCCAATTACCTACAGAACACGAATGGAGGAGGCAGGCGAACAGAATTCCTTTATTATCCATTTTTTGTTTGTTTCTTAGTCCTAGAACTGTGAAACATTTCCACGATCCTTCCCCTTGTGGCCTTAATACTGTCTTTGTATACTTGAATCAACAAACACCTTTCAAAGGAGGTCACACTTACCCAATTTGTCACTCGAGGCAAACCATCCAAAACAAAGAAGACCAAAGGTATTTCAATTTGTGTCAGTATGACAATCAAAGACCATCACATTTGATTATTAAGTAAGAGAGAACAAATTTTGCCGAAAATAAGAAAATTAACGTCGAAACAAGTTTCACGGCATAATTGACCAAGTGCCATCGGCGTAATAGAGCAAAATTGACAGGTTAGTCTGATCAGAGACATAGATGTTATGATTGTAATCTATGTCTCTGGTCTGATAAAACATATTATCTCCATTTAAGTTTTTATTGAAATATAACGGAATACTATCATAATATATCAAGGTAACTGACAAAAGATTAATATGAGGGGGAAAATGTTCGCCCTCGATCTACATTACAGTGAGGGGACAAATGTGCGCCTAAACCCATAACTAAACAATAACCAAATTTACCGGTTTGTTGCAGACGACTCTAGAAAACATTGTGGAACATGGATAAATTGTTCTTAACGAGTAATTTATTCTTTTCCCACAATGTTTTCTACCTAATAGAAAGGTCATTTCCAATAACATCACGTTTTGAAATGTCGTCTGCAAACCCTTTCAATTTTGGACGGTTGAACATTTAACGTTCGGTAAAGAGTTATACAAAAATGGGGGCAAATGTTCGTGGGGGGGGGGGCAACTTCCCGTATATCATTTCGCAAGTTTCAGCCAATGCGTTGAACTAAGTCTGCAAGAAGCGCAATTTAACTTTCCATGTATTTGGTTTCAATTAGGAAAAATGACGGCCTCAACTTTGTCTGGACTTCTCATTTTTAAAACAAGATAGTTAACACCGTCGAATTCCATAAATGAATCCATTGTTTCAAAAGAAGTAACAAAAACATATATAATCAGATGATGAAAATACTGTGGGAATTATTTTAGTCGAAGTACAGTATCAAGTACTCACAAATAATGTACTCCCGCCAAATGCGTACAACGTTACTAACAGTGATCGAGTGTAAATCGAGTGTTGACATGTATATCGGACCGTGTAACATAACCCAGAGCGAGACTTAGCATCCGGATGTTTCGGACTTTTTCCTCAACGTTTGAAAGCAGGTTTTATGTGTGTGATTTAAATCAAAGTTTTGGATATTTACACAAAAGTGACACTTTTGAGACTTCACACATCGACAGATAAAAGGTTGATCTCCAAATCTGTATGTTTGATTTCATAATCCATTGCATATTTATGGAATGATAGGTGGTTAAACATGCGCAGAAAATCTGTGCGCAAAAATCTAACGTAAAAATCACGATTGACTCTGGACTCGAAGGCGTCAGTCAAAATAGCAATAGCCTTCGAGACCAGTTATCTGGACTAGGTTCTGCGGTGGTCTTATGGTTAAGGTCGAGGACTAGTTACCCTTAGTTTGATCCCCGAAAGCGTCCACTTATTTCACTGTGGAGTGTCCTTTGGCAAGACACATTTCCTAGCCTAGTACTTGTAGGAAACCAGGGAGCATGGACTATAATATTCAAAAATTAGTGCTGTGAATTAACAGGAAGAAGAACAAGACTTAGCATGTATTAATGTATTTATGTAGACATAGATTTGAATAAGAAAAGACAGATTTCTTTAGATATGATTCAGCTTAGACCACTCAGAAATCCTCATGTATCAATAAAAGTTCATATGAGATCATTTAATTGTTTGGAATTGAAACTAGGTGTTAAGACCTCAAATCAAAGACCTAAAACATGTTAATTAGGTCTTGATTCGATCCAATTCAAGTCTTTTGAGTGGATTTTAATAAAACCGGTAAATCGTCAAATCCGTTACCAGTTGAAGTTTCGGATTACTCGGACCTATTCGCTTTATTGGCCAAGTTGCTGTCACTGAGTCATTCAGGAAGGAAGATCATTACAATGAAACCCTTCTTTGCCTTGATTTTACTTATATGTATGAATATTGATACAGGTAGGTCTATTCCTTGCAGTGGATTCCGTTGAAGTATCATGCATGTATGATGATTCTTTTATTGTTTGTCCGGTTTGCCTGGTTGACATTTCCAAGCACGGTTTCATTCGTCAACAATTATATCGATAGTTCTTTCTCCCTTATAAACCATGTTTTTATCCTAATATGAAAATAGGCAAAGCCTAAACCGGGCGAAAGAGATTTTTTCCTTCAATTTATTAGCAGTGCTAATTCTGGATTTGTATTACATATGTTCCCTAAAGTAATGCATCAGTAATAGACAAGGAAGCAGTGTCTTGTCAGAAGGCACTCCAATTTTAAAGAGATAGCCATTGTTACGATTCAAATCAGATATGTTAAATATATAACCTACAACACCAGGATATACGAGTCGCTAACCATTATGAATGGTACATTAGACAAAGGTATAGTTGGTATCGAGCTTGATACATCAATATGCGTTTGATACATTGGCTTGTACAATATTCTTTCGAAAGTCATTGCACCATGATTTTTTGAATTCCTAGCCACAGAGCAATGATGTTCGTATGGGTTTAGCTGTCAGTCGCTAAGGAGGAATATTGGCAGGGTCTAGTGTGAAAATAACAGGAGCAGGGGTTAATGTCCATTTATACAACTGAAACATTCTGTTGGAAATGTTTTTGAACAATAATCCACTAATAGCATATAACCCTTTCCCAAAGACCTAATAAACACAGATAAGCAACTCCCCATAGGTAAAGACCGAACTCCCTTATCATCTCGTGGAGGATGAGATTTCGGGAGACTATGCGAGACTTCCTAATCTCGTCTGCACTGAAGTGTGTCTGCCAGCTAGACGATGTAAACGAAGGTTGAATAAAGTGTGAAAACTAACGTTTATTTTATTAATTTTTCGATAGTTTTAACATTCATTTATTAGTGTGTTGTTTTTATTAATAATTGCATATGAGACAATTGATTTCCTTTTACCACTGGTGAAACACGCGTATCATGAATAGAACCGAAAGTGCTATATGTCTAGAATTGAATGGGATGGTAGAGTATTTGTATAACTCCTCAGAAACAAAAACAAAATATGGTTTGATTAAGACAAACTTCGATTCATTACACATATTTTTATCGACCAATTGAAGATCAAGGACTTTTATACATTTTTGTGATGTTGAAAGGCATTTAAATTCTCTTATCTGGTCTTGGTTTTTTGAAATCATATGGTTGCATGTTTTAGAAGTAGAGCAATAGTTTTTGTCTAACTCCTCGGAAACAAAATCAAAATATGGGTTGATTTAGACAAACTTTGATTCATTACACATATTTTCATCGACCAATTGAAGATCAAGGACTTTTATACATTTTTATGATGTAGAGAGGCATTTAGATTCTCTTATCTGGTCTTGGTTTTTTGAAGTCATATGGTTGAATGTTTTAGTAGTAGAGCAATAGTTTTTGTCTAACTCCTCGAAAACAAAAACAAAATATGGGTTTATTAAGACAAACTTCGATTCATTACACATAGTTTTATCGACCAATTGAAGATCAAGGACTTTTATACATTTTTGTGATGTTGAGAGGCATTTTAATTCTCTTATCTGGTCTTGGTTTTTTGAAATCATATGGTTGCATGTTTTAGTAGTAGAGCAATAGTTTTTGTCTAACTCCTCGAAACAAAAACAAAATATGGGTTGATTTAGACAAACTTTGATTCATTACACATAGTTTTATCGACCAATTGAAGATCAAGGACTTTTATACATTTTTGTGATGTTGAGAGGCATTTTAATTCTCTTATCTGGTCTTGGTTTTTTGAAATCATATGGTTGCATGTTTTAGTAGTAGAGCAATAGTTTTTGTCTAACTCCTCGGAAACAAAAACAAAATATGGGTTGATTTAGACAAACTTTGATTCATTACACATAGTTTTATCGACCAATTGAAGATCAAGGATTTTTATACATTTTTGTGATGTTGAGAGGCATTTTAATTTTCTTATCTGGTCTTGGTTTTTTGAAATCATATGGTTGCATGTTTTAGTAGTAAAGCAATAGTTTTTGTCTAACTCCTCGGAAACAAAAACAAAATATGGGTTGATTTAGACAAACTTTGATTCATTACACATATTTTTATCGAACAAGGGAAGATCAAGAACATTTTTTCATATTTTTGTGATGTTAAGAGGCATTTAAATTCTCTTAACTGGTCTTGTTTGGTTTTTTTAATTTGAATTTATTTTTAGTACTCTCTTATTGTATATAAACTGTATACGTGGAAGATGTAACGATATGTTCGGTTTGGTTCAGCTGGAAATAATTTTCATGCAAAGAAAGTGTAAAATTTGCCGCTAATGACAGCATGTTTGTGTGTGCTGGAAGTGTATGACATCAACATGCTGCAAATCAAGAGATAAAAAGCAGACTCGGTGCATATTTGTGCGCAGAAGTATATGGCTCTAGCTGAGAAGACACTCTAAAAAGATCTTATACAAAATGTAATTCTAAAGTTAGCCTAGTCTTTGGAATGTCTGTTATTTTAACCCCCACGGGGATAATTCAAATTCTAAGTTGACAATAAAGTACAATAGTATGATGCAAGCTTCCTGTATATCACTTGATAAACAATGGGCACGTTAACCCTTCTTTTTCGAATTATCTAGAATTTTGATTAGGGAAAAAATGAAGTTTTCATTTATTGAAAACAATGGTTTATATGCTAAATATTTTCTTTCTACAAATTCGTACATTAATTCCATTTATATCACATGTAAGGTTGCTTTTTGAGGTTAGGTAGCCAAGTCTGTATCTCTTTGAAAAAAAGGTCAGGCATACGTTCTTTCTTGTGCCAAGTTGTTTTAGAAATCTGACGACTGTTCACTGGAATGAGAATGTTTCACATGACCATGATCTACTTACAGAAAATTTCTTATTGAAACAGAAATGATGAACTTTCTTCCTGAACGTTTATCTTGATTTGAAAATTTATCCGAACGATCATTTTTCATTTATAAATAAAAATACACATGCATTTATTTTTTTATATTTAGATTTTATTAGAATGGATAAAACCTTTAGCTAGTTGTTGTTTGATAATATAATTCTAACATTGATGATGATGATGATGATGATGATGATGCAGATGGTGATGATGATGGTACTGAGTACATTTTCAAAGAAAATAGAATGTTCCCCATTACGAATTATTAATTAATAGAATATTGTACATGATATGCCGCAAAAAAAGATAATTCCCATTTAGAGACCCATTCCACAAAAGTATAGATTTAAGCTAATATTTTAACAGAAAATTTTGCTGCTGAAATTTTCCTCCGTCATAAAATTTAGCTAGACATTTCAGTTTGACACAGTGCAATATTACAATAAGTTATAATCCCCGGTAATTATCACAGCAGGGCACCACAGCTGGTGGCCATCTGTTTATTGGTTTTTGGGGTCGGGAGGGTCAATAAAAGGGCTACCATAGCTGATCAGCGACGGCAGACGCTTTGATTAACAAAATAAAGCGTCTGTATTTACAGGAAGGCAAAATCTCGCGAACGAGATGTCAACGCGAGAAAGAACGGTATTTTGCAGAGTTGCTTATCTGTGTTTATTAGGTCTTTGCCTTTCCCAAACAACAAATTTTCGACTGTTCCAAATTGAAATAATTTGCAGACGACATTTCAAAATGTGATAAAATTGGAAAATAATTTTCTTATGGGACAGAAAACATTGTGGGTAAAGGAAAAATGGCGAACAGTGGTCCAGAGGTAGAGCGTCGGCTTCTGGACACGAGGGTCGTGGGTTCGAATCCCGTGAAAAGCGGGATCTGCCTTGCGAACTTTCATTAATCCACATTCGGCATGATTACTGGTTATGTATCCAGGAAGCAGAATCGAGAGTGATTAATCTAAGTTGTAAGAACTTGTTTCACAATCAATGTAAAATAAATAAGTTTAAACTTAAAAGGGTTAAGACTAATAAATATTCATGTATGTTGGATGCTATGGATGGATACTTCATACTCATATTTTGAACCAGGTCCTAACCAAAACTTGGAGGGGTGGGGGGTGAAGGTTGCTTCATGTCGAATTATTTTGACTAAACCACAGAGCAACGATGATGTTTGTATAGGGTAGGTGGTTAGTGGCTTAGAAGGATTATTTACAGGGACTGGTGAGGAAATAATAGGAGCAGGGATATGTCTATTGACACAACTGAAACATTATGTTGAAAATATGGTTAAACCATAATCCAACGATAGCATTTAAGTGTGGTTGGAGGTTCTCGCTAGATACTCTCATGTTTTAGCTGTCCTACCCATATCAGTAATGCAATAAGAAACAGAAGACACTGTTTGAGCAATATCAAAACCACCAAAATTTTAATTTCAAAATCTCTGCATGCAGAATGAGGGAGGATTCAACGCAAGACTTCAGTAAGTACTTCACATATGTGAAGCACATACAATATTGTCTTATACTGAAACCTTATATATAGAATTTCACCAAATGTATGTTGTAAGTTTATGTTTTTCTCTGAATCATTCTTATAACCTTTAACAACACATGTTTTAATGATGAAATAGAGAAAAAGTTTGTATTATGAAGGAAATCCATCATTGTCAAAGTTCTTTGAAATTATCTACAGCACCAAAAGTCCTTCTATGATAAGTTGAAATAAACAAAAAACAATTATATTGTTAAACAATTGACCAAATTTATTCATGGTAATAACAAACACTTTTCCCAATAGAATATGTACAGATCTTTACAACAACTTGTTCAAATGATAAGCCGTAGTGTAAGTCTTTATTTGATTTAACCTTCTCAAAATGCAATGAATAATTTACATTATGTAGTCAGAAAAAAGAAAGTAGTTATATAAATTTGCATATTTACCACATTTGAACATAACTTGTGCTACAATGCTGTGTCAATAAGCTGTCACTCCTTTTAACAAATTATTAATCAAAGTATACTTATCAAATGTCATCTTCAGGGTGTAATATCTATATTTCTTGAATAATTTACAAAAAGGAGTCCTATTTGAGAACAAAGCACAGACTCTTTGTATAATGTTCAGATAACTATTACATCTTCTATTGAAAGTAAACAGACAACATTTCATCATCTATCCTTAAAACTTCATTCAAGCTATATTTGTGACTCTTTCCAATTAAAGTTAAAGCAGAGCACAAGAAAATTGTATGCTTTAACAATGACATTTGATTAAAACTATGATGAGAAAAAGGATAACAGCTCATTTAGTCATTTGACTCAATTTATGATTTTGTCAAGGTGTTTTCCAAAAGACTCCTGCCACATGCAAAGCGTTTCAAAGGGTAGTAAGAATTTAACATATCTTTACCAGAGAACAAGAAGCCAATGTGATTTAAGGAAATCTTTCAAAGCAATGTTTCTATTAATAACAATATCTTTTACCCAATAACTTTAGAAATTATTATTCTCTATGCTTTATTTCTACAAATTTCCAAATGATTTAAAAATGTAAAGCCTTCATTTTTTGAAATAGAAAGTATTAATAACAATATTTTTACACAATAACATTTAGAAATTATTATTGTTTATGCTTTATTTCTAATAATGTCCAAATGATTTCATAATGTAAAGCCCTCATTGTTTGAAATAGAAAGTATTTGCAATCAAAAGAGTTTGTAATCAGAAACAAAGAGAGCATTTTTGCAGAGAATAAAATCATTGTGACAAAAGGGAATACTTACTGTAAAAATAATTTAGTTACAATGGTGGCTTAACTCAAATTTGTTATGCCCCACTTGCTTCAAAATGTGTTTACATGAGTTAACAATTTACTGAACGCCAAATTTTTTAATTCCCAAATTGAAAGCGTTTGCAGGCAACATTTCAAAACGTTACGAAATTGAAAAATAATCTTTTGATTGGGCAGAAAACATTGTGGGAAAAGGAAAAATTGCTTGTCACGAGCAATTTCTCCTTTTCCCATAATGTTTTCAAGGGTCGTCTTCAAACAAAGTGGTTAAATGTCATTATTGTTTGGTAATGGGTTAAGTGGTTTACTATTTTAACTAAGCAGATATTATTGTATTTTATTGAACAATAATTCACCCTTTTGCACCTTTTGCAGTAAAAATGTCCCTCAAAATCAGTGGCAAAATATGCAATAAATTGAACGGCAATATGTATCTCAATTTTTTAAATGCTACCTGCTGCCTTATACTGTACAAAATAATGAATAAAAACTCTTACTGTCCAATGATTTTACTTTTAACCCTAGTTTCTTAAACATTATGGGAAAAGTTTCTTTCATCTCACTAATTGAGACAGTTTTGCTACAACTATCTATCAGTATGGGAAATACATGTGCATATCTGTCAGTCTTGTTTGTGTTGTGCTACAAAACATAGATTTCACACATGTTTAAGAGTTTAAAGCTTGGAGAAAAAAAAATGCAGGGAAAATGTTCATACACTTCTTCATCTGTTTTCTTTTTGTCAAGGCTCTCTTTCATGTCAGCATTTTCATGTACAGTTCCTCCTCTGTCAGGCACAACTATTTCTGTTTTAAAAAGATAATGGAAGAAACATAAGTTAAAAACAAGATCCATGTTAAATGGTTATTTCTTTGTCACTGTACCTTGTACATAGCAGAAGTGTTTTGATGTATATATGTACATAAAACATGAATGTTGAATAGATATCATTTCAAAAGTACTGTAGAGTCTTTTTTGTATTCCAAAACTTTGTTTTGAATCTCCTTTAATTGTCAACATGTTTGCCGAAATCGTGTTAATGAATTACTTATGATGTCTTTGTTCATTTATCTGTGATCATTAGATGAATATCATTTGAAAATGTCAGTAGATTTGGTTCATGTCATAGCAAGGTTTAAATATACACATGGTTTTGTCCCACAGTGGCATAATGGTTAGTGGTGTGGACCTGGGTTTGATCCTCAAAGACATTCACCTAAATTGCTGTGAAGTGTTTTTTGGCAAGAAACATTTCCTAGCCTTATACTGGTAGGTTATCCAGACATGTACCTTAACGCTCCTCAGCCATGTACATTAATGGAAATACAAAACTATTCCAGCCACTTGTTTGAAATTCATTTGTCATTATGCATGCTTTTTAATCATTGTTTATTAAGATTTCTCATCAAATTATGAATGGAAGAAAGATAAAGTAATCTAATTGGTAAATATTGCAGTGCAGTTTTTCTCTAGAAAACCCATGCTAAGAGGATGTATTGATATGTACACAAACTAAAAGTCATTTTATGTTTGACATAGTGTTGAAAACAGTATAAAACACCTGTATTTCAAGTAAACCCTTCTTTCTTAAGTAAAAAGCTCTTCAATTAAAAATGTCCTTATTTGTCTGATCTCTATTTGCAAGGTATTATTCATAACATAATTACTCATGAAAAAGATAAGTTGTACTTACATATGCTTATAAGAAAAGAATATTTCTTTAAGCAGCACCACAACATTCTTTTCTTTTGTTGCCGGTTCGGATTTGACCTTCACACAGTCTGAACTATGGCTGACTCTGGAAAGCAGACAAATGGAATTTACTTGAATAAGAGTCATTACTATGTTTCACGACTATGTCCCCATTAATAGTCGGTGAAAAGACAGAAGTTTTGGAAGTCACCATATGATAGGTATATTCAAATAGCAAACAACGTGTAAATAAACAAAACATGCACATCATCAATCCAAAAACAAGAATCGAAGTTACTCAGCCTAGAAACGATCTCAATGTAAACAAACCTATCTTTCGTCTCCAAAATGTATGTTCATATTACCTTTAGTTTTTAACACAGTTGGAAAGTGTACTAGAGTAAATATATACTACACCGACACCAGATGCGTAACATAAAATCAATATTCTGAGTAAGACAGTGATCGTAACGTGCACCTCATGATCTTGTTTGTAAACATAGAATGACGGTCCAGAGTCTCTTCGATTTATTCATGTCGCTTTTAACAAAATAGACTGTAAAAATATGCGTTATTTATACGAAAATGAAAGCGTACAAAAAGTTATCTTACCTCACGTCATCGTTGTTGATGTGCGTTCAACAAGGCGGTCATTTCATTCCATTTAAGATTTGAAGCGGTGATCAAAAGGATGATGAGTTGTAAAGAAACTGACTTGTCACGTGATACACAAAAACGGAAAGTGTAACACGTTCTTGGTGTAATCACCATGTCAACATGTGTAGAATCGACTGGTTTTAGGATGAGAGACGCCACCTTCACCAAATAAACGGAAAAGAATGAAATGCGGTCTAAATTTTACAAAATAATTTATTGTTTAAGGTTTTTAAAAAAATATTCGGAGGAAAATCCTTCTATTTTTTGTTTGTTAACTTTGATTTTTCCACATCATTGCTACCAAAAAACCTGAATAAAAATAATTTTTTGGACAAGATGGCGCCATATGGAGTCAGAACGAGGCTGCAAAAGCATGGCCGAAAAAAAGTCCTTTAGGGTTCTGAGTCAATCGGAATCCTTGGTTTTGTAGGTACATTTTTTTCGTTTCGTACGTGTAACATATAGGCGGTCTCCAGACCGTGCCTTCGGCACGGTCTTCCGCCCGTATTAGAATGAAGAATCCAAAGCTTACCACAGTTTAATTGTGATCGTATCTTTTGTTTTTGTTGACAGGTAATCTATTTTAATGAGCCGGTGCCATTTAAACAAGACGCTGCAGGGTAGTCCGAATGATCCAGACTTATATACAGTCCACTCGACAGTTTCGGATCATCGACAATTCCGGATCATCTTATGTTTGTTGTCAAATTTCTATGAATGTGAAGAAACTCTGGCCTTAAAAACTTAACAGTCATTTAGCATATTCATTTAGCTCTTGACAAAACAAAGATGACATTTCCACTTCTGGTAAAGCGATCACAATCAATTTGGAACGGTTAATTAAGACCGAGACAAGTCACCGGAAGTTGACCTAATTTCACCGATATTTTTTTTCGGCGATTTAGACGCTCATTTAAAAAGATAATGTGCACTAAAAATTGACATCATTTGTAAGAACAATTATAATAGAATGTATTTATGCAAAATTTTCACGCTAAAACGGGTCTGGGATTGTATAATTGCATGATGAATGAAGGCAGGTGAACTCGACAGTTTCGGATCACCTCTTTGATTTATAGGGGTCGTCTCAACATTACTTCCGGTCATTCTCGTACGCTCTTTAAAGTAAAAAGTATAATAATTCTTTAAAGGGAAATCGCACAAGGCATGTGTTTGATGAAAAAAAGTATTAATTGATGATATTATTTCTGTTCTTATTGTCTCTTTGTGAAGTTAACCCTTTTTACAATAAATGATATGACAATTAACGTGATTCGGAACTGTCACATTTGATCCGAAACTGTCGCGATGACCCCGATCTTGTTTTCTTCAAAAACTGAAAAATGGTAAATAAAAGCGGTAAATCATTGGTATGAATAGACAGAGGAAGAATTTTTCGTTAAATTCATATGTTGATTTCTACAGTCAATTGGTTAATACAAGAAAAAACGATCTTTTATCTATTAGTGATCCGGAACTGTCGAGTTGACTGTACTGTATTTCATTCTGCATCTGTATCACAGGTGCTTGAAACAATCTTTGATAATATATATGCTATATAAGAGAAAAGGTACACAAAGGTGATCTGTTACCCGCTCCGATAAATCACTCAAAAGTCCCTTAAAATTTACAGGATCGCTAAAAACTCTATTGCATTGTGTCAAGGAATGATTTTTCTTTACAAAAACACCTTTTGTTTTATCAAAATCCATCAATGCAATCAGAAACAGCAAAGAGTTTCACAAAATTCTGCGTAAAATTTGGCCATAATATTTTCGACGTCTAAGGACCGGCAGGTCAAATTGTTGTTGTTATCTTCATTAAACGGAGTAAATAAATAACGTCGTCCCATTGGTTAAGAAAACAATGATAATGGCCGAATCAATTCAAATTAATTTTGACAACCAATGGGATTACGTTATTTATTTACTCCGATTAGAAAAAGTAATGGCTTGCCGGGCCGACTCGAAACGTCAAACAGTGAATATTTATTGTTTATATCGCAAATGTGATTTGTGTGTCTGATGCCCGATGTTGTAAACGCATCATTTCGAAAGAGAATGGACAATATCTTTCGAAGGTATGTGGCTTTTGGCTATTTTCGGGGAGGAATTAGTGAAAATTTGCTAAAAACTACCGGTTACGTGCATCCGTCTGGGACGTCGAAAATGTCATGGGGAAGTTTTATGCAGAATTTTGTTAAACTCTTTGCTGTTTCTGATTGCATCGACAGATTTTGATAAAACAAAAAGTGTTTTTGAAAAGAAAAATCATTTCTAGACACGCTGCAGTAGACGTTTTTGCGATCCTGTCAATTTTAAGTGATTTTTGGGTGATTTAGCGAAGCGGGTGTCAGATCGCCGTTGTATACCTTTTCTCTTATTTAGTATATAGAGCATATATTGGGATATTATCGAAGATTGTTTCAAGCACCTGTGGTCTGGATGCGTTCGATATAAAAGCACGTCAAGCGGATATTGATTATTCGCGGTAGTGCATGTCGGGAAATATGTAGAAAGGAGCGGAGTTCAGGGGAATCACCAAAGAGAGTCTTGAAGAGTTTAAAACAAACGGACCTCAGACCCTGTTTACCTTTTATTGCGAGCAGATCTTATTTCGTGAGAGTCCTAATTCCGGTGACCTTTGTTTTTATCTTTTATCACGAGAGTTGGCTTAACCTCACATGCCAAAATTTCAGTAAATATTACCAGATCCTGAACGCATCTTTTAACACCCAGAAAAGCTCAAAATGAGACCTAGATTGCTTAAGCTCTTGTAAAATTGTTTGCTTATGTGTTTTTTCATTTTTTCTACTATTACCAAATTATGACTATCTTCAGTTTCGTTTTTATAGCCACAAACAGATATGTTGGCATTTTCAGACCGTCTGCAGTGTAGGTCAACCTTTCCCCTCTAAAAGTAAACCAGAAGTATAGTTTTCTTTCGAAGGCCAACCAAATATTTTAAAACAATTTTTAGTCCTTTTCATTACACAATTTTCCCATATTTTTTCAAATGACAAGCAAAACTTAGTCTGATATTTTGCCATCTTTTACACTACTTCTACAAATCAATTGAGGACAATGTCTGCAACCATTGGTGCTATATGGTGTTCTGTTCCATAGTTAATCGTTCTTAGAAGGAAGGAGAATTTTTTTTCTTCAATGTTGTTATAGAGAAGAAAAACCTTAGACTTTTTAAAAGGATAAAATGTGCATATGTATAGGAAATAAGTTTGATATACATGTGTGTGTTGTACAGTGCAAGTTAAAAGAAATAAAAAGTGTAAAACTTCCCGAAAACCCCCAAAACTATCAGTATTAAATTCCTTTGCCTTAGTGTGTTTGTTTGGGTAGTTTCCCTTGAATGACGTCACCGAAATTAGGTTACTTTTCCCAAACATCGACTTAGCTTTAAGCAGGGTTTGTTTAAACTACCCTTTCTCCGTCACATTAGCATATTTGTATTAAAAAATAGCTTGGAAACAAAGGTAAAATATTGCTGTATTACGTTGGGCATAAAGAGCAAGTGCTGCATTTGTATTTAGTCTTTTTTTAAAGAGATCAAATCCTATATCACCGGAATTCGGCCCTTCCATGATATGATTATTAAAACCAAGAATACAGAAACATGAAGTTTATACTTAATGTTATCCCAAATAAAAGGTTTGTTATAAAATTGTTTCATAAAGCATTAACTATGGTCAGATGCATGGAAGAAATTGATAATTAAAACTTTTCCTTTGGGAGGGGGGGGGGTGAAGAAGTATGAAGGGTTTCGAAAGGGTTATCGGTCGATTCTCGGACCGATTGGGATTCGCAGATTTCCTGATCCCTGCTCATGACCATGTCTTATAAGCTGAGCTGTCAAACATTTGACTCTACCTGATTGCAAAACTGAATGCTGTCGTCATCTTTTGGTGGTCGAAACAGCTCTGAGCGCAACATTTCCGTCATTTCCATGGGGAAGAATTGTTTAACACGAAGAGCAATCAATCTTTTCTTAAAACCATTATCATATTGGCAAATGCAAGCATTTTCTTATTAGGAGGTTATTTAATATTTTGTATCACTGCTTGTTTGTTTAGCCAAAGTTATGTGAAGGTTATTTATTTTTCTAGTTTTATGGTAACAGTAGTCCCAAAGTTAGTGACAAAAGTACTCTATATTCTCTATATGCTTTCAACTATCAATCTATGAGGGGATTCAAATCAACTGCCTTAAAAAATTTCTTCATTTTCTCTTTTAGTTTATATTTTATTCAAGAAATAAACACCATTATGTACATTGCAAACAATTAAGTGAAACGAATTGGAACGTAAGCTGAAAGCTCTCCTTTATTTTCTTCTTTCAGGTGTGAGTAAGCGAGTGAAGGATAAGATTTATGTCAACATAGATGAGGCCAACAGGGCTCCCTGTTTCAGACGGCTAAACGGAACACATCAAATAGGATGCTCATGTAATTATAGATACAGTGAACCCTCGTTTATCCGAACATGTCCGTTCTCAACAAAATGTCCGGTTTACCGAATAATTCGGACTTATGAAGCAGAGCATGTTCTTATTCACATTAAGACATAAACGGTCTGTATGAGCGGTATATGCTTATAACCCTTTAGCAAACGCCAAATTGTCAACCGTCCCAAATTGAAAGAGTTTGCAGAAGACATATCAAAACGTGATGAACTTCAAAGATAATCTTCTGATATGGCAGAAAACATTGTGGGAAAAGGAGAAATTGCTCGTCATGAGCAATTTCTCCTTTACCCACAATGTTTTCAAAAGTCGTCTGCAACAAACTGGTCCAATAATTCCGTTCCCTTACAATTTCGTTCGGATTGCGAGACATCCGGATAATCGGGGTCCGGATAAACAAGGGTTCACTGTATTTGGATTGGATTATATAGTCCATACCAATTTTATGATAGTGAAAAAAACCTATCTGTATTAACCCATTACCAAACAATAAAACATTACGAAATAATAACAATATTTTACCACTTTTTTGCAGACGACACTGAAAGCACTGTGGGAAAAGGAGAACTTGCTCGTAACAAGGAATTTCTCCTTTTCCCACAATGTTTACTACTCTTTCAGAAGATTACTTTCCAATTTCATCACATTTTGAAATATTATCTGCAAATGCTTTCAATTTGGGACAGTAGAAAATTTGGTGTTTTGGTAAATGGTTAAAACATATTTTTGAAATCAAGTCAATGCTCTTTTATTTGCTGGTATTGTGGCTAGCGTAGTGATTTAAGACAAGGCCATTCAGGTTCAATCCCTTCTAGCAAATTATATATGTGATTTCTTCCCTTAGATGTTTTGTACCGTAAAACCGACCCATTCCAATTAATTTAACTGACTATTTTTCCAAATTTCTCAATATAGCTTATGTGTGAAAATAGTTATTTCTGAAAAAATCCCCAATTTTAGAGAAAAATGCCGTTTTCCCCCCCAATTTGTTTGGTACCAGACTTATGCGCAAAATAAAAAAAAAACGCTGTCATATATTTTGGAGTGTCCTTGAACAAGGTCTCATAATTGTACTAACCTAGAATATATACTAATAATACTGGATATGTTACCAGTTCTTTTTTGCAATTTGGCGAATTGGTCTGGTGCCCCTCACTAGGGGAAAGTTGCATCAGGAGCGGAAAATTTAGACATTTGTCAAAATCCGTGCATAAATCAATAAAAACATTGATTTCAAAAGGTGTTTGTTTAGTTAAGAGTGGACTTGTTTAAAAGACATTCATAATATCTATTACTTAGGCTTCATGACCCATTTTTCAGTGCGGATTGTCGTTGTACGTAGTAGTTATTAAATCGAGGTTTAAGAAAAATTTCCTGTTGTGGAATTTCTCGACATAAGGTAAGGAAAAAGGAAATTCCAGACGATGGGAAATGGTGCCCAAACACTGCAAATAAAAAAAGGCCTGGTTACAGAAAGTAAATATATAGTAAACATTTTATTTCTATGGTACTGTTTTACCAAAATTAACTGGTTGCTCATGGACTTCAGGCAAAAATGTATGCATGCCTATTAATTAGGGATGGGAACGAATATTCGAATATTCGAATAGCGGGTCGAATATTCGAATAGCAAAATAGTATTCGAATATTCGATTTTAATGAACCCATATTACTGTATGTTTACCATAAATTTTATTCAAAAATAATGTTGTTTTATTTTCATTTTCTTCCTCTAATCCGATCCCAAATATCGAAGAACGTGCCTAGCTCCCAGGTGCAGTTACGATGTTTTTACAACGTATGTCACACAGTAAAACACCTTTTGACAGTTTGCAAAACGATTAATTCCTAAGTGTGAAAATAGTCGATTTTAAGCCACTAAATCTAACATCTTAATGATCTGGATTATCCAAAACAAGTCAATCACGCTAATTGACAATTGTCAGTGTCAACCAATCACGTAACTTGTTTGTCGTGAAATTAAACAATTACTCTTTCAATAACCAATCGTAATCATGATTGCTTATGCACGAAGACCAATCAAATGATGTGTTAGAAAGTATATTTTTCTTCAGAATAATTTGTCAAACTTATCTTCATTCTAATTTCTACATCTATTCGATAAACATCACAATGTCTCCATCGCATGTCTGGAATTACTTTACTCGTTCTGCCGACAAGAAGGCGACCTGTAACCTGTGTAACCAGGACTTTGTATTCAAGAATACAACATCCAACCTACTGAATCACTTGAATGGCAAGCATCCATCCGTCTGGAAAAGTTGTATGTTGATAAAAAACGAAATAATGGTTATTACTGCTTTGATATTGAATGCACGTACATGTATACAGATATCGGCTCCCATCGGCTATACACGAAAGGTTTGAACAGAGGACTAGTGTACTAGTATTCGGACATGCAGACATTCGGACATCAAAACGAATTCTAAAATCGAATATTCGAATATATTCGAATAGTTCTAGTCGAATATTCGAATAGTGATTTCACTATTCGTTCCCATCCCTACTATTAATCCATTACCAAACAACAACAACATTTAACTATTTTGTTGCAGAAGACTCTGGAAAACACTGTGGGAATAGGAGAAATTGCTCATAACGAGCAATTTCTCCTTTTCCCACAATGTTTTTTACTCTATAAGAAGATTCCTTTCCAATTTTATCACATTTTGGAATGTCATCTGCAAACTGTTTCAATTTGGGACAGCCATAAATTTGGTGTTTTGAAAAGGGTTAAAATGAAACTATGAAGAAATAGTGAACTGGTCTATTACATGATAAAATCATATTCCTATTTACATCAAACTTCTTTATTTTATCTTTTAGCTGAACCGAATGGAAATGTTGGCACCGTCCATTTTGTCAATGATTCATCTGATTTGACCTGGATTCTCGAGAGTGGACCACACACTCCATATGCTGTCCTGTTAAAAGCTACAGATTTCAATGCGTAAATATTTACTTTTTATGGCTATCTTTTTTGTATCCTACCATCTCTTTGGCTAACCTATTACCAACAATAACAACATTTAACCAGATTGTTGCAGACGACTGTGGAAAACAATGTGGGAAAATGAGAAATTGCTCATAAAAGAAACTTCTCCTTTTTCCACAATGTTTTCTACACTATCAGAAAGTTGCTTTTCAATTTCATCACATTTTGAAAAGCTGTATGCTAACTCTTTCAATTTGGGACAGTCAAACATTCGGTGTTTGGTAAATGGTTATGGGAAAGGAAATAGAGGATAAACAACTCCTTTCGATTGATATCAAAAATATGTCACGAGAATGGGTTGTTATCAGGTCGAAAAAACGAGTTCTACATGATAACAACCCATTCAAGTGACATATTTTTGATATAAATCGAATGGAGTTGTTTATTCTATTTATTTTATTCCACTATATAAAATATATTTGCGAAAATACCTCAATAAACGCAAAATGGAATATAAACTCGGAGGAGCAAAGCAGTTAACAATGCCCGTGACGTCATTTTTGCGTCCTATGACGTCATTCACAAGTTTGGATACATTTTAGAATACAAACATTTTAGTGCCGTGTGCAAAAGTGCAGCCATGACTTTAATGCAAAGGAATGGTAAAAGAAAGTAGTTCCGTCAAAACTGATATCATCACTAGTGATGATATGACTTTTTGATATCATCACTAGTGACGATATTCAATGTGACAAAATTGAAAATTAATACACTGAGAAATCCCTGTATTTCACTGATAGGAATGTTATAAATAAGTTTTACTACTTCCATTATTTCTATGTGCAGATCTTTGGACATGTGGCATAAACCCCTTGTTTCCTTCCTGCTTAATCTAATCCATTTATCTATCAAGTTCTCATTGTGCTGATTTGCGCATAAGTTCGTAACCAGAGTTTGCCCATGTAGTCGTCCTTCACCCATATCTGTACTTGGTCCCAGCTCCAGTTTTCCTTCCTCTTGTTCTTTTCCAATGACCTCTTCCAGGTTACTTTGGGCCTGCCTCTTGTTCGTCAACCAATGGCGGTCCATCTTAGTGCAACTCTTGAAATAACTGACTCTTCCATTTTGTTTACATGGCCGATCCAATGCTTGCAGAGTCAAATTAAGCATTTATATGATTGTGAACAAGCTTGTTTTGTCATGATCCTGTGGTGTTTAATTTGTTTAAACATATCCAATCATAATTTATAACTCATTTTACCCATTTTTGCAGTTTTTTAGCAGTAGTATGCTTTTAACATTCACATAAAAAAGAGGGTTCCGCATGGTCTAGTGGTTAAGGTGGCGATTTGAACTTAGCGGTACCAGGTTTGAGCCCTTCTTGAACCTTTGGCTTCTTTCAGGTGTCCTTTGGCAAGACACTTCTGAGCCATACCCATGTACTGGTGAATTCAGGAAAAAAATACTCAACTACTGTTGACATTGTTAACATTAAACCCCATATAAAATGATATAAAGGAAAGAGTGAAGTTTCAAAACTGATATTCAGTTGAATTTATCCTCTTGAATGTGTAGTTTAGGCTCAGACTCTGGATTTCCAGAGTGATTTTACATTACACATAATAGTGAGCTTGTACTTATTTAGAGCTATTTAATGGAGTTTGCCATAGTCATGAAGTCATAAGACATTGCTGCAATGATACTCTGCCTCATGAACAATAAAACAACAGACATTATTTCATTACAGGACCACTCTCAACATGTTGTCTGCATCTGGACGCGTGAATGGGGTGATGGTCATTCATGTCCTATTTCATTACAGGACCACTCTCAACATGTTGTCTGCATCTGGACACGTGAATGGGGTGATGCTCATTCATGTCCTATTATTTCATTACAGGACCACTCTCAACATGTGGTCTGCATCTGGACGCGTGAATGGGGTGATGGTCATTCATGTCCTATTATTCCATTACAGGACCACTCTCAACAAGTTGTCTGCATCTGGACGCGTGAATGGGGTGATGGTCATTCATGTCCTATTATTTCATTACAGGACCACTCTCAACACGTGAACGGGGGTGATGGTCATTCATGTCTTATTATATATTACAGGACCACTCTCAACAAGTTGTCTGCATCTGGACGCGTGAATGGAGTGATGGTCATTCATGTCCTATTATTTCATTACAGGACCACTCTCAACAAGTTGTCTGCATCTGGACATGTGAACAGGGTGATGGTCATTCATGTCCTATCATTTCATTACAGGACCACTCTCAACACGTGAACGGGGGTGATGGTCATTCATGTCTTACTATATATTACAGGACCACTCTCAACAAGTTGTCTGCATCTGGACGCGTGAATGGGGTGATGGTCATTCATGTCCTATTATTTCATTACAGGACCACTCTCAACACGTGAACGGGGGTGATGGTCATTCATGTCTTACTATATATTACAGGACCACTCTCAACAAGTTGTCTGCATCTGGACGCGTGAATGGAGTGATGGTCATTCATGTACTTGACCCTACAAACCAGTCAGATTTGTATGGACTCCCGCCAGATTTCTCGCCAGATAAATCATGTCCGAATGATCAATATGGTAAACTTTTCTCTTATAAGCCTGAAGAGTGGTAGATATAGGGGCAGACTTCCTGATACTCTGAGAGCCCCAGTTGGACCAAACTGAACACTTTCTTCTTTGTCTATGTCCAACCCAAGAGGATCATTGTCTGATTTCAGTCAGTCAAGGGCCTAGGGCCTAGAAAGTTTTGTGAAGTCTGTAGTGTAGAAAATATTCTGTCACAAAGAAGCTATTGCCCATGTTAAGGAATGTGTTGTCACCAGATAAATCATGTCCAAATGATCAATATGCTAGACTTTTCTCTGCTAAACCCAAACAGTGGTAGACATAGGGAAGAAAACATTCTGTCACAAAGAAGCTATTGCCCATGTTGAGGAATGTGTTGTCACCAGATAAATCATGTCCAAATGATCAATATGCTAGACTTTTCTCTCCTAAACCCAAACTGTGGTAGACATAGGGAAGAAAACATTCTGTCACAAAGAAGCTATTGCCCATGTAAAGGAATGTCTTGTTTCATTGCAATTTAAGAGCTCTGTGCAATACTATAATAAGTGCTTCATGTTTGTGAAGCCCTTTATTGTAGTCTTTTAGTGAGCCCTTGAATTGTTTGGTCATAGGGGCCTCTGTGGCCTAGTGGTTGGACAATTTCTCCTTTTCATCAGAGTAGTAATTTCCAATGTCCTAAAGAAAATTTGTTTCATGGATTCAAGATTAAAGTTTGCTTTCAATTTAAGGGAAATACACAATTTATGTAGTAAAGTCTTCGTTTGCTGCAAATCTTGAAATTTTATATGCAAGAATGAGATAACTCAGGGGTCCTGCATAGCTCAGTAGTTAAGGTGGTGGACTCAGAACAAGGGGGTTCCGGGTTCGAGCCCCACCAAGACCTCTGGTTTCATGGGAGTGGCCTTTGGCAAGTCACTTCAGAGCCCTAGCCTAGTACTGGTGTATCAAGGAAAGCCATTCCTGAACTGAAAAATGTTGGTACACCACTGATGAAGAGGACCCATATGGGACCTGTGTCAGTTAATGACTCTAATCTCTAATCTAATCTAACTACCATACAATAACAATATTAAACAGTTTGTTGCAGACAACTCTGGAAAAATTGTGAGAAAAGGAGGAATTGCTCTTAACGAGCGATTTCTCCTTATCCCACAGTGTTTTCTGCCCTATCAGAAGATCTTTTATTTTTGACTTTCATCACCATTTCGAAACGTCGTCTGCCAACTCTTTTGATTTGGGACAGTTGAAAATTTGACGTTATTGAAAGAATGAATGAATGAATGAATAATTTCTTATAGTCACATGTGTTAAGTATAAACAGTAAAGTAGACATATCATACTACAACACTTGGTCACGTTGGGCCTATAGGTCACTTTCTCCAACAATTAAACAAACAGATAAGGTGAATGTATGACATGTTCTAATTGAAAGGAACAGCAGATGACCCCCAAAAAATGGTAAGAAAAAAATCTTATTTTATTGTAAATTATTGGTTAGAGACCATTGTGCCAAAAAGAATAGAAACAATTTCTCCTTTTGTCTCTTAGTGGTCTTCTGCAGTAAAAACAATAGAGTAAGATACTATGAAATAAGGGGTTAAGACCAGGGGTAATGTTTTACTTAACGACTTACGGAAAACATTTGTGTAAGTAAAAACTAATATACATCGTACCATCTTAAATAATTAGGACTAGTACTTAAAATTGTCTAATTTATTGTCTCTAAAATTATGCTTGCAAATGAGACAGAGACTATCTATCCGCTTTTCCGCCATTTAACGCGACCATTCGCCACAACCAATTTCATTGAATAAAGGTTTTAACCCTTTACGGTATATAGCGCCGTTCGCCGCCTTATCGATTACCGCATAAAACGCTTTTCGCCGTTATACCTATTACCGTATAAAACCCATTTTGACGTTCTATCGATGACCGCATAGAACGCTTTTTGACAGCTGAAAAAATGATTTAACTTTAACCCTTAATTACACACATAAACACACACGTCACTTTCTCCAAATTTCATTTTCCTCTTAAATAAATATGTTTTCTTTCATTTCCGATGATAAAATCATAGGGTCAAAGTTTTAACTTTTGCTCTAGAGAGAATCTTTTGATAATGGTTCCACGACACCCTTCTAAAAAAGACTCTATCAAATTGAGATGAAGGGAATTCAAATTACCAACCCAATTAATATGAGAGGCCTTCAATATCCGGTCATAAAAGATCAAAACAATGCCGATTTGTAAAGACTCGATTTCATGCAATTCTCTAGAAAATTAACACATTTCTAAAAATACTATCCAATTAAAATGAGAGTGAGCATACGGCACGCGACCCGTAAATGATGGTTATTGACACGGAGCTGTTGTTCAAAGTTGAAAGCGAATGAAAATAAAGCCGCCGAATAAAGGATGTTATAAATTACATCAATTTAGGTGCTTGCGATCGCAGGTCAGACATCAATGTAGATTCAGAGCAGTCATTTGATCGGTCTTTTGAGCATGAAGATGATGAAATGCTGATAAATCTTCCCAATTCGCGGACAAGCAAATTAGATTATTCCTCCGTTTTTGACTACAACAACGAATCTTTGGTAGATTCATCACCCATGGACACAAATTTTACGGAAATATAAGCATGATTCGTTGCCATAATGAATTAATTTATACAGTTTTACATGTATTAGAGGACAAGGTTTGACTGCTTTATGAAGCAATATTGCGTTGAAAAACATTTTTTGATTTGGAAATGGTTTTAATGGAAATAGAAGTAAAACGATTCAGTTTTGTTGAGAAATATACAAAGACAAAGCATGTTTCTCCGTCGTGAATGGCTTTTTTCGTCAACCAAATTCCCTTCAATTGATGACAAAACAGAAAAACAAATTAGGGATCTCTCAGGGGGAACACATACGTCATTTGTTACTTTTGATTTTGTTTAATTCACACCGCAATATACAGTTTCATTGTTTGTCTACTTTTCTTTACCTTTATCTTAATATGTATGTATCACTAAAAAATAGAAAATAACATCAATTTAAAGGAAATTTTGTTCTTGTCGTCCTTTATTCTCTGTGAAAATCTATTGGATCAACGAAAATTGCATTAATTTTGGTTTTATTAACAGTACCCCAATCAGTGACAATTATCGGAGATAATCCTGTGCAAATAGGTACCTAGGGTGACTGATTATGTATGCATTAATGGTCTCCGATAATCGGATGGTTTATACCTATGGCGTCATTGATAAGCCTTATCTCTATACCTTAAAGGGTTAATTAAACGTTGTAATTGATTTTGTTGTATATTATCATTTTAGCCATCCTGCGATAAAGTAAAATATTGTAATGTGACACATCATTGGAAAAGCATCTCGGAGAGACGATTCCAATGATGTTTTACTTTGAAATGTTGCTTATCTCACATTTGAAACAAGGGGGAAGGTTGTTTTTAACTTGCGCAAATTCTAACCATAAAAGTGATGATCACTATTGAAATAAAGGGGAAGGTTGTTTTAAACTTGCGCAAATTCTAAGCATAAAATGTTTCGTAAAACGCTACCCAGGTGTTCTGAATTGTTTATATTTACAGGCCTTTATGGGGACAAGACGGAGTATGCCGGGTGCTCCAAGGTCAAATGGAATCCATTTGGTAACGAAATGATGTTCCAGGATTATAAATTCCCCATAGTAATCCTCTCGAAGGAAGAGGACATAGATTTTGTACTGAACAAGGTAAAACTTGGCGAGGACAGTCTCATGATCTACTAGTCTAGTGTGACAAAAACATTTCTGTGTAGGAATTCTTTCAATTCTTTCCCTTATAAAAGAAGTATGTGACTTTGGCACTGACAGCAATTATGATCTCCAATACCTTGTATATATGCTTAATTTTGATGAGTAAAGATACTCAGAGTAGCAAACAGATTTAATCACAGACCAGCCGCCAATTTACTTGGTGGCTGGTCTGCATCCAACCTGTTTGTATAAGTATGAAGTCGGTTCCAGCACAATAACACTTAATTGAATTTTGTTATAGTTGTTGCAATGTATTTGTACCTTATACTTATTTCTTTGGTTTAACCCTTTACCAATCGCCAAATTTTGATTGTCATAAATTGAAAGAGTTTGCAGAAAACATTTCAAACACACTTCTCACAAATGTGGAAAAAACGACCTACAGTCAAACTTGTGTTACGAGGCCAGCCTATTGGACAGAGTAATTGGCTGTTTAAGACAGGTTGGCTGCTTATCACAAATCGATGTATACTATAAATCTAACAATGGGACTTTCTGTAGTGGTTGTTGAAGACAGGTTGGCTGCTTAAAAGGGTGGTTGCTTAACACAAGTTAGACTGTATTGAGAGTATGAAACTTGGCATTATGTTGCGGAAAACCTTGTGGGTTGAAAAGAATATTTTGTAGTTCTAATAAGGTAATGACAGAAGCATTGTAATGACTCTTTACCACTTTTACGACATTGAAATAGAGTTTAGAATGGTGTTAAATCTATTGAACTATATTGATGGAAAATTAATGTCTATAAGACTGTTCAGAATAGTGTTGAATCATAAATTGTTTTCTTGTTGTTTGCTACTGAAATTTGCTTAAACCCATTACCAAACAATAATGTTTGTTGCAGACCACTCTGGAAAACATTGTGGGAAAACCGGAAATTGCTCTTTACAAGCAATTTCTTCTTTTCCCACAAGGTTTTCCGCCAAATCAGAAGATAATTTTTCGATTTCATCACATTTCGAAATGTTGTCTGCGAACTCTTTCAATTTCGGACTGTCTAAAATTTTGCGTTTGGTTAAGGGTTAAGATGTTTCTTTTTCATTTTACAAAAACAGTGTGATAAAAGGACTGTTCTCACATTATTGTTAGACAGACAGACAGACAGACTTTTGAGTGGCAGACTTTTGATAATTCTCTGCACTGTGACCAAAAGGAAAATTTTAATTTAGTTTTTTCCTCTGCTGAAAATGACGTCGGCTTTCACTTTGAAATTCGACATGTCAGTAAATCGCATAAATACTAGAAAGTTTATAAAGATCATGATTAACGTAACCTCTTTTTTTTTCAGTGTTATAAAGTTTTCAACGAGCCAATAAATGGAGTAGCCAAGGATTTCCCGGTTTGCGCTGTACAGCTGAAAGATCGAATGGACGGTGCGAAGAACTCGGAAGTCTGTATCAGGAGATCGCGGCATCAACTGAATCTTAATCCCGACAGATACTGTGATCCCATGGGGGACAAGAACGTGTTTGCCACCGTCAAATTTATCAACAATACTGAGATCCGACCCAATAAATCTGTTATAGTTGCTGCAGCGAGGGTATGTCTTGTGTTTTGTTGCTATTTACTTGAACCCTTTACCAAACAATAAGGACATTTAACCACTTTGTCACAGACGACGCTGGAAACATTGTGGGAAAAGGAGAAATTGCTCGTGATGAGCAATTACTCCTTTTCCCACAATGTTTTGTCCCCTATCAGAGGATTATTTTCAAAATTTCATCACATTTTCAAATGTCAACTGCAAACTCTTTCAATTTGGGACAGTCGAAAATTTGGAGTTAGGTAAAGGGTTAAGCTTGTTACAGCTGATGGCATTTTAGCTCCTTTCTCATATGGTAAATTTGAGACTGGTCCAAATTGAAAGCAGCAGCAGACATCCAAAATGGCAAAGAAAAGAATTCACTTTCAATGAGCAATTTGTCTTTTTGTCACTGTTTTCTAGTTTTATTTAGCATAGTTAGGTGTTGTCGGATTAAACTGTTAACCCTTAAAGTTCTGGAACCGACTTCATGCTTATGCCAACAGGTTAGATCCAGGCCAGTGGCCCAATAAATTGGAGGCTGGCCTGTGATCTAACCTGTTTGCACTCTGATGATGATAGATAGATAGATAGATAGATAGATAGATGTTTATTAACTTAAACTTTTACAAGTTTCTCGTTATAACATATACATATACAATATAATATACATTCACATGATCAAGGCATTTCTGAAGTTAATCTCACAACATCGTTTAAACAAATCAGGGAGGATAATCCAAACTATTTAATTACATATCATTAAAGGATGTTTCCTCATCAAAATCAAGCTGGTGTTTAAGGTTTTGAAAAGCAGCTGACACAAAAATCTATTTTTAGAAATTATCCAGCCTCCTGAGGGTTAAACAGAATGTCAAATGGCATAAATGACGAAGAAGATCTGCAAAACTTATGAAGATATATTTTAAAAGTTTCTATGACAGAAATATTTCAATTGCCATTTCCCACTAAGGTGTTTTTAGTTGTCTTTTTTTGAGAAACTATTGATGCGTTGGTCTTTGTAAAGTTTGAATTGTCCTAGATAGACGATTTTAATGTCTTGTGTGCAATGTAGAGGGTTTTTTTCACCATGTGAAAACAAGCGTTTAATGATAATCCTTGAAAAAAAAGGGGTTTATCCCCTCAAAACATCGGAATAAATTGTGTTTGATCAATAACTTAATATATTGTAACAGGAACGGGGAGCGGCTGGTAAAATTTGCCACGGACAATGTTTGGTCGTAATCTATTATTTGTAAAAGGAATTAGAAATAGACTTCAGACAAGATTTCATGTTCTTTAGGACAGGAATTATTTTATTATCAACTTTAAATAAATTTAGAAAGGTATTTCCGAAAGTGAGCTATTCTCGAGTAAAAGTCCGAATGAGAAAAAGCTGGCGTTCCTTTAATGTTCATAGTATTTATATTTCCCGCGTCGTGGTACGTAGTCCAGCGTCTCGTGCTGTCACTACATTCCATCCAATCAGATTCGAGGATTCCTTAGCAACATCCTCCTCAGGGGGTTTCTAGGGTTTGGACATAGGTCTTTCTCCACAACAAGGAACTTAAGAAGTAGTTCTTTATAAAAAAGAACTATTACAACTTCACTATAAGTCTTATAAGAGGGTTAATGTCTGTTTATAATGATAACTTCTTCCATGCCAGTCTTTGGGAATAGTAGGGTACATTTTACTATGGAGCGTAATTAAAGCATAATAATAAAACACCATAACGAATACCCAATGAATGGGAATATAAAAAAATAAACAACATGAGCGTTGGACGAAGAAATCAACTCATGCAGGCACAATGCTTACAGCCTAGAAGAGGCATAGGACCATTTTGATTGTTCAACACTCAGGTTAGAACTGCAGAGGACATTTATGTTAATAAGTACTTTTGAATTATATCAATATCGAATTGTCATGGGTTTTCGTGAGCTAACGTAAATAACATAGAGGTACTAAAATGACATACATTAAATTGATAAGCTTTTTACAATCTAACTACATTCAGACAAGTACCTCATGTTACAATATTAATAGTTTCCACAGACTTGTACATATATTTTGTCATTTTTAGATGGATTCCTTCTCGATGTTTGAGGATGACTACCCAAGTGCTGATAACCACGTCTCTGGTATTGTGGCTTTACTTGCGGCTGCAGAAGCTATTGGCAAAGTAAAGGATGAAATCAAAGGCTCTCCCAATGATATCCTGTTCACATTTTTCCAGGGGGTAAGAAAGCTGTGTTGTAAAGACTTTATCCTTTCTCACAAGCATACATGTTTTATAAAACAGCTGTAGCCTGTTACTATACTGGTTCAAGTTTAATGCTTCATGATATGGAGGGATGTTTATTCTAGATTAACTGTCAATCTTTCCCAATCTTTTCCATTATTTGATTAACAGTTTTTAACAGCAAGCATGAAACTACAATGACAGAGTAGAATGGTTATGATACATAAAGCTGAATCGATTCAAGATCAATTTCTACTTTTCCCAGCACTATTTCCATTATTTGATTATCAGTTTTTAACAGCAAGCATGAAACTTCAACGACAGATGGTATAATAATTAGACCAGAATCAACTGAATACAGATTTCTGCTTTTCCAACAATATTTTTGGTAAATGAGTGATTATTTTCTGGGAAGCTACCTTGGTTCAGGTAGATTTGTGGACACCACCATAGGAAAAATCTTTTCCTATATATCTTTCTTCTTTCCCTGAAAAAATACCACTAATGATTTGAAGTTTCTTCTTTCCCTGAAAAAATACCACTAATGATTTGAATTTTCTTCTTTTCCAGAAAAAATACCTTAAATGATTTGAAGTTTCTTCTTTCCCTGAAAAAATACCTTTAATGATTTGAAGTTTCTTCTTTCCCTGAAAAAATACCTTTAATGATTTGAAGTTTCTTCTTTCCCTGAAAAAATACCTTTAATGATTTGAAGTTTCTTCTTTTCCAGAAAAAATACCACTAATGATTTGAAGTTTCTTCTTTCCCTGAAAAATACCTTTAATGATTTGAAGTTTCTTCTTTTCCAGAAAAAATACCTTAAATGATTTGAAGTTTCTTCTTTCCCTGAAAAAATACCTTTAATGATTTGAAGTTTCTTCTTTTCCAGAAAAAATACCACTAATGATTTGAAGTTTCTTCTTTCCCTGAAAAAATACCTTTAATGATTTGAAGTTTCTTCTTTCCCTGAAAAAATACCTTTAATGATTTGAAGTTTCTTCTTTCCCTGAAAAAGTACCTTTAATGATTTGAAGTTTCTTCTTTTCCAGAAAAACTATTTTTAATGATTTGAAGTTTCTTCTTTCCCTGAAAAAATACCTTTAATGATTTGAAGTTTCTTCTTTCCCTGAAAAAATACCTTAAATGATTTGAAGTTTCTTCTTTCCCTGAAAAAATACCTTTAATGATTTGAAGTTTCTTCTTTCCCTGAAAAAATACCTTTAATGATTTGAAGTTTCTTCTTTCCCTGAAAAAGTACCTTTAATGATTTGAAGTTTCTTCTTTCCCTGAAAAAAAAAAACCTTTGATGATTTGAAGTTCCTTCTTTCCCTGAAAAAAAATACCTTTAATGATTTAAAGTTCCTTCTTTCCCTGAAAAAAATACCTTTAATGATTTGAAGTTTCTTCTTTCCCTGAAAAAAATACCTTTGATGATTTGAAGTTTCTTCTTTCCCTGAAAAAAAATACCTTTAATGATTTGAAGTTTCTTCTTTCCCTGAAATTATACCTTTAATGATTTGAAGTTCCTTCTTTCCCTGAAAAAAATACCTTTGATGATTTGAAGTTCCTTCTTTCCCTGAAAAAATACCTTTAATGATTTGAAGTTTCGTCTTTCCCTGAAAAAATACCTTTAATGATTTGAAGTTTCTTCTTTCCCTGAACAAAATACCTTTAATGATTTGAAGTTCCTTCTTTCCCTGAAAAAATACCTTTAATGATTTAAAGTTTCTTCTTTCCCTTAAAAAAAAATACCTTTAATGATTTGAAGTTTCTTCTTTCCCTGATATAAAATACCTTTGATGATTTGAAGTTTCTTCTTTCCCTGAAAATAAAATACCTTTGATGATTTGAAGTTTCTTCTTTCCCTGAAAAAAAATACCTTTGATGATTTGAAGTTTCTTCTTTCCCGGAAAAAATACCTTTCATGATTTGAAGTTTCTTCTTTCCCTGAAAAAAATACCTTTCATGATTTGAAGTTTCTTCTTTCCCTGAAAAAAATACCTTTGATGATCTGAAGTTTCTTCTTTCCCTGAAAAAAATACCTTTGATGATTTGAAGTTTCTTCTTTCCCTGAAAAAAATATCTTTGATGATTTGAAGTTTCTTCTTTCCCTGAAAAAAATACCTTTGATGATCTGAAGTTTCTTCTTTCCCTGAAAAAAAGAATACCTTTGATGATTTGAAGTTTCTTCTTTCCCTGAAATAAAATACCTTTGATGATTTGAAGTTTCTTCTTTCCCTGAAAAAAATACCTTTGATGATTTGAAGTTTCTTCTTTCCCTGAAATAAAATACCTTTGATGATTTGAAGTTTCTTCTTTCCCTGAAAAAAAAATACCTTTGATGATTTGAAGTTTCTTCTTTCCCTGAAAAAAATACCTTTGATGAAGTTTCTTCTTTCCCTGAAAAAAATACCTTTGATGATTTGAAGTTTCTTCTTTCCCTGAAAAAATACCTTTGATGATTTGAAGTTTCTTCTTTCCCTGAAAAAAATACCTTTGATGATTTGAAGTTTCTTCTTTCCCTGAAAAAAATACCTTTGATGATTTGAAGTTTCTTCTTTCCCTGAAAAAAAAATACCTTTGATGATTTGAAGTTTCTTCTTTCCCTGAAAAAAAAAATACCTTTAATGATTTGAAGTTTCTTCTTTCTCTGAAAAAAATACCTTTGATGATTTGAAGTTTCTTCTTTCCCTGAAAAGAAAATACCTTTGATGATTTGAAGTTTCTTCTTTCCCTGAAATAAAATACCTTTGATGATTTGAAGTTTCTTCTTTCCCTGAAAAGAAAATACCTTTGATGATTTGAAGTTTCATCTTTCCCTGAAAAAAAAAATACCTTTGATGATTTGAAGTTTCTTCTTTCCCTGAAAAAAAGAATACCTTTGATGATTTGAAGTTTCTTCTTTCCCTGAAAAAAAATACCTTAGATGATTTGAAGTTTCTTCTTTCCCTGAAAAAAATACCTTTAATGATTTGAAGTTTCTTCTTTCCCTGAAAAGATACCAAAGGTCAACAGTTATCCAATATCTTCTAGGAAGCATGGGACTACATTGGTTCAGGTCGAATGGTGTACGATATGGAAGGAAAGAGATTCCCAGAGCAGCGTGGTGAATCTATTCACACAATCAATCTCGATCACATCTCCCACATTGTTGAGGTTAACCAGCTAGCCAACAGAGACCATGGAAAGGTGTGGATACACACAGACCCTCTCACACGGCCTAATGTGTCAGAAAAGGTAAGTTCCATTGCGTTTTCTTGAGAGCGACCTTTGGCAAGTCACTTCAGAACACTAGCCTAGTACTGGTTGATCCAGGAAGTCTGCTGTATAACTGAAAAGGTGTTGATACAGCATTAAATATCACACAAAGTGCTTTTTCACATTATAGTAATGGCTAAACATAAAATGTATGTTATTGGAATGTGGACCAAACACCCTTTCATTTCTTCTTGAAAAGATATTATCACATTGTTACTTTCCCTACTGTATTAAATTGAAATGGTATATGTATGTGGTTGAAATTGAAAACATATACAGTCGAGCCTCGTTTATCCGTACACTTTTGTTCCTAAGAGAAATGTTCGTATTAACGAATTTTTCGGAATAAAGAATATGCGAATTACAGCGAAATGTGGTTAGTGGCGAAATGTTTACCTTTACACGGTGTCAGTGTATCATGATAATTACTATGAAGTTAGAAATACACAATTCTTATTTTTTTTTAAGGGAAATATAAAGTGTTCATTTGGTTAAAAAGGATTTTTAAAAAAATGACAATTTGAAGCGATGTCATTCAAAAAGTTTAATTTCCTTAAGATAGCTCTGAAGTAGCATATCGATTGAGTAATAATTGAAAATGATTGCCAGACATTGTCACCTGATCGCTGTCTGAGCAGCCAATCAACACCTTTTACAAACTCAACTATCGACATGCGACCGTAATTACAATTATGTAGGACTAATCGACTGACAGAATGACCGATTAACAAACAATCAACACCTTCCAGTACACTGCACTAGGTGACATGTTATGGTCAAGCATACATGCCAGTTTGCAAAACTTGTGAATGCCTTTTACAACTGTAACCTCAAAATAAACGATTATACTGGTTTCCGGACTAGCCATACGCATATACTATGAAAAGTGACTGTTGATTCCTGAATTTTTTTGTGGTTCCGGAATGCGGATTTTCCTCATTAAACAGTTAAATTAATGAAGGTAAGGACTGTTCCCTAAAAATTCTGTTCGGATGGTGAATAATCCTGATTAACAACGTTTGGACTAGCGCGGGTCGACTGTATGTATGAATGGCAGCACTCTGTGTTATCTAAATATAATACACTAATAAAAATTACACATCGAATTCTGAACGAAATAAAATCTTAGTAAATTGGATGCCATTTTTTTTTTACCTTATTTCACTCTTTAAAGAACTCTTGGTCTGACCTAGCATTTAGAGTGGGTTCCATATTTAACACATTACCACCTTATGCCACATTTTTGTGTCATTCAGCAGATGACTTTCAAAAAGCATTGTGGCAAAAGGAGAAATTGCATAGAAAATAATCTAATTTATAACTAATTTTACCAAGTTTTGCACTTTTTCTGAGCCTTAGTATGCTTTTAAGGTGGACGAGATGGTGAAGATCCTGAAGGAACTGAATTCCACACTCGTGGATGAAGCACCAAGCTCCCACCCGTTACCTCCAGCCTCTGTCCAGTCATTCCTTAAGAAGAGACCGCTTCCAGCCGTTGTTATCACGGATCATCAGTTGGAATTTACCAACAAGTGAGCGTTTAACCCGTTACCAAACTATAACGACATTTGACAGTTTTATTGCAGACAACTCTGGAAATTATTGTGGGAAAAGGAGAAATTGCTCTTAACAAGCAACTTCTCCTTTTCCCACTATGTTTTCTGCCATATCAGATTTTTTTTCAATTTCATAACATTTTCAAATGTCGTCTGCAAACTCTTTCAATTTGGGACAGTCGAAAATTTGATGTTTGGTAAAGGATTAATTCATTAACTCTTTTGCAGCTGATTTGCTCAACAAACATACTTCTCAAGCCACATTTATATTTGGGTGATTTTCATATATACAATGTGTAAGAAAAAATCCCTCTGGAAACTTGTAAGTTTGAACATTGTCCCTATTGTCTTATTATACCCATCAGTAGCATCTGAAAGTCCAAACACAACACTCTGAGTGGCCTTTGTGGCCTAGTGGTTAGAGTACAGAACTTGAAATAACATGGCCCCTCTCCGCGTGGGTTCAAATCCTGAGAGGGATATGGATTTTCATGAGAGACAGTCTCCGGACTGACTTACGGAATGCCGATGGTTCTACCCTTAACCAGCCCCTATGGGCAGATGAGTATGGGGTCTTCCTCCATCACTAAGAGTCGGGCATCGCTACATAACTGAAATAATGTTGATGTGATGTAAAACCCATATAAAAATAAAACAACACTCTGTGTTTCTCATATCTGGATTCATTCATTACAAGTTCTTATTTATTTTCATTGACCAAATACTTTTAAGCATGTACATAATTCATTATACATTTATCCACATCATCATAATGCATGCTTATTGACTGTAGCTGTTGATGCGCCATAAAACATCATTCGTTCACTTATCTAGGTGGATCTAATATTAACTCATCTCATCTTATCTTTTATCTTAACTTATCTCATCTTATCTTTTATCTTATCTAATCAGTACATAACATGGTACTAAATCACCAATAGGTAAGATTGGCATATTCCGAGTGCTTGCCTAACAACGAGAGAGGCAGCAAAAGTGTTACGATACAATACTCTCCTTTAGTGTCTTTACTTTATTCCAAAATAGATACTTTCAGTAAAATCATGTTTTGTCATGCCTTATTTATATGACATTGATTGTGAAACTAGTTCTTACAACTAAGGTTAATCACTCTCAATTTCCTACTTCCTGGAGACTTAACCGGTACTCGCGCCAAATGGGAATTAATGAAAAGTTGCTATGTGGACCTTCCTTCTCATTGGGTATGAACCCACAAACCTCGTCTATTGAGGTCCACACTCTACCCCTGAACCACTGTTCTCCACAAATTGCGTATTGAGAAGAAACACTTTTGCTATGTGTAACCTCTACCTAATAGAAGGGTTAACAAGTGCTAATCCATTTTCAGATTTTATAACAGTCGGTTGGACATTGCACGGGCTATTAAAGCAGACTATGGTGACTTGAATAAAACCCTATGGTATGATCATGTGACGGAACAGGCCCAAAACCTTACAGAGGTTGCCACTCTAATGGCAAGATATCTGTACAGACTGGCAACCAATGACAATAATACTGAAAACGTTTCTGCTGATAGTACGACGGTGAGTAGCGTTCTTGGTTTATTTTCTATTTGTTCTATGGCTATGAGTACTTACTGGGGTCCTACAATGCCCAGGAGTTAAGTTGGTGGACTTAGAAATTCAGGAGCTGCTGCGTAACTGAAAAATTGTTGATACAGCGTTAAACACTATACAAACAATATAACTTAAACACTATACAAACAATATAACTTGGGGATCCCGGGTTCGAGCCCCAACAACACCTCTGGATCTGTGGGAGTGACCTTTGGCAAGTCACTTCAGAGCCCCAGCCTAGAACTGGTGAACCCAGAAAAGCTGTTACATAACTGAAAAATTGTTGAAATGGCGTTAAACATTATTCAAACAAACAAGTACTTACAGATTAGATTTTGTATTCCTTTTTACAACAGATTTCTTTTAATCTTTTAATGACTATAATTTTGATTCTCACTCATCTCTTACCATAGTTTTGCTGATATTTGAAATCAGCCAATGAATTGTGGAGGATATTGGTCTAGGGGTATAGGGTCGGTCTCTCGCCACAGGGTCATTGGTTAGAACTTTGTGAGAAGCAGGTTCCACTTTGTGGCCTTTTGTTAATCCACATTTGGCGTGAGAACTGTTGATATATCCTGGAAGCAGAGTCAAAGTGATTGGTTTCCATCTGTTGAATTTTAGCTTGACTATTCGAAGAATAAGCAGAGCTATACTACTCAACCGGGTGTCGCTGTCGGCGTCACACCTAGGTTAAGTTTTTACATTGAAGTTTGTATCGCATTAACTACTGTATAGAATGGGTTGATACTTCACACACGTCCCTGACCAAGTTTCAAATATTTTGTTTTGTATTTAAGTACATTAAGCGGCTATTTGTTCTTAGAAAATCTTAATCAAGTTTAACGTGCAAGTTTGTACCTCATTAACTACTGTATAGATTGGGTTGATACTTCTTACATGTGTTCAGGGTCATAATCTAACATGATCAAGTTTCATATATCTTGTTTCTCATAAACTACTATATAAGGAGTGAATTGAAACTTTACATATGGACTAATGGTCTTAATGTTAGGTTACTGCCCAAGTTCAATAATTCTGCTATTGACTTGAAATAAAGTATACCAGTTTCTTTTCTTGATGAATATTGGTTTAAGTTGTGTGCATCTTTTTAGAAACACTAAATTGACTATATTTCACTGACCTATACCCCTCTCCAACATTATCTAATAGTCAAGCATGCTGTCTTATGGACAGCTCTTGTTTCATTTCTTAAAGTTTAAGGATTTTTATTATATTCCTATCAGTGAAATACTGAGATTTCTCAGTGTATTAATTTTCAATTTGTCACAGTGCATATCGCACTAGTGATGGTATCAAAAAGTCATATCATCACTAGATCATCACTAGTGATGATATCAGTTTTGATGGTACTACTTTTTCAACCATTCTTTTGCTCAAAAAGCATTGATGGGCATTTGCACATGGCACTAAAAAGTGTGTATACCTAAATGTATCCATACACATGAATGACGTCATGGACATGGTTTACTGCTTCGCTCCTCCCATTTCATATTCCATTTGTGTTTATGAAGATAATTTGGCAAAATTAATGTGGAATGAAATACATAAAATGATCAATTCATTCGATTGATATCAAAAATATGTCACTAAAATGGGTTTTTATCATGAAGTAAAAACTCCTTCTTTGAACTTGTTTTTTCAACCTGATAACAACCCGTTCACATGACACATTTTTGATATAAATCTAAAGGAGTTATTTATATCTATACCTATTATGTTGAATGTTAATTGCAGAAATGTTGTAATAGATTAACCCTTAGAATGCTTGGTAATTTTCTGAAAAAAATATTTTTGTGTCGTCTGCTTTCCCAAACCTTAAATATCTGGTTGATTTTGATGAGGAATAATTCTCTGAGTAGCAAACAGGTTAGATCACAGGCCAGCCACCAATTTACTTTGTGGCTGGCCTGTGATCCAACCTGTTTTCAAAATCTGTTCCAGCACTATAAGGGCAAAGTTTGTGTGCATCTTCATATTTTAGAAACACTGTACTTCACTAACCTATACCCCTCTCCAACATTATCTAATAGTCAAGCATGCTGTCTTATGGACAGCTCTTGTTTTCTTTCTTTGAGTTTAAGGATTTTTATTATATTCCTATCAGTGAAATACTGAGATTTCTCAGTGTATTAATTTTCAATTTGTCACAGTGTATATTGTCACTAGTGATGTTATCAGTTTTGACGGAACTACTTTTTCAACCATTCTTTTGCTCAAAAGTCATGGCTGCCCTTTTGCATACGGCACTAAAAAGTGTGTATACCTAAATGTATCCATATGCATGAATGACATCATGGGCGTGGTTTACTACTTCGCTCCTTCCATTTTATATTCCATTTGTGTCTATGGAGATAATTTGGCAAAACTAATGTGGAATGAAATACATAGAATGATCAATTCATTTGATTGATATCAAAAATATGTCACTAAAATGGGTTTTTATCATGAAGAAAAACTCGTTCTTTGAACTTTTTCAACCTGATAACAACCCATTCACATGACACGTTTTTGATATAAATCTAAAGGAGTTATTTATATCTATACCTATTATACAAGTTGAATGTTAATTGCAGAAATGTTGTAATAGATTAACCCTTAGAATGCTTGGTAATTTTCTGAAAAAAATATTTTTGTGTCATCTGCTTTCCCAAACCTTAAATATCTGGTTGATTTTGATGAGTAATAATTCTCTGAGTAGCAAACAGGTTAGATCACAGGCCAGCCACCAATTTACTTTGCGGCTGGCCTGTGATCCAACCTGTTTTCAAAATCTGTTCCAGAACTAAAAGGGCAAAGTTTGTGTGCATCTTCATATTTTAGAAACACTGTACTTCACTAACCTATACCCCTCTCCAACATTATCTAATAGTCAAGCATGCTGTCTTATGGACAGCTCTTGTTTTCTTTCTTTGAGTTAAAAGATTTATCTCAACCTTTATATCATTTCAGGTAACACATTTACTCTACTGCTTCCTAATTTCCCCAAAGTGTGAGCTTTTTAAAGAGGTGTTCAACGAGGAGGATGCTAACACATTAGGTAAGGGCTGGAAGGCAGTCTTTTTGTACATTTAATAGCTGGATTGATAACAACAGACATAGAATTGCACTGTCGAGATTAACCCTTTCACCGCCGAAAAGTACATCTCAGCACCAGATATATTTAGCGCTCTAGGAAAAAAGTAGTACGCTGTACAGTCAAACTTGTCTGAAGAGGTCAGCCTATGAAAATGAGAAATTGGTTGTTAAAGACAGGTTGGCTGCTTAACACAAATTGATGTACATTATAAATCTAACAATGGGACTTTCTGAAGTGGTTGTCTAAGACAGGTTGGCTTCTTATAAGGGTGGTTGCTTAACGCAAGTTGGAAGTATACCACCGTATGTCGATTAAAGTCGCCTTTGGCGGTCAACTGCGCTGTGGACTTAAGTCGACTACGGCGGTGAAAGGGTTAAGATGTCCATCTAATCATTTAGTAATCGAATCAGGAAAGCTCCATAATACACCAAGAGAAAATGGGCTTTGCAAAATGTGCTCTCAAAACACCGTAGAAAATGAATACCATTTCTTAATGATTTGTCCGAAATATTGAGATCTTAGAAAATTATGTATCACCAAAACTTTACCATTCATGGCCAACACATACCAAATTTAAACTTTTAATGAACAGCTGAAAAGAGAGTGTTTTATGCAAACTCTGAAAATTTGTTTATTTAGCAAACACCATCCGTAATTCGGAATATAGCGATGTCACACAAGCCTCCATTATTATATGATAATTAATCAAATTAACTTTACTTGATTATAATTATATATTGTATGTGTATATAAATGTATTTATATATGTAGCATTGACATGTTAATGTTATGCTATTAAAATGTTTGAACTTTATAATGCACTTTGCAAGGCCTACTAATTTTCAGGCCTAGTCCTGATTTCAGGCTTTGAGATTTTAGATTTTCATTCTTTTTTCATATCGAAGATGTTTAAATTCAGGCTTCAAATAATGATTTTCATGCTTGTGTATTCCTTAACAATAACAGGCCTGTTTGCAATGGTTATTCTTTAACCCTTTCCCAAACAATAACAACATTTTACTACTTTGTTGCAGACGACTTTAGAACACATTGTGGGAAATGGAGACATTGCTCGTAATGAGCAATTTTTCCTTTTCCCACAATGTTTGCTGCCCTATAAGATCATTTCCCAATTTCATCACATTTTGATATGTCGTCTGCAAACTCTTTCAATTTGGGACAGTCGAAAATTTGTTGTTTGGGAAAGGGTTAAAGGGGACTAACTCATAGATTTGTGCTCTGGGAGAAATAAATGTTACAACTTTGACATGAACAATCTTTGTCACTAAACCAAAGACTTTTTTTCAAATCTTTTTACTTTTAAGTTGCTTAGATCATGTGTTATAGTTGAATGATATGAAGTGAGCCTGTGGGCCTGTCAGAGTTTCTATGGGAAAACCAGCAAAAGGTTTTGTTTGAGCTGTTTGTTAGAGAAATCATTATGAATCCATATCAAAGGGTTATGAACAAGATTGAGAAGCATATCAGTAGTCTAGTTTTATGTAACTTTATGGACATGTTTTTGTCATTTTATCTGTTGAAGACAGATAAGAATATTCATTTTATTTTGTATATTGTATTGAATGTGCTATAAACTTGACTTCTATGAACAATTTGGGATATTTGAGTAATGTCTTGAAAAGTTTTAACTCGGTTTTGAGGATTATAAGTGAATTTTATATTTTTGGGAGGGGGGGGGGTTGAGGGGTCAAGGGGGGGGGGGTAACATTTCCCCCGCCAAACACCTGTGGTTGAAAACATTTATTTTAACAAAGCGATCATGCTTGGTATGCTACTAGCGTTTCAGCGACAAATTCTAGGTAATTTTAGTATATTTTATTAACATTGATGTTTCTTTCTACAGAAGATACGCCTATCCTTTTCAATAATTTGTTAACATTGATGTTTCTTTTTACAGAGGAGAAGCCCTATCCTTTCTATGTTGGAATCAACTTTCAAACAAATCATGTCACCACTATAACAGAGAAACTATTGATGAGATTTCTGGGGGAAAGAGTAATAAATATAACGGGTGACTGTGATAACACTATAGCTCCAGTGAGTACCCAACTTTATTTGAAAGGTGTTTTTTGCCAGTTTCATCAGCATTTCAGTCATATCAGTTATCCATCACCGTGGCCTAGTGGGTAAGGCGTACGCCTTGTGACAGAGAGGTCGAAGGATTGAGCCCCATGGGAGGTGTTTGTCTGGAAAATGTTTTTCGCGGGGCTTTTTCTGGAATGGCCGGCTCGTGAGCTGTGAGCTAATTAAATTAATAGTTACCAACTTAAATCCGCTTGGCATAGTGATAGAAGCTGGAAGGTACTTCTTATAATCAGTGAAAAGTGTCTAATAAGCCAAACTAGCTGGCCCTTTAACCTCGGGGTGACATTATGATAAACAAAAACCTTTACCTTTACCATATCACAATGGACATTGAACTTTATGTATTTTGTTGGTCTTTCATTTTTTGATGTTTTTGAAGGGTAAGCAACATAAGTTACAATATCAGATTAAAAGAAGAGAAATGCTTTAAAAATTTCTTTTTCATTGCAAATGAAACAATTTTCCTGCACTTGTTTTGTCTGTGTTATTTTAGCCGCCATACTTTTTGCATTCAACATGCAAATCTTTTTGGTATTTTAATCCATTACCAAAGAGTAACGACATTTGACCAGTTTGTTGCAGATGACTGGATTACATTGTGGGAAAAGGAGAAATTGCTCCTTGTTTTTTGCCCTATCAGAAGATTATTTTCATCACATATTGAATTGTCGTCTGCTATCTCTTTCAATTTGGAACAGTCCAAAATTTGGCGTTTGATAACGGGTTAAAGGGCCATGTTACAGCAGTGGTTTATAAATTGAAGTATAAGAGGTTGACTTTCTCTGGAACATGAACATTCTCAATCTTTCCTATTTTATTTTATTACATCTATTTTTAGAATAAAGACCAGTCCCTGTTTCGATATGATTGGATGCAGGGTCCATTGAATGAAAATGGGACCAGAACCCCATTCTGTATGAAAGGAACAGTTGGTCTTTCTTTGGCCTTATCCATTGCCTTTGAGAAAGATGGTAAGCTCTTGATACATATCCTTGAAATCATAATAGCCCTTGAAAACTGCAAAACCTCGGTATTTTGAGTTTCAAACTATGAAACAACATGTTAAAACATTAGGAATCACCACATTGTCATAACAATATAATGCCTTTACTAGCTTGACAATTCGAAAAATAAGGAGAGATATACTACTCACCCAAGTGTCGGCATCACACCTTGGTTAAGTTTTTACATGCAAGTTTATATCTCATTAACTACTGTATGGAATGGGTTGATACTTCACACATGTGTTTAGGGTCATAATCTCAGGTCCCTGACCACTTTTCATATCTCATATTTCATTATTTTGAATTAAGGTAAATGATGCTGCTTTTTGTAACTTAGAAAATCTTGGTTAAATTTTTACATGCAAGTTTGTATCTCATCAACTACTCTATGGAATGGGTCTATACTTAACACATGTGTTAAGAGTCATAATCTAAGACCCCTGACCAAGTTTGATATTTCTTATTTCTCATAAAGTCCTATAGGGAGTGTATTAAAACTTCATACATGGACTAAGGGTCATAACAGTAGGTTACTGACCAAGGGCAATAAGTCTGCTATTGACTTTAAGCAAATTATACCAGATTCTGTTCTTAAAAAATCATATTGCACTGACCTATACCCCTCTACAACATCAAATAGTTGAGCATGCTGTCTTATTGAAAACTCTTGTTTTGATTAATTCTCTATATTGATAATAAAATTATCACTTTAATTTATTCTCAAATGGTAATAATGGATTTCCTTCAGGGCTAGCCAAAGTGACTTGGAAAGTGTTTTAACAGGAAAAAACTATAAATCGAGGGTTCAATGCGAGACTATAGTAAGTGCTTCACAGATGTGAAGCACTTACTATAGTATTGCACTGAACCCTAGATATAAGGCTCACTCCAAGTCTTTAGTGAGTGCTTGTGATTGGGAAGGACCTACAGTAGTCTTGTGATGAGCCCTTATTATGTCGACTGTCATTATGATGTAACAAACAAATATTGTCGGTATTGATGTAAAAGCATTATCCCTTAGAATGCTGGGTAATTTTCTAAAAAATAGATTTTTGTGTTGTCAGCTTTCAAACCTTTAAAAATCTGCTTAATTTTGATGAGGAAAGATACTTAGAGAAGCAAACCGGTTAGATCACAGGCCAGCCGCCAATTTACTTGGCGGTTTGCTTGTGATCTAACCTGTTTGCGTAAGCATGAAGTCGGTTCCAGCACTAGTAGAGTTAGCATACCAATTAATATGAGTTGTTTCTGATACTGGAAGTAGTTAAACTGTAATTAGTTTAAACTTTGATATTTACTTTGCCTTGATTATCAAACAAGTTCTTAAAACTTGGATTAATCACTCTCGTTTGTGCTTCCTGGATACATTACCAGTACTTGGGCCGAATGTGGATTAAGGGTCAGAAGACAGATCCCACTACTGATGAGATGCAGACCCACAACCCTTGTGTCCCGAGGCTGATGCCCTCTATCCTTAGACCACTGTCCTCCACATATGTACCTGTACCTATCTTTTTAAAGATTGGTCGTTAAGAGCGTCCCGATACTCATGAGATGCAGACCCACAACCCTTATGTCCCGAGGCTGATGCCCTCTATCCCTAGACCACTGTCCTCCACATATGTATCTGTACCTGTCTTTTTTAGATTACGACTATACCTCAAGAGAGTACTCCACATGGACAGAGAGCTCGTGGCAATCGGATGCCATCAGTGTCAGATTTTTCCTTCTTCCCAGTAAAGCATTAGAGGTGAGAAGACGGATAAGTATATATATCCCCCAAATTTACCCTTTACCAAACGCCAAATTTATACCGTCCTGAATTGAAAATGTAACAGGGTTGTCATTAATTTTTGGAGCAAGAGACCAACTTTCAATTTGAGGAAGCCAATGAAGCAAACAGTATAAAAACGTGAGGTGTTACTTATGACCACCTAACATATTTTTTGTTATTTGAGCCGACAAAAACGTCATTTGAAGCAGTCATATTCGCCAGCAGCTGGCTCTTAATGACAACACTGTGTAATGATATTAAAAAATAATCTTCTGATATTGCAGCAAACATTGTTGGAAAAGGAGAAACTGCTTGTTAGGAGCAATTTCTCCTTTTCCCACAATGTTTTTCAGAGTCATCTGCAACAAACTGGTCAAGTGTTGTTATTGTTTGGTAATGGATTATGCAGACCAAGACTTTCCTCACACTCCCTTATCAAACCTTGTCACAAGAAAATTTTGCTTAAGTCAAAATATTTTGCCAAAATGAGGAAAGGACAAATACTTGGGCAAACTTTCCAATTCTAAAATAAGACAAGACAATGTCATAAAGATTATGGCAATATAAAAGGATGGTTAATTACAAACAGTCTATTACTAGAGGCTATTAGGTTGAAGTCATTGTGGCTCATGTGATTTGGTTTTCTTAACCCTTATAGTACTGGCACCGACTTCATGCTATACAAACAGGTTAGATTTAGGCCAGCCGCCAAGTAAATTGGAGTATCTTTCCTCATCAAAATTAGGCAGATATTTAAGGTTTTGGAAAGCAGACTGCACAAAAATCTATTTTCAGAAAATTACCCAACATTCTTAGGGTTAAGCAATTCCTCTTTTTGTCACAAATTATCTTGAGTTATTTCTGAAAGTTCATATACAAAGAAAATGTTATGAAGAACTAAACAATTGTAAAAAAATCTTAATATATCCATTGATCATGTTTGTATCTATTAGACACACTTAAATTTATTATAAAAGTTCCCACCTTGATAAGTTAATTTTAATCCATAACCAAACAACAATGCCATTTAACCATGTATGTTGCAGACTACTGGAAAACATTGTGGGAAAATGAGACATTGCTCATAACGAGCATTTTTTCCTTTTCCAACAATGTTTTCTGTCCTATCAGAGGATTATTTTCCAATTCCATCACATTTTGAAATGTCGTCTGCAAACTCTTTCAATTTGGGACAGTTGAAAATTAAGAAGCATTTGGTAAAGGGTTCACTGTTCATAGCCAACAAACCAACATCATAAAACATATTAAATCCTGATGTTCATGAAAAATCATTGAATTTGCAATATATTGATCTAAACATCAACATCATAAGATATATTAAATCCTGTTGTTCATTAACATTTTTAGGATATTAAGTATATTGATCTAAACAGATCATTGCTTGAAGCCAATGTATCAACATTTCAAATCATTCATAAATCCTTGTGTTCATTCGTTGATTTCCAGGTATCAACGCTCGTAGCGGGTGTTCTGATATTACTAATATCTCTGTTTATGGGCTATTTTCTCAACGCCAAGTCCTCCACACTGTTCAGCACGCCCACATCCGATGGCCCGACCCAGCCTGTAGCCCTGTAAAGCCAGGTGTGTTTTGTGTTGTAAAATCCCAGTGTCTATTCTAGAACACAGGATTGCATGAATCGCCCTACTTTTTCAAATATCGCGAACATTTTCAACATGCATGCCAGACAATTGCAGGAATACCTTTTTTTCTAATAAACTTTTTGACTGTTAAAATGTGCTCAGCTTATTTGTGACTTTGTGACGGAACCCTCGAAATATAAAGAGTTAATTTTCCTATACATTGAGATAAAATGTACAGAGCAAACTCTTGCTGGACAGTTAAGATTAGATAAAAAAAACCCGAAAATTTTGTCTAAATTTAGCAAGGAAGGTAAGTCTTCCGAGAAAATACTTTGTTTATGTACTGCAGACGTCCTCTATGCTAGGGAAGTGGATAACATACTTCTATAAGTAACTTGAATGCTCAGCAAACATCTTTTAATACTTACATATGGTTATTGATATGATATTGACTGCAAAATGAGTTTTGGGCATACATATAGACCAATACCACAAGGATTCGTAGTTAGAATTCTTTTGGGGTGATGTGTTTTAAAATTGCATTTAATTAGTTCTGCCCCCCCTTGATATTGAATTATCCCCCCTTATTTTCAAAGTGAGGGGAGAATTTCCCCCCTTTTGGATATCTAGAATAGACACTGAAATCCCCTTTTTCTTCTCACAGCTTTATCTATTAGTTCTGCTGCATGCCACATCTTCCTTATTAAGGTCAAGGTCAAGACTTTTGGCCAGAAGTTGTCAGATGACGTTATCGAGAAAAACATGATTAGAGAAGGCTTCATAAATTTATCAATTGACTCTTACTGTTTTGCATAAACTGATGCAAAGTGGAGTTGTATAACAGGGTCTAGAGTTAGTGAATAACTCTTTTAAATGATGCAATGTGTGGCATTAAATGTTGATGATTTTAGGGGATTTCTCTAGTGCTTGCTTTGGTAGAATATTTCAATTCTTTAGTATATATAAGTTTTCAATCCTATTTTACATTGTAAAGTGCATCTGCTATTTCTGCTTGAATGGATTTGTTTGCCCTATCAAATAAGGAAAAAAACATGAAAAAATACAAAAAGAATGTAATTTTTAACATTGGTCCGGTTTCGGTTGCCATAGTTACCAAGTTTACTTATCAAGATAGCTTTGTTTTTTCACTGAAACAGATTAGCACTTACTATTTTGCACATACTGATGCACTTTGAAATGCAATGTATGAATGTTAGGAATTTTATTTATCTTAATAATGTAAGAAAGTGTGTGTGTTTTAATGAAATGGTGTTGCTATGCAAATAGCTATAATTCCTCCCAAAATCATATTTGGACAGAAATTTGAATTGGACTTCATTCCACATAACTTTTAGTGTCTAGAAATGATATTACTTTAATTTCACCCAGGTACCCTCTTTGGGCCATTTTTCTCAGACAGTGCCACATAAAGGGGCCTCTTTAGCCAAGTGGTTAGAGTACAGATCTTGTAATCATATGGCTCCTTTCCAAGTGGGTTCAAATCCTGGTGACGGCATTTGGAATTTTATGAGAGGTAGTCTTCAGACTGACTTAAGGAATGCTAATGATTTTAGCCAGCGTGACAAGCCCATGTTAGAAGTTGAATATGGGGCCTTCCTCCATCATTAAGAGATGGGCATCATAACATAACTGAAATGATAGAAGATATGGTAAAATCCATATGAATGAATTTATTTTATTTTTTTTATATGGGTTTTACATCACATCAACATTATTTCAGTTATGTAGCGATGCCCGACTATTAATGATGGAGGAAGACCCCACACTCAACTGCCCATAAGGGCTGGTCAAGGTGGGTAGAACCATCGGCATTCCGTAAGTCAGTCGGGAGACTGCCTCTCATGAAAATCCATATCCCTCTCAGGATTTGAACCCATGCGGAGAGGGGCCATGTGATTTCAAGTTCTATACTCTAACCACTAGGCCACGGAGGCCCCCCTATGAATGATTTAATGTCAAATAAATTCTGGACACCAGGGTACCATTTTACTAAACATTTTATGTGAAATATTTGCTTAAGTTCAAAAAATTATTTCCTCTTCTAAGCAATATTGCTTAGTACCACATCATTGGAAGCGTCTCTCCGAGACGCTTCCAAAGATGTGTCACATTGCAATATTGTACCTTTATTTAAGATACCATCCAGATGTCTTAGTTTTGACTAACGAAATAGTTTTCTTAAGTTGTTTAGTAAAACATTACCCAGAAGAAAGAAAATCTCATACTTTATACTTGGCCTTGCATAGTATAACAAACATCTTGTGATAAGTTACTTTTTCAGATTGATTTATTTTCATTCTCGAACAGCCTCTTTTAACCCATAGAATGCTGGATAATTTTCTAAAGATAGATTTTTGTGCCATCTGCTTTCCAAAACCTTAAATGATGCACCTTAAAACACTATCCATTCATTGAATACATGTATCTGCTTAATTTTGAAGAGGAAAGATACTCAGAAAGATACTCAAACTAGCGAACAGGTTAGATCACAGGCCAGCCGCCAATTTACTTAGCGGCTGGCTTTGATCTAATCTGTTTGCATAAGCATGAAGTCTGTTCCAGCACTATAAGGGTAAACTTAATAGTTCCACTGCATGCTTTATGTTATTGACTGACTGGCTGGCTCTGCATAATTTTCTTTCTGACGTTTATTATCAATCATTGCAACATGACTTACTCCATGCATATGCCACCAATTATGTTCAATTATATTCCAAGTGGGCTTTCATCCTGTGGCTTGATAAGAATGTTGTGCAACACTGGTGCATTACTGAAACTCTGTTGATGAAGGCATTTAACTTTTCACTACCTATATAATTAAGTTATATCAAAATATATATAAAACTAAATTAAAACTATTATTAAAATCATGTGGTAAAAATTTAGCAACATATCTCAAATTTGCTTTTAAAGAGAGAACATATTTTACACATAGTAAGACCTTATTATTAATGTAGTTCATCCACATTGAAAAAGAAGTAGTTATTTAAATTGTATGTAATTGTATTTTGAATATTGACCAGTATATATTGTATGTTTATATGTTTTGTAAAAATGATTATATATATACACATTTGTGGTGGTCAAATAAAAGATATCTATCTACCTATAGCACATATAGCGCACTTTTAGCACCTTATATACGATATCTGCTGTTAATAAACAGCGTAAATTGGTTGTATGTATAGAAGCACTAGGTACATGTTAGAGTATAGAAGGTTGGTATATTGTGTACTGTGAAACTTGATATCAATTCTTATGAATGGGTGACATCATTTGTGGTCTGTTACAGGGAATGCACATTTTTTCCACATTTTCCCTTGGTATACGAGAGAGTAACAAGGCCATGAAATGAAAAGGTTAAAGCAAATTTTAACTTTTAAATAAGCGTCAAATAACTCTTTTGTTACCTATATTTTCAATAATTTGTTTGGAATATATCGAAGAATAATGTTATTTTTCACCCTATGATATTTTACTTACATTGATTTTAATTTTGACTTGTCTCAATATTGCAAATGAGGAAATGCTTTAACCCATTACCAAACAATAACGATTTAGACCAATTTGTTGCAGACGACTATGGAATATATTGTGAGAAAAGGAGATATTGCTCTTAACAAGCAATTTCTCCTTTTCCCACAATGTTTTCAGCCCTATCAGAAGATTTCTTAATTTCATCACATTTTGAAATGATGTCTGCAAACTCTTTTCGACAGTCGAAAAATTTGGCGTTTGGTAATGGGTTAATCCTTAACAATGGATAAAGTTGGTGGTTAGATTTAAGATAAGTTCATATTATTTTATAAATGCTTATTTCAATTCATTAACACACACACACATCTTAGCTTATTGGTTTGTACTCCCAAATCTTTACTTGTGTTTTAGTTTCAGGAATTCTTCACAGACTAAGCTGTATATAGTAAAAAGCAGATGGACTTAGAAATTTTCATTAAAGTGATCAATAAGTGTCCTGGGTACCGTTTTACTAAACAGTTTACGCTTAAGATTTGCGTAAGTCTAAAACAACAATTCCTCTTATTTCAATATTGGACAAAGCAATATTGCAAAGTGACACATCATTGGAATCGTCTCTCCGAGACGCTTCCAATGAAGTGCCACATTGCAACATTGTACTTTCATTGAAGATACTATCCATGTTTATCAATTATGACTTACGCAAACATTTTCCGTAAGTTGTTTAGTAAAATGGGCCCCTGAAGTAAGGTTGAAAAGTGATATTTGAAAATTAGAATCATTGAAATCGAAATGTTTATTGTGATTACCATTAGTTGAAATCTGTAAAGTGCACCAGTACTTACTTCACTTCAAATGGCTTTATTTTATGGCTATTTTGTGATCTATATATGTTTGTTTAATTGCTGAGTACAGTATAACTTGTGTTAAGTAGCCACCCTTTTAAGCAGCCAACCTGCCTTAAACAGCCACTACAGAAAATCCCATTGCTAGATTTATAGTGTACATCAATTTGTGTTAAGCAGCCATCCTGTCTTAAACGACCAATTTACTCTGTCCCTTAGGCTGGCCTCTTAACACAAGTTTGACTGTATATAGATAGGGATGAGATTAGCCGCAATTGCATATTTTAACAACATGATAGCTTTATGCATTTAAAAACATTTTGTCAAAAGGAGAATTAGATCATCATCATTAAATACTCCTACAGCATTTTTTGTATGGTGTTCAACGCTATATAACAATTTTTCAGCTATGAAACAGCTTTCCACCAGTAATAGGCTAGGGCTCTGAAGTGACTTGCCAAAGATCACTCCTGGAAACCAGAGGTGTTGATTTGGCTCTAACCCGGGACCCCCGAGTTCGAAGTCTTTCAGCTTAACCACTGGGTCATGCAAGACCCTTCTCCTTTAGCCCAAAAGACGTTCACATCATGACATTGATTATGCTTTTATTCCTATTTTTTTTTTTTCGTCTGCATGCCATATAATTCATGAATATAATATATGAATATAATATATGAATATCATCTACTCTATATTTTGAGGAGCAGGCAGAGAGACATTTAGAAAGGTGCATGAATATGAGAAAAAAATTACACGAAATGATTTTGAAAGTAATGATCTTGATAATGAAGAATTATCTTATATGATAAAACAAATCTTTATTTGTTCTTGCTGAAGACAGCTATTGAATTATCTGGTAAGGCATGCATTTTTGTAGGATCAAAGAAATGATAAATTGAATAAAACTTCAACAGTCATAGCACAAGTCAACCACCAATTTTTAGCTCACCTGAGCACGTAGTGCTCAAGGTGAGCTTTTGTGATACCGAGATGTCCGTCGTCCGTGCGTCCGTGCGTCCGTGCGTCCGTGCGTGTGTCAACAATTGCTTGTGAACACTCTAGAGGCTACATTTATGATCCAATTTTTATCAAAATTGGTCAGAATGATTGTCTCAATAAAATCTTGGCCAAGTTCGAAACTGGGTCATGTGGGGTCAAAAACTAGGTCACTAGGTCAAATAATTTAAAAAGTTTGTGAACACTCTAGAGGCCACATTTTTGGTCCAATTTTGATGAAAGTTGGTCAGAATGATTGTCTCAATAAAATCTTGGCCAAGTTCGAAACTGGGTCATTTGGGGTCAAAAACTAGGTCACTAGGTCAAATAATTTAAGAAGTTTGTGAACACTCTAGAGGCCACATTTATGGTCCAATTTTGATGAAAGTTGGTCAGAATGATTGTCTCAATAAAATCTTGGCCAAGTTCGAAACTGGGTCATGTGGGGTCAATAACTAGGTCACTAGGTCAAATAATTTAAAAAGCTTGTGAACACTCTAGAGACCACAATTATGGTCCAATTTTTATCAAAATTGGTCAGAATGATTGTCTCAATAAAATCTTGGCCAAGTTCGAAACTGGGTCATGTGGGGTCAAAAACTAGGTCACTAGGTCAAATAATTTAAAAAGTTTGTGAACACTCTAGAGGCCACATTTATGTTCCAATTTTGATGAAAGTTCATCAGAATGATGGTCTTAATGAAATCTTGGCCAAGTTACAAACTGGTTCACGTGGGGTCAAAAACTAGGTCACTAAGTCAAATAATTTAAAAAGCTTGTGAACACTCTAGAGGCCACATTTATGGTCCAATTTTGATGAAAGTTGGTCAGAATGATTGTCTCAATAAAAATGTTGGCCAAGTTTGAAACTGGGTCATGTGGGGTCAATAACTAGGTCACTAGGTCATATAATTTAAAAAGCTTGTGAACACTCTAGAGACCACAATTATGGTCCAATTTTTATCAAAGTTGGTCAGAATGATTGTCTCAATGAAATCTTGGCCAAGTTCAAGACTCGGTCATGTGGGGTAAAAAACTAGGTCACTAGGTCAAATAATTTAAAAAGCTTGTGAACACTCTAGAGGCCACATTTATGGTCCAAATTTGATGAAAGTTGGTCAGAATGATTGTCTCAATTGAAATCTTGGCCAAGTTTGAAACCGGGTCATGTGAGGTCAAAAACTAGGTCACTAGGTCAAATATTTGAAAAACCTTGTGAACACTCTAGCAGCTATATTTATGGTCGAATTTTGATGAAAGTTGGTCAGAAGGATTGCCAAAATGAAATCTTGGCCATGTTTGAAAGTGGGTCATGTGGGGTCAAAAACTAGGTCACTAGGTCAAATAATTTAAAAAGCTTGTGAACACTCTAGAGGCCACATTTATGGTCCAATTTTGATGAAAGTTGGCCAGAATGATTGGATTATTTACCATAAGCTTGACTGTCTTAAAATTTTCCAAATTTATTTACTGTTGAAAACCAATAAACGACTTTGAGATACATTTTCCAATTGTTATTATTTTAATTTGCCCAACCAATTGTTACTGTCCCTGCTTTCACAAACCTAAATTTCCTTCATCTTAATTCTCTTTGTCTTGGTGAACATTAACTCAAGAAGACAAATACAATACACATAAAAAAATGTTAACAAGCAAGAGCATTGGCTTAGAGTATTCAATGCAATTAGCACTTAGAAGAGTTTGAAACATACCAACCACTCTGTCTTAAATATACCTCTTTTTCAAACAGAACTCAGGTGAGCGATAAAGGGCCATTATGGCCCTCTTGTTTTTTTAATGTGTTTTAAATTTTTTGGTAACATCTAACCCTATACACATTATTGATGACTATCTAGTTTAGTTAAGCGTAAACATATATTTAAGCTTCAATTGTGAAACATTTTCTTTCAACTTAGATGAATCACTCTCGAAACCCAACCAGTAGTTGCGCAGAAAGTGGATAGATAAAAAGTCACCGAGTGAACCTGGCAACTTGTGGGATTTAAACACTCATGTCACAAGGCTGAACCCGGCAACTTGTGGGATTTAAACACACATGTCACAAGGCTGAGGCCCTACCCCAGGCCTACTGTCCTTGACATTCTTAACCCTTATAGTGCTGGAACCGACTTCATGCTTATGCAAGCAAACAGGTTAGATCAAGGACAGCCGCCAAGTAAATTTGCGGCTGGCCTGTGATCTTACCTATTTGCTACTCTGAGTTTCTTTCCACAACAAATTTAAGCAGATATTCCTAGAGGTTTTGGAAAGAAGACGACACAAAAATCTATTTTAGAAAATTACCCAGCATTCCAATGGCTTATATTGAAAATAGATAAGGGATTCACATTCTGTTTGTGTATTTTCAGACAACAACACTGTCACTAGGGGTAGTCATAATCCATGTTCTGTTTGTGTATTATCAGACAACACTGTCACTAGGGGTAGTCATAATCCATGTTCTGTTTGTGTAGGACTGAAAATAACCACATAATCCATGTTGTTTGTGTATTTTCAGACAACACTGACACTAGGGGTAGTCATAATCCATGTTCTGTTTGTGTAGGACTGAATACAACCACATAGTCCATGTTCTGTTTGAGTAGGACTGAATACAACCACATAATCCATGTTGTTTGTGTATTTTCAGAAAACACTGTCACTAGGGGTTGTCATAATCCATGTTCTGTTTGTGTATTTTCAGACAACACTGTCACTATGGGTTGTCATAATCCATGTTCTGTTTGTTTAGGACTGAATATAACCACATAATCCATGTTCTCTTTGTGTATTTTCAGACAACACTGTCACTATGGGTTGTCATAATCCATGTTCTGTTTGTGTAGGACTGAATATAACCTCATAATCCATGTTCTCTTTGTGTATTTTCAGACAACACTGTCACTAGGGGTTGTCATAATCCATGTTCTGTTTGTGTATTTTCAGACAACACTGTCACTAGGGGTTGTCATAATCCATGTTCTGTTTGTGTATTTTCAGACAACACTGTCACTAGGGGTTGTCATAATCCATGTTCTGTTTGTGTAGGACTGAATACAACCACATAGTCCATGTTGTTTGTGTATTTTCAGACAACACTGTCACTAGGGGTTGTCATAATCCATGTTCTGTTTGTGTATTTTCAGACAACACTGTCACTGGGGGTTGTCATAATCCATGTTCTGTTTGTGTAGGACTGAATATAACCTCATAATCCATGTTCTCTTTGTGTATTTTCAGACAACACTGTCACTAGGGGTTGTCATAATCCATGTTCTGTTTGTGTATTTTCAGACAACACTGTCACTAGGGGTTGTCATAATCCATGTTCTCTTTGTGTATTTTCAGACAACACTGTCACTAGGGGTTGTCATAATCCATGTTCTCTTTGTGTATTTTCAGACAACAACATTGTCTCTAGGGGTAGTCGTATTGCTACTGTCATTACTTGGAGGCTGGTTTTTCAACTCGAGAGTAGATTATCTGTTCTTACCCCGCGGATTCAACAGAGTTCAAAACTGATGGTCAACACATTACCACCTAATGCCACATTTTTGTATCTTGCAGCAGATAACATTGAAAAAGCATTGTGGCAAAAGGAGAAATTGCTTGTGACAAGCAATTTCTCCTTTTGCAACAATGCTTTTTCAATCTATTCACATATCACAACAGCAGAACTGTAAGGTTTTTCACAGGTTTACAAAGCATTTCTTAAGTCGTCTGCTTCAAGATAGAAAAATGTCGTCTGCAGGTGGTAGAGTGTTAATTATAAAAGAAATGATGGATAGATGACAGAATAGGTCCTGTTTTGCAAGACAGAGTCATGAGGAACAAAGGATGTGAAGAGTTTAGAAAAAAACAAAAATCATTTTTCCTGAGTAATCTGCAACAGATGATATAAAGAACAATTTCACGCATGTCATAGTGTTTGATGAAATCTGCAGTAAGCATGTGTACTTTAATTAATTAGTTTGTATTAGGGATATTATGTTAAAATTAGATGATTTACAAAAGTTTTGAATGAGTGTAATGGTTGTTATACAATGTTGGACAAATTGTCATCCTTACTTAGGAATGTTCTGAGATGAGCATATTCGCTTTACATATTTTGATATAATGATGCCTTCTGAATTGATTTAAAGTTAAGAAGCTGTTTTTCAACGGCATTTCATTTTGACTTGCAGATTGTGTCATGTTTGAACAAGCAATATTGATACTGACCAATTATTTAGAATCGTCACAAATTTCCACATGACGAATAATTGTGTATTTTTGTTTGTGAAGATACTTGTTTTTGAACAAAAGTAATGTACTCATATTTATTTTGATTTATCTTTTAATGCCATCATCAGATGATGAATGTTTACTTATTTTGATTCCATTTTTAATATTTAGATGACTTATCGAATGATGAAGAAGAATTGTGATATAAGGGAAAATTGCTTAATCAATTACCGAACAATACTGACGTTTGACCAGTTTGTTGCAGACGACTCTGGAAAACATGGGAAAAGGAGAAATTGCTTGTTACGAGCAATTTCTCTTTTTCCATCAATGTTTTCTACTCTATCAGATTACTTTCCAATTTCATCACATTTAGAAATGCCGTCTGCAACCTCTTTCAATTTGGGACAGTAAAAAAGTTGGCGTCTGGTAAAGGTTTAAATGAGCAGGTTTATCCATGCAACTTTTCCAAATCTTTCAAGTGTGTGTTTGCGGAATGAATAAATGTGTTCTTAGGAGGTCCATCATTCCTCCTAGAATGCAAAATAAAATGGGCCACATCACGGGAAAAGGGGCACTCGGACATAGCAATCAGTGTAACCCCAGACCAGCCGCCACGTCACAGTCTGGGGTTACACTGTTTGCCATCTTAGAGGACACCAAGTTCTACCTTTAAATAAATACAAATGAGAACTATCGTGACTAGATGCTGGAATACTAGCGCTAAGAAAGAGCTGAGTCAGCGGTTTTTATTTATGTCCGAGTGACCCTTTTCGTGTGACGCGGCCCAAATCTTTTGTTTGTTGTACATGATTTATTAGCTGTATACTTATTATAATGAATACAAGTGGGAAACACTTTTCTCTTCACTGCTTATTGACTGATATGATATTTAAAGGTGGTTGTACACAGATATGAGGAAATATGCTAGTTTATATATTTTCTATAAAACTGCACAACAGCTGTATTGTTATATGATATGCACTGAAGAAAAGTCATTTGAAGCAAAATTAGATCTTTTTTTTTATTCTCTAAAGTGTGTAAACAGTGAATTAACCCTTTCCCAAACTATAACGACATTTGACTACTTTGTTGCAGATGACTTTAGAAAACATTTTGGGAAAAGGAGAAATTGCTCGTAACGAGCAATTTTTCCTTTTCCCACATGGTTATATGCTCTATCTGAAGAACGCTTTTCAATTTCATCACGTTTTGAAATGTCGTCTGCAAACTCTTTCAATTTGGGACAGTAGAAAATTTGTTGTTTGGGAAAGGGTTAACACATATTTTAGTACAAAAGGATGCCATCGCTTTTGAGATCTACCACAACCAAACTGTACGTACTGAGATAAATCAATGTTTCCGAGTCAATAATGCTTTCAATGGCTACTTTTAATGGTGTATCAAATAACAAAAACTGTATTACTTCAACAGCCTAGTGGTTAGAGTACAGAACTTGAAAGCACATGGCCCCTCTCCGCGTGGGTTCAAATCCTGAGAGGGATATGGATTTTCATGAGAGGCAGTCTCCCGACTGACTTACCGAATGCCGATGGTTCAACCCTCCTTGACCAGCCCTTATGGGCAGTTGAGTATGGGATCTTCCTCCATCATTAAGAGTCGGGCATCGCTACATAACTGAAAAAATGTTGATGTGATGTAAAACCCATATTAAAAAAAAAAAAAAAATTAATTCAACATTTTATTTGACTTTAACATTGTCACTTCAGTACCTTTAAATGATAAATTTAGCTTACATCAATGGAACTCATTGTTACTTAACACATTTACTTGCAAAAGCAATTTCTTGGTTTTCACAATTGTTCTCATACATTTATATAAGTTTTATTTCATCATCACCTTCTGTTTTTGTAATTAATTAAGACCTATAATGCTTGTTTATGCAGTGTGTGTCCATACTTCACTAATGTGCAATCAAATATATCTTAGTTTGTATAAACCACTTTTACATGTTGTAAATATTAAAAAACTTTCATCTTGTAAATATAACATCTCAATTATACATTTGCATTGTCTGTATGTGCTGTTGTTAACCCTTACAGTGCTTGAACAGACTTTATGCTCATGCAGACAGGTAAGATCAAGGCCAACCGCAAAGTAAATTGGTGGCTAGCCTATGATCGTACCTGTTTGCTTCTCTGAGATATTTTAGGTTTTTGAAAGCAGACAACACAAAAATCGATTTTTAGAAAATTACCATGTGTTCTAAGGGTTCAATTTGAAAACAAGCAGCAAAAGTAAAAAATCACTTTCATGTAAAAGCTTTTGACAGTTTCTATGTGACATTCTTCCTGTTTTCTTTTCCAAACCTTAAATCTAACCGGTTGTATAAGCAGGAAGTCTGTTCAAACACTACAAGAGTTAAGGTTGGTTGCTTAACCCATTACCAAACAATAACAACATTTAACCACTTTGTTGCAGATTACTCTGGAAAACACTATGGGAAAAGGAAAAATTGCTTGTGACAAGCAATTTCTCCTTTTTCACACAATGTTTTTTACTCTATCAGAAGATTACTTTCCAATTTCATTACATTTTGAAATGTCGTCTGCAAAGTCTTTCAATTTTGGACAGTTAAACATTTGACGTTTGGTAAAAGGTTAAGATAAGTTTGACTGTGAATTATAGAAAAACCTATATAAACATGAGTAAAGGAGAATTAAGCCTATGATAAGCTAATTTTCTAGCCGCAACTTACTTTAGAAAATCCACCTTTGTCATCCCGTAGTTGTGAATGATGAGTAAAAATATCCACACAATCTGCTGGTTTCAGATTATTCTGCACAATTTGATGAGGAAATTTTAGTGAATTTTGCTAGTAAAATAGATATATGAGATAAATAACAACATGTGATAATTCAACGAATATTCTGATATATTCCAACATTTCTGCATGCAGAAATGTTAGAATATATAAAATATTAATTGAATTATCAAATGTTGTCGTTATTTATCTCATTCTTCAGGGAATAAATGTTTGTTTGTTTTCTTGTTAGTGAAAGAGGGAATCAATTGAAAATACAAACGACACTGAAGGCTCAAAACAAGACCAAGTTCTTCACCTTAATGCAAGATATGCTATACAGTCTTAAACTGAACCCTCTAAGTCTTATTGCCAAAAATAAGGCTGTCTCTGGGAAACACATTCAACAGGTCTACTTTTTAATATTGTATTTGTAGCATATTTGTAACATGTTTGTAATTACTTCATGATTTTGTTGACTTCTTATGTAAATAAATCAAATTTGAATGCTCTATTTGTTTAAGTCCAACTCTGTAAGCCCTAAAAATTTCAACAAACATTATTCACTCGTTAAAAATTATTTATTTGCTAGGGGCCTCCGTGGCCTAGTGGTTAGAGTACAGAACTTAAAATCACATGGCCCCTCTCCGCGTAGGTTCAAATCCTTAGAGGGATATGGATTTTCGTGAGAGGCAGTCTCCTGACTGACTTACGGAATGCCGATGGTTCTACCCGCCTTGACCAGCCCTTATGGACAGTTGAGTATGGGGTCTTCCTCCATCATTAAGAGTCGGGCATCGCTACATAACTGAAATAATGTTGATGTGATGTAAAACCCATATATGATATATGATGATGATTTATTTGCTAACTCATTATAAATTATCATTATTCTTTCATTCATTTTCAAAGCACAAGCAATTTGTGGGTCCTGAGGGCCCAGTGGTTAAGGTGGCAGACTTAGAACTCAGGGGTCTTAGGTTCGAACCCCACCGACACCTCTGGTTTGGTGAGAGTGAGTTCCATGTATGAAAAGGTAATAATTAAGAAAATAATTTCAGGAAGGATGGTTCCCCCAAAATAAAAAAAAAATCAACAAACATTGATATTTAACATTTTTATTATTCAGGTCAATTAAATAAGGGATATTTACAAATACAGAAATAAGATGAAAATTTTACGGACGGAATGTTTCAAACATTTCAAAATCATGTATCCATTGAAACCAATGACAGTTGTTTAAATCCTTTACCAAATTGAAAGAGTTTGCAGACGACATTTCAAAATGCGATGTTATTGAAAAAAACTCATCTGATAGGGCAGAAAACATTGTGGGAAAAGGAAAAATTGTTTATAATGAGCTATTTCTCCTTTTCCCACAATGTCTTCTTGAGATGTCTGCAACAAAGTGGTTAAATTTCTTTATTGTATGGTAATGGGTTAAGGTATGTCATGATAGTGGGTTTTTAAATAACACATTACTACTTAAGTAAACCTTGACCAGCCCTTATGGGCAGTTGAGTATGGGGTCTTCCTCCATCATTAATAGTCGGGCATCGCTACATAACTGAAATAATGTTGATGTGATGTAAAACCCATATAAAAAAAAAAAAAAAAAAAAACTACTTAAGTAAACCAACCTGCTACAGGCAACTCATATGAAACTATTGTAACAAAATGGGAAATTTCTTTGACCAACAGTTTCCCCCTTTTTTTTCCTCAGAATGATTTCTGAACAACTCTGTATTGATCAGGAGTGTCATTAATTTTTGGAGTAAGAGGACAACGTTTGATTTGAGGAGGCCAATAAAGCAAACACCCAACAAAAATTAGATGATACTCATGACTACTTATATTATTTGTTATTTGAGCCGACCAAATGTCGAATTGTCCAGCAGCCGGCTCGTAATGACAACCCTGATTGATAGAAATAAAAGGGTTGATTTTTATTCCTTTCAATAAAATCCCGTTTCCCCCTTTTCCTGTCTCTGTCTCATGTTGATATTGGCATACATGATTATAACACAAATCTGTCAGGTCCTTGGTCTTCTTGGTAATCTGATTTTAAAGCATTTTCCAATTTGTTGTCCTCTGCTAACGACTTGAAATGCTGAAAATAAACAAAAGTTTTAAATGTAAATATATTCAAACATGTTTTGAGCTGAGTTTAGCTCAGTTAATGATTGAAAGAGAGCTCGTCTTTTTGTATACAGAAATTGGCATCACAAAATAATATTTACTTTATTCAAGGGCTAACAATAGCAATTCACAATCAATTCAAATATATTAAAAAAAAAATGAGAAGGAAAACTTAAAGCTTTTTAAAACTGAAAAATATATATTGTTGACAACAAAACTTCCTGGAAATGAACAAATCCTCCTATGTTTTCTGGGGAAAAAAGAAAGGAAAAAAAGTTTGCATCGAGTCTAAAAGTAACTGAATAAAATCAATGCCCCCAAAGAAGCTAATCAGGAGTAACATTACTAGTTCAATGGTTGAATTTGTTCTTTAATAGAAGAGATGGAACTTTAGTACAAAGATAAAACAAGACACCTTTTCATGAAGCATAGACTGAGCAGAAAGAACGGTGATAAAACCATATTCATATTCATATCTGTTTGACATAGCTCTTAGAAATCCTTTCCTGAATACATGCATGTTTAAGGCACTTTTCATAAGACAAGACTTCCTCGATAAGTATGTAGGCGTGTAAGATAATCCAAATAGTTTATATTGAATAATGTTACTGCAAACAAATGAACAAAACTATCTTTGGATGACCTTGTGAAGGGAGACAGAGCATCTCTAGGGCTGGATAGTACCAATCCACAGGATCGCCAGACTTGGAGAGGAAAGTTACTCTCTCGACCAGACAAGCAGGCCTCATCCATGCCAAAGGAGTAATAAATGGCCTGTCAAATCTAAAATGGATGATGATGATGATGAAAGAAGGTCTGTACAAACCTGAGAATTCTTGAACTCGGAAAACAGTGTGAACAACACATGAAGCGCCTGTACTTTTTCATTGTGGTGTGTGGAGTTTTTGTAAATAGGTATATCAAGGATTGCTGAAACAAAATAAAAAATCAAATAATGTTCATTAAACAAGAGGGTTCTGAGTCGCTCACCTGAAGTGCATTCAAACCATAAACCCTGGGTACCGCGCCATTGTTGGCCACATGTGTCATGCTTTGAATAATCTGGTAGAAGACTTCTAGATGATACTTCATACCACGTTTGCATAAGATGATACTATTAACCAAATACCAAAGCTGTAGGCCTTATGGCTCTAGAGAAGAATTTTTAAAAACTTACCTATATTAGGCTGTGTAAAACTTATAAGCCCCTAGGGCGGTGCTATTTTAGGGTCAGGGGTCATGATTTGAACAACCTTGTCGGAGGACTAGTAGATGATGCTAATATAAAAGCACTAGGCCTTGTGAACTCAAAAAAGATTTTTTAATATTTTCAACATTTTGATCTATTAATAGATTCTGTGACCTACTTATGCAAACCATTTGAACTTTCATGGTAGAGGACCACCTTAGGAACCTTTGTGCCAAGTTTGATCAATTTCCTACATTGTTTCAGAGAAGAATTTGTTTGAAAAATTGTTCATACGCTATATAAGGAAAATGGGCGTCTCTTTCATTACAATGACCTAATGCATTGTTTATTAAATTGCTGTACAAAGATACTTACAACAGACAATTTCCACATACTCTCCAAGATCGCAATCCAACTCTGCTGTGGGTAACCCAACCTGTAAATTAAAACAAAAAAATACCATACAATACATGCAGCACTTTCATATATATATCAACTTTATGCATGTTAAGGCCTCAAAACATTCCAACCCCGTACAGTTCCCAATCATTTTTATATTACATTTTGGATTATGCATGTTAAGGCCTCAAAACATGCCAAACCCATACAGTTCCCAATCGTTTTTATATTACATTTTGGATTATGCATGTTAAGGCCTCAAAACATGCCAAACCCATACAGTTCCTAATCGTTTTTATATTACATTTTGGATTATGCATGTTAAGGCCTCAAAACATGCAAGACTCATACAGTTTCCAAATATATGTTACATACCGGAACTTTTCATTTATCATAAACCATGTATGGTAACACTAAGGAACAAAATACCGATATCTATTCCGAACGACTAAACAGGTGGTACATGCTGCAAAGGTACACTATATTGTCATCATATTTTAATTTCTATATAAGCAACACGAGCGAAACAGAATTGGTTTTCATCCATCAAGATGCTTTTGGTCAATACAATACCTTTGTATCACAACCAATACCTAAGTATATGATAAAGTATCTTGGTACATTATCTTTGTCAATCGCCATTTCAGGCCTTTGTAAGAAACGACATTTGCAAACATTGAGAAATTAGATTAACCCATTGGCAAACAATTGCAAATGACTTTGGAAAACATTGTGGGAAAAGGAGAAATTACTCCCAATGAGCACAATGTTTTCTGCCCTATCAGAAAATATTTTTCAATTTCATCATGTTTTGAAATGTCATCTGCAAACTCTTTCAATTTGGGACACTTAAAAATTTGGCATTTGGTAAGGGTTAAAAAAGTTTTCAAAAATAACTTTACCTCTTTGAGGAGTTCCTCAAACTCAGGTGGCCATTCCTGCATGAGGGTGTCAATATCTGGCATATTTCTGTAGGAGAAAAATAGGTTGTATGGAATTAACTTCCTCTAACACGAAAATAACAATAACTGTTAATGATAGTATGTTAGTATAATAACAGGAAGTCAATTGAACAGAAAAGACATCCTTACAAGTTCTTTTACAGACCCACACACATTTCCATTACCAATAGTAAATTGTCGTTATCAGATCCGCATGTGACAGCCCTCTTAACCCTTTCCCAAACAGTAACGACATTTGAACACTTTGTTGCAGATGGCTTTAGAAAACATTTTGGGAAAAGGAGAAATTGCTCGTGACCAGCATTTTTTTCTTTTTCCCACAATGTTTTCTGTCCTATAAGAAGATAATTTTTTAATTTCATCACATTTTGAAATGTCTTCTGCAAACTCTTTCAATCTGGGACAGTAGAAATCTTGGTGTTTGGGTAAAGGGTTAATAATGATGAATCCTACAAAAGCTCTTTGTAAGATGAAAATAGTCATTACAGGTATTCCACCCCTATTGGAGGAAAGCCAGAATAACAAAGTAAAAGATTATACAGGACAAAGGCTGTTATAAAATAAAGTTTTTAATCATAAGAATTTTTTATGGATTGACATTTTTATTTGATATCTTTCATTTACATTATTTTCAATTTCAATGTAAAAATTGATGATTAAGGGGAGGTAATTACTATTTGTTTTGTAAATATAAATTCAAAATTAGACAAATTTGGAAAAAGTGGCTTGGTGAATGCCTTTGAAATGATGAAATACTTTCATGATTTACATTTTAATTTATACTTTAACCCATTACCAGACAATAACGACATTTTACCACTTTGTTGCAGACGACCCTGGAAATTTGTGGGAAAAGGAGATATTGCTAGTAATATATTCCCACAATGATTTCTGCCTCTTCGGAAGATTTATGTCCAATTTCATCACATTTTGAAATGTCGTCTGCAAACTCTTTCAATTTGGGACAACCAAAGTTGGCGTTTGGTGAAGGGTTAACCAAAGCAAAAACAAGTTTTCCATCAGAGGGTGGACTGCATTAGATGATTAACCATGTACATACTTGAGATAATGGACGTTTGGTGGGGGTTTAACTCTGTGTAGCTCCTGAATGCTCTCTATCCAGTTGTCTATCTGTTTGGGGTTCTTTTCTGCGTCCGTTAAACTCTTCACAACCTGTAATATATTGAACAAGAAAAACCTCTAACATTAACCGAGTATCCGCAATAACTTTTCAGCATATTGCATCAAAGCATTGAATGAAAGAAAAAGTACATTAAACCTTCAAAATTATATTCCAATAAAATATGAATACTTACAGTTTTTCTTTGTATTCCCCCATACATGTGTTTTTACCTGCTTCCACAGTATAGACATTGATTTACACACGCACATGCACAATTTTTGTTTAATTGTATGTACATATGTTTATAAATCTAATTGTTTATATATACATGAAATGTACATTGTAATGGACGATATGCTTAAGTCCAATTTCGAAAATAGAAGTTATATTATGTTATGTTAACATAATGATACAACCCTATGGGATTCAATCAAAAGTGCATCTAATTTCAAATAATGATGCTTGCTAATCAATACCACATCCAACACATATTTTTCATACGTCATCAATATCTGCGAAAAGGGCACAAAGTTTCCTATTCGAGGTAACCTTCAGCAGGAAACTTTTAAACATAACATTATTGCCAGACATTAGCTATTTAAAACTGCAAAATTGATTAATAATCACTGAAATCATTGTGAAAAAATAAGAATTCTTGCAATGTTTTCTGCTGCAAAGAAGTTTAGTCAGAGATAGGATGATGCCGTTCCTAACTGTTTTGAACAGTACAGTCTAACTTGTGTTAAGCAACCACCCTTTTAAGCAGCCAACCTGCCTTAAACAGCCACTACAGAAAGTCCCATTGTTAGATTTATAGTGAACATCAATTTGTGTTAAGCAGCCAACCTGTCTTAAACAACCAATTTACTCTGTCCCATAGGCTGGCCTCTTAACACAAGTTTGACTGTACAGTATTTAAAATGATCACATATTGCGCTGAATGAATGAATGGTGTTTTAAGACGCACAACAGCTAAGGTAATTTAGCGTGCATTATGATGATGTGGATAAACGTATCTATATTGCTCTTATTAACTTCAACTTAACCACACAAGAAGCACACAGCTTCTAAATGTTTTTTCATTTGCTTAGATTAATTCAAAGTATCGCATAATTTTGAACAGTAATTGTAAAACTGCATATGGCATTTTTCATAAAGAAAAAAAGAAGATTTTGGCAAAAAAAAAAAACCCAACTTCTAGTCATACATACGGAAGCATTCTCATCAGCACAAGTAATGTTTACAATGTAGTAAACATCATAAAGCATGCGGTCTCATGCTTTTTTTCTATCAAATCTGCATTGTTTTGAGTCATTCAAGCTAAGATTATCATTAATAAAAAGTGTTATACTATTTGACATGATCTTATAACTTGGATCATTGGTACTCGGATGCATAGTTTTACCCTTGGACACATAGTTTCAAAAGATGTGTGTCCAAAAGGACACAATAACTTTCATTTCTAAAATTAACACTGACTAACATAACTTACCAGTTTTTTATCTGTGGTTTGTTTTGAGATGGCCCTCAACTGAAGGTCGAGTACAACAGGGTCAGACTGTTTAGCGCAGGGCTCGTCCAACACGATCAATCCTAGGGTGTTGGGCTTTGAATCCGGTCTCGTTATCTGAAAGGGTAAATTTATTGTAGCTAGTCTTACTTTTAAGAACTTGAAATATCAAAGTCTGTACTCTCAAAATAAGAGTTAAATGAATGTATAATGTGGTCGACAGTGGTGCAGAGGTAGAGCATCCGCCTCTCGTACAGAGGGTCCTAGGTTTGATTCCCTGTTAACAGTGATGTGAAAATTACCGGGACTAGCCCACAACTTGGCACTAGTTAAGTATCCAGGAAGCAATCATCAAGAGTGAATCTAATAATCTTCATACTTCTGTAAAAATCAATGTAAAATAAAAACACTTGTTTAAACTTAATGAATGTACATGTATATGAGAGACAAAAATCTATATTTTGAAAATTACCCAGCATTCTAAGGATTATATACCAACCTTTATGAAAGCATCAATATCCCCAACAGCCGGAATGTAGTCTGGTATAAAGGGCTTCAGTTTGTGTTCAAGCTCTATTGATTGAGGAGTGTACCTGAACAATAGAGAGATATTCATTTTATAAATAAAATCTCAATAGATAAAACGAAATTGGTAAAATCATTGTGCAATAAATTTATTTATATGAAATACTGAAAAAAGCGAACTTCAATGGATCATTGTACAATCCTTACCCCTATATAAAACGATAAAAAGAGGAACACCTGAAACAAACTCTTTGTTTTCTTAAAAACAAAGTTTTTGGGTTGCCTCAATGTGTCATTTGTGACACCACAAAGATTTCCTCTGGTTTTTTTTTCTTTTCTTTTTTTACAAAGTAACTCATCAGGAGCAATATATCCTTGGTTATCTATCAATTTATGCATAAGGGTTTTACATCACATCAACATTATTTTAGTTGCAATGTCAGACTCTTAATGATGGAGTAAGACCCCATGCCCAACTACCCATAACGGCTGGTTAAGCAGGGTAGAACCATTGGCAATCCGTGTGTCAGTCGAGAGACTACCTCTAGTAAATTTCATTTAATCAATTTTATGAATAAAATCTCAAAGATAATTAAAATTGGAAAATCATTGAGCAATTAACTTAATTCACACTCAAATTGACTCTTCTTGTGCAAAGAATTTCTAATGCTTAACATGAAAGAAAGACAGTGGTCCAGGGGTAGAGTGTCGGCTTCTGGATACTAGGGTCATGGGTTCAAATCCCATGAGTGGCAGGATCTGCCTTGCGTCCTTCATTTATCCACATATGGAGCAAATACTGGTTAGGTATCGAGGGGAATCGAGAGGTATTAATTTAAGTTGTAAGAACTTATGTTTCACAAACAATGTTAAAGTTTAAACTAATGCAAACAGGTTGGATCTAAATTGTTTGCTTCTCTGAGTAGCTTTCCAACCCATATGCCTAAAGTGCCTAAAGGAAGCTACGCCAATGATTGAAGTGTCATGAAGTAGAGGTTAACTTTATGCATAAATTACCTGGTTATGTAGACAAACATTTCTTTTATCTCCGGAGAGACGGGTAAGTTTTCATAATCAGCTGGGTCATATGCTCTGTAAAAGAAAATATAACATAATATAACATATTTCATTCAGCATCTAATTAACTCTAAAAGCATGCTTTTTTTACATTACATTACATTATTCTTTATTGCAAAATCAGTTACAGTTTATAGCAATATCCATATAATACAAATATTCATGACAAAGAACATATAAGAGCATAGATGTTAGCTAAAGATCTAAATTTGTTAGGAAGTGTATTTTTACTTTCTTTTTACTTTTCGACATTGGCTATTTTTTTTTAAAAATGAATTGCTTGTTTTAGTTGTTTTGCTTATCCGCAAAGTAGATGAATTTTGCCAAATTATTCAACATTAAAGGAGAACTTGAAGACACATGATTCATAATTGTTTTTATACATGCTTTTATCATGAAGGTAAAATAACACTTTATTTCAGGATGCAAGGAGACATACTTTTTCACAATTTTGTATAACTGATAGTTTATCACAAAATAAAATGATGGAAACAAAGTGACAATTAATTTTGTATAACTGATAGTTTATCACAAAATAAAATGATGGAAACAAAGTGACAATTAATTTTGTATAACTGATAGTTTATCACAAAATAAAATGATGGAAACAAAGTGACAATTAATTTTGTATAACTGATAGTTAATCAGGAAATAAAATAATGGAAATAAAGTTAAAATTATACAGAGAAATTTGCAACCTTTAACGAAATAATTAAGAATCCATTCAAGAATCCATATTAAATAAAATTTAGGTCTGACGCTGCTAGAAATTGAAATCAAATTTAAATGCAGACAACATTTAAAAGCAAATTTCAATTTCTTGAGACATAGAGATCACTATGGAATTAAAGAGATAAAAAATAAATATTAAAAATATAAATGTTATTTTATCCTGACACCAGCGCAATGAACGGACTGATAACAGGGTGCCGTATAACATTTGTGATATCCGGCACTAACCATATATCACACATTCAAGTGCAAAATAATGACGTCATATATACATCATGGCATATGACGTCATGTGTGCATCATTCTCTACTTGTTTTCTGTCTTTTGTTTCCTTTATTTTGTTTTCAGTTTGTTTGTTAATAATAATCCATGAAGGTAACAGGATAAATAGAATAGATGGTTGGTGTCTTTGAATAGGAAAAGTTATCGGGCTCGGCATCGGAATATTATCCGTTTCGCCTTCGGCTCACCGGATAATATTCCTACGCCTTGCCCGATAACATTTCCGATTCACGACACCAACCATCTGTTCTCTATTTAAAGTTAAAAATTAAAACAAACTTTAACAGGAGTAAAGAAAATCATTACGCTTCCTTTCATGTCAAATTCAGACCATGAGAAGGCCATAGGGTACTGTTTTACTAAACAGTTTACAAGGTATGCTTAAAATTTGCCTCAACTTCAAAACAGCATTACTTTTTATTTCAATGTTGGGCTAAGTAATAACTAATATTGCAAAGTAACACATCATTGGAATTGTCTCTCTGAGACGCTTCCAATGAAGTATCACATTGTAGTATTGTATTTTCATTTCGGATACTGTCCATGTTAAAAAGTTTTGACTTAGGCACATATTTTCCATAAGTTGTTAAGTAAAACCATATCCTGTTTTATATAATTCTCACACTCACCCTTCCACTGCCACATGATCATCATCTTCATCATCATCGTCATCATCATCATCGTCGTCGTCATCATCATCAGATTCATCATCATCCTCCGAGTTGAACTGTCCCGACTGCTGGGGAGGCATGTCCGGGCGTTTAATGTCGCCCATCATGTTTCCATCGCCCGCCATCATTGGTTGCATCCCTCCAGCTCTTGGTGCCAAGGTGCCCTGTATCGGCTGGAAGCAAATCAGACCCAGTTACTTTTCAACAGTCCATACAACAGTCCATTTACCAAACGCCAAGTTCCCAAATTGAAAGAGTTTTTCAAAATGTGATGAAATACAACATTAACCTATCCACTTCAGGGTCCACCACAGGCCTTTTCGGTGTTTAGGAAAACAAGTCAAACCCAGTTACTTGATGGTAGTCCATACAACATTAACGGTTAATTAAACATTTTATCAAATGCCAAATTTTCCACTGTCCCAAAATCAAAGAGTTTGCAGACGACATTTCAAAATGTCCTGTGTCATCCCCCTTACCCCTCAAACACCCCAGTGCCTTGGGAAGACCCTGCACTAACAACGGAATTCCATGACTGATACAAAAGAAAAGCAACACTGATTCTCAGGTTCAATGAAAGACTAAGGTAAGTGCTTCACATTTTGTCAAGCACTTACAAATGTCTTACAATTTGAACCTCGAGAAGTCAGCAATAGCTGAAATAACAAACACTTAAAAACAAATTGTGATAATGGCAAGGAGAATTTGCCAAAAAATATACATGATAGAAACAAATAAGAAGTTTTCTAAGTAATAGCAATTTCTCCTTTTGTCAGAGTGATTTCTTCAATATTTTACTGCAGACATTCTTAATTGAATGCATAAATGAATGAAAATGTGATAAAGAAACTGTCGAAGAATCTCAAGGAGGCTTATATGCATGTTCTCAGTCCATGACCAATTTCTTCTTATCTTTTCCTTAATGCATATAGAATGAATGAATGGTGTTTTAAGGCGCATCGACAGCTAAGGTCATTTAGTGCGCATTATGATGATGTGGATAAATTAGTGCATATAGAGGGCACATACTTTTTTGGCAAGTTGCTTCTATTGAGAGCATAATTCAAAACAAAAGTTTCAAACATGCAAGCATTTTACCTAAGACATTATGCCAAACCAATTCCTCATATGCTTCTCAAATCACTGACATTTCAAACTGAAAGACATGTTGATTTTGTCTGGATTCTAAGGCAATACAAACTTAACCCTTATAGTGATGGAAACAACTTCGTGCTTCTGCAAACAGGTTAGATCAAGACCAGCTGCCCAGTTAATTGGTGGATGGCCTGTGATCTAACCTGCTTGCTACTCTAAGTATTTTTCCTCAACAAAATTAGGCAGATATCTAATGTTTTGGAGAGCCGACGAGACAAATATCTATTTTTAGAAAATCATTTTAAGGGTTAAAGCATGGGCACAAATGAGATTTTTTCCACTGGTAAAAATGAGAAGCAACTACAGACAAAAACTATGAAAATGAAAGAGTATGAAACATTAAATTTCCTTTGTGATATTTGAAATAATTCATTGCAATAATAGCTTTTTTTAAAAAAAAATTAGTACACATGAAGTAATTATATTGATTGTAAACTCCAAGTACAATGTATATATAAAAACACTAATTGAGGAAGGTTATCAGACCATAATCATTCATAGGGAAATCACCCTGCAAACGTGTATGTCAAAAGAGGGTACATGTTTATAAATAACGTTTATTACAATTTGAGCAGAAATGCAGAAAGCAGCCTATTACTTGCAATATAAACAATATGTTAGTCCTTAGAATGCTTGGTAATTTTCTAAAAAATAAAGGTTTGTGTCATCTGGTTTTCAAAACCTTAAAATGTCTGGTTAATTTTGTTGAAGAAAGATACTTGGCGGATGGCCTGAATCCAACCTGTTTGCACAAGCATGAATTAAGTGGGCTCTAGCACTATAAAGGTTAAGAAAGTGACATTGCTTCTTGTTTCGTAATATTCATGTTTTATTGTTAAATCTAAGCTATGATTATTTTGACAAAGAATAAAAGTACACTTTTCAGTGATAATACTGAAGTGATTGCTGGTGACAGCGAGCGAAACTAGAAAATAACATGCATTTAAAAGCTCAAGCAATGAGGATAAGAAAGTGGGAAAGATTAAAAACAATTGAACACATACATGTTATGCAATTCCAACAATGCTTTTCAAACTTATCTATTCTACATCGATTGTGGAGTAAGTATTTACAACTTGATGCATTACTTCCTATATTAATATCCTAGTTTCCATGCACCTACATGATATGAATCAACAATCAACGTGACAAAAGGAAATATTGCTCATGCCTAAACAATTTCACCTCTTGTCACAATTCAAGGGTTCAATGCGAGACTATTGTAAGTGCTTCATAAACATGAAACCCTTTCTATAGTCTTGCATTGAACCCTCAAATTGTTTTACCAGAATATCTCCCAACAATGTTCATACTTTTTATTTATCATATCTTTGGAATCAAATTAAACACCATATGAGCAAATGGGTTGGTTAACTGATTGAAAGAAGTTGTTTCTTTTCTTTTTTAAAAAAGTTTCCCTCAGAGATCAGGAAAATTGCCTATCATACATAACCCTTCCTTTATATTGTCAGATTACCAATCTTTGTTTTTTCTTAATTCTGTATCATGAAAGAACATTATCCTTTTAACGACACAAGGAATTCATTATAATGTGTTTGGAGCAAAATTATTCATAAACAATTAATAATTCAATAAAATATTAAAAAGTCTGAGAAACATAAACATTCATAACTGCTTTGCAATGACTTTACTTTGAAAATGAGTCATGGAAAAAAAAGCATAAAACTAAGAGGGATTACTAACAACTTCACATTTTACATTTAAAGTACAACTGAAAAGCATTAATCAGACTTTTCCAATCAATAATGAAATACCAAGACTGAGCTCATAGATGCTGATTTTTGAGTGTTATAGAGAGTATATAGAAAATCTGACAGACACAAAGTGATCAAATACAAACATGTTAAAAAAAGATTTAATAAGAAATAGATCAATAAAAATAATTCAACCATTTCAAAAGTGACGATCAAGTTCCTTCCCATCAAGCCCAAGATTGCTACAACACAAACTTTGTTGAGGGTTCAATGCAAGACCATGGTAAGCCCTTAACATGAAGCACTCACCACATTCTTACGCAGAGCCCTATTAAAACTTGTACAAACCCTGAATAGCAGTCATGACAATGTTAATGAGTTCTTTTAAAATTGAGTTTATAATCTAAAACTTGAAAAAGGGCATGTAGAGTTCTATGAAAGAATGGTGTTTTAAGGCGCATCGACAGCTAAGGTCATCTAGCGTGCTGTTCAATGCAAGACTATAGTAAGTCCTTCAAAAATGTAAAGCACTTACTATTGTCTTCAACTCTTGCAATGAACCCTAGGCAATGTTAGAATCTCCAAAACCAAAGCTGGTCTGTACTCATGATAGCAAACAAGAAACTGTTGATGCAAAGCCCTTACCGTAACATCAGAAAACAGATCGACAAAGTTGGAAATCATAGAAACATTTCCCCCATAGGTGGAAATTCAGACTCCGTGACAAACAATGGTGAGAGATAATCCTAAACCTTGTCCACTCACACCATACATACAATACATTGCTTTCTTTCTACAAGCTCTTATCTAGCAAATACAAATCACATGGAGGCTTGGAAGATCATAAGGGGCAGGGCTTTTTTGCGTTATATAACAGAAGCCCATAAAAGGCACCTTCCCACTTGGAAATTTCTTTAAAATCATGCAGTATTCCCAAAAATTCTAAGTCATACCAGCTTTCTTGGCCACAATTCGACAATTTTAGCAATAAAATTTCCATAATACAACATGCTTGGGGCTCTTCCCAATTCAAGGAAAAAAAAGCCCTGAGTGGGGTTAGGTTTTTAGTAACAAGTATATTGTGTGTATTTTTGTATGTACCCTCCCTATGCCTGGTGGTGGCGGGCCACCAATGTCGTCTTCATCATCATCATCATCGTCGTCGTCGTCATCGTCATCATCTTCAATAGAGTCATTGGGTTGCATTCCGTGCTGTTGGAGGCGCATTTGATTGGCGTACTGGAGATAGACCATGATTACAATAAAACCTGGCCGAGCACAAGCATGTACGTCCCACATGCTTCACACAGGGAATGGGGTTGGGGGCGGGGGGATGTACATCAACAAACCAGGGGTGGCAAAATCAAGTTTAGTTTACCTTGTTTGTTTTACATTGATTGTGGAGGAAGCTAAAAGCTAATTCAAAGCCACACTCGATGACTGCTTCCTGGATACTGAACCAGTACTCGCACCGATTTGTTGGTAAGTCCTGGAAATTTTCGTCTCGTTTATAGGGATTCCAACCGGGGACCCTTGGTACAAGAGGCTGACGCTCCATCTCTGGACCAAACTCACCCCAATTGATCAATTATCTGCTATACCAAGCATGTCCAAAAGCTTTAACAGACAAGTGAATTCTTTCTGAAATTAACTATATAACCATAATACGGACAAGTACAGCTAAAGATTTGACAACAAAGGACATGTAAATCAAAATAAGGTTTCGCCATCCCTGACTGGGGTAAACACTAGGTAGCTTTAAAAATTATTCTACTAGCCAAGGTACTTCTTTAATAGAAATGTGTGAATCAATAAAAGTTCCTCTAATAGGTGAAAAACCCTTGAGTAACAGTCAAGCATTCAATGAATGTTCTGAAAGTATGCTGCAATGGATTTTGCTTAAAAAATATGATAAAAAAAACTAGAAATAGTTATTGATGCATGCTCTACCATTCACTTTCTAGGTATTTAGTAACAATAAGCAAATTTTCATGCCAACACTTTGACAGATGTAAATCAAAATAAATCATCCAAGCCAGACTAGAATTGCTACGTTTGGTTGTAAATATATACCACATCTAGAAAACTTAATGCTTCAGAAATTAACTCCTACACCTTTTTGAGCTATTATACTTTCTTTTCTCTATCATTTTTAGGTAAATAATTGCTGATACATTTTAACTGAATTTCTAAATGACAAAAAAAAAAAAAATATATCGGCTTTATGATATACGGTAAGCATCAACATTAAAGGCAAACACTCCATAAATAAAAACATTAAACAATTTTCATGAGCAACTGAAGAGATCAACGATAGGAATTAAGTCATATCAGAAAAATATGACATTTAAGGAGGCTAGGAATTTAAATAAATAATGCAACCTTGTATAATTTTAAATAGGACGATCTTAATGTTGAATAGGACTTGTTAATTGGTAAAGTTAAAGAGTCGTCTAGAATATTTTCACAAAAAAATATCTAATGATATATAGAATAGAAGACTTAATGAGTGAAATCAGTTATGCTGCCTTAAAAAAACCCAGGGCATATAATTAATATACAAAGATGTTGATTAATGAAATAGTTAAAAAATGAATAATCACATTATGTGGGATGGATTAAATAAATCAAAACGGATTTGGATAAATAGTAAAATTCAATCAAAAACAAAAAGGTAATAGAAAATGATGCAAACGATTACATTTGATAAAACAAACTGTTCGAAAACAAACTGGGGCCCGTTTTACTAAACAGTTTACGCTTAAGATTTGCGTAAGTCTAAAACAACAAGTCCTTTTATTTCAATGTTTGGCAAAGCAATATTGCAAAGTAACACATCATTGGAATCGTCTCTCCGAGACGCTTCCAATGAAGTGTCACATTGCAATATTGTACTTTCATTGAAGATATTATCCATGTTAATCAATTATGACTTACGCAAACATTTTCCGTAAGTTGTTTAGTAAAACGGGCCCCTGCTGGTCACTATGGATAACACAATCAAGGTCATACAGACAGGGTCATCAAAAAATAGCCCTTCATGTAAAAAGCAGCAATTTGAGGGACAAAACAAAGCAGACATTGAATGATTCCAAACCAAGTAGTTAAATCAAAGACAAACAATGATATAAATTCAGTATATCAAGAGTTCAGTGCAAGACTATAGTAAAACCTTCACAATGGTGAATGACTTACAGAGGTGTTTTTTCAGTTTTGGGGTAAAGGGGGGGTTGGGTTCCTTCAGGGGGAAAATTTGGCTTAAAAGGGGAAAAAGGGGAAATTTCTATTTCAAGATTAGATTTAACAGTAAAAAATCAACTTTTAACCCTATAATTCACCATACATAGATAGAAAAACATTATTCCACCTCTTTTTTTCATCAACATGTTATGTTCATGTTCAAAGTTCAACATTTATTGATTAAAATTGAATTAAGCTTCCAAGAGGGTAATTTATCAAATATTTGAGGAAAAATACATGTTCTTCGAGACGGGGGAATGGAGCCGGATAACACCGAATAATTCACTGACTTACTATAGTCTTTCACTTAACCCTCAATATGCATGTTGCTTAGAAAAACACAGTTTAGAGGTTTTGCTTTAAAGTCAAACCAAGGTTTAGAAAGGTTGACTCATGTCGAAAGTTTCAATTTGATTGACCTCTGTAAAATTTGAAAAAAACGTGAAAAAAAAAATGATAGTGCTGTTATCAAATATTGTATATAGAAACCTTTCAGACATTTTCTCCAAGAACTCTTCATATTCTTATGAAAAACAACTTATTCAACAGTGTCTGTTGATGCTTGGAATTCCCTCTAGCAATGTTCCAAACATTAAATACCTGCATAATTTTGTTTAGGAAAGTTACTTAGAGTAGTCAGTAGCAAACAGGTTAGATCACAGGCCAGCTGCCAATTTACTTGGCGGCTGGCCTGGATTTAACCTGTTTGCATAAGCAATAGTTCGGTTCCAGCACTCTAAGGGTTAAACTGTCCCACAATGGCTGCTTTTTACAATTGGCTGCTAACACAAAGCCTGGCTGTTTTCACTTACGGCTTTATCCGGAGGATTTATCTTATCCTCATAGTCGTCATCCGTGTGATCGTCAGACATGTTGGTCTCTGGAGGTGTGGAACCTTGGCTTCTCCCTGGACCTAACGAAGAGCAAGAATAAATAAATAATAAAGGAATTGTACATGTTTTTATTCTGGCACTAGTGTCGTTTTGGGACCGATAACTAGGTGCTGTATTACATTTGTGACATCTGGCACTAACCATATAACATATGCACATGGCGAATCATGACGTTATAAGAATGCCATGACGTCATATTAACATCATTCTCTCTGGGTTTTTTCACCTTTTATTTTTATCTTATTTGTTTGAAAGAATGCATAAAGGAAACAGGATAAATAGAATAGATAGTTGGTGTCTTTGAATGGGAAAAGTTATCGGGCTCGGCTTCGGATTATTATCCGTTTTGCCTTTGGCTCACCGGATAATATTCCTAAGCCTTGCCAGATAACATTTCCGATTCACGACACCAACTATCTATTCTCTATATATGTTATTCTGTAATCCTATTACCTCAATAGAGAGCACATATATAAATAAATAAGGGATCATTATCATAAATGTTTATAATGAATGAATGAATGGTCTTTTAATGCACATCTACAGGTCAAATAGCGTGCATTATGATGATGTGGATAAACATATATTTGATTATTTACAGGCATATATGGTTTATAGATTATTCTGTAATCCTATGGACTTAAATTATAAACAGAGAGTAAAAATAAATAATCAAGGAATTATATATGTTTATATATTATTCTGTTGTCCTATGGACGCAATAGAGAGCATATATAAATAAATAATGAAGGGATTATATATGTTTATATATTATTCTTGAATCCTATGGACCTTACAGAGAGCAAAAACAAATAATCAAGGAATTATTTATGTTTATAAGTTATAAGAGAACAATAAATAAATAATCAAGGAACTATAGCTGTTTTTTTATTATGCTGGAATCCCATGGACCAATCGTAACTACTAAGGTATTTATGTGACCCGAGACAAACACCTAGTATACAAGTGTAGGTATTCAAATTTTGGGTGAATCTTCCCCGGCTAATAACACATTTCCTTTGCGCACCTATGTTGAGTAGTTCAATGTATGTGGAACTATCAAACATCACTTTAAACAATAACTTTTGGTCAGTAACTCATACATAATAGCATTGGTCACATGACTTCCTGTCCTGTTATATTTAAAGATACTCTGCAGAAATCTTTGATGATTGAACTTTGTCGGCTCTCTTAATTATCCAAAATGCTTCCATTTATTCTATACAAAAAGTGTTACAAGCTACCTACCTATCTTTAATATCATTTTTTATTATGAAAAAAAAAAAATCAAAAACTTAAAAACAGTAATACTTTATAAAACTACACATACATGCATTTCATGCAAATAATATCCTTTTTACAACAATAAACAAGATTAGATTTTAATTCATTCAATATAACAGATGACTTCAAACCCTTCTGTGGGAGACAAAATTGAATATGACTATAACAGAGAAAATTTGTACAGTTTCACGATCAAGAAACCCCCATTTGTCTCCATAATTTTAATTTTGAACAATCAACCCAACATTTTCATTTCATAAACTCTGATCAATAATTATGGATTTGAAGTCATCTGTGACCATGACCTTTGGTGTTGGAACCAAAGAAGGAAACCAGCTGAAAGCATTATGGCGGTTCTATATTTAGGCCATGATTAAAAAATGTTGTTATGAATAAATGATAAATGAAATATTGCATGCAAGGTTTCTTGATTTTGGTGAAATCTTGATCTTCGAGGGGTAATCATTTAATAAGATGATTATACTACATACAAGTTTAAGAGTTCAATGCAATACAATATCAAGTGCTTTTCATCAGACAAGGTCGAAATTCCCGAACCCAATAAAATAAAACTTCATACTGACAGATGAGAAAATATGAAAGACAAAAGCTTGTTTAAAAATTGCTTGCTTGACAACACATCATATACATGTGCATATATCTAAGCGTGCAATAAAAAAATAGACTGGCATAAAAAGTGACAAAAATAACAGTGCTAGCACCAAAGTCTATTCCCTGTTCTGGGTAAATAATAAATTCAATTGTCCTATATTTTTCATATAGGATATGAACATACAAGTTTGATTGTGTTAACTTGATTATCTTTTCCAGACCTTGTCAGTTGACAAACAGGATACTTATAATGTTGAAATGAAGATCTGTGATAACATTTGACTGAGCAGATTGACGAGAAGTTTATACCATGAACAAAAAGTATGAAATTTAGCTCTAATTAAATCTGCTAATACACCATGTAATTTACAAGGTTTGGTTGCAGACAATTTTTAAGACAGTCAAATAGCATGCTTAGCGTAGATGAACAGTTCTTAGTTAGTTCATTTGATTTTCAACCTCTAAGTATTAAATTTATGAGATTTACAAATAAAATTTCTTACAATCTGATTTTCAAGATCGCTGCTATCTTGTATTATCCTTTTTGTAGGAATGCACACTATTCTGAGAGCCAGTTAATGCAGACACTCTTTCACACATTCTTGGCTGTTCATACTTGTTGTTTCTTTGAAATATCTCTGATAGGGCAGAAAACATTGAGAGAAAAGGGAAAATTGTTATTCAAAGCAATTTCTCCCTTTTCCAAAATGTTTTCTAAAGTTGTCTGCAACAAACTGGTCAAATGTTGTTGTTGTTTGGTAATTGGATAACCCTTTATCAAATGCCAAATTTTCGTCAGTCCCAAATTGAATGTGTTTGCTGACAACATTTCAAAATCTGATGAAATTGAAAAACAATCTTCTAAAAGGGAAATTATTTAAGGGAAAAAGAGTGAAAATAAAAAAAAAATAAGAAAAGCAAAATCATAAAGCAATCTTGCACTTTGTTTAACTACCACCAAAGCAATGTGACATACTCCTGAGAATATTTTTAAGCGTCTACCTTGAATTTTGGTTAATGCACTGTTCTCTTTTGTGTACTCAAAAAGTAAATAAGAAGTTCATCAGTTGTCTCAATTATTTTTTACAAATTATAATGACAACAATTCTAAGTTTTATTCATACAATTGTTGCCTATTCTCAATTTTTCAAAATATTTGTTACAAACAAAATCCTGTAAGCGATTTTATATAAAATGTCTGAGAGACCTTGACAAAGCAAACCATGGCATGAGTAAAATCCAACAGGACATTTACCCATCTGGGATATCATAATAGCCTAAATAAGGAGACATGAATTTCAACAACTTGTTGTCTGAATCATAGCTCAAATATAAACCCTTAAACATATAAACTCTTAGAATGCTGGGTAATTTTCCAGAAAAAGATGTTTGTGTCATCTGCTTTCCAAAACCTCAATTATCTGCTTGATTTTAATGAGGAAAGATGCTCAGAGTAGCAAACAGGTTAGATCACAAGAAAGTTGGCAGCTGGCCTGGATCTGACCTGTTTGCATAACCATGAAGTCAATTCCAGCACTATAAGGGTTAGAACTATCCATTCAACTAAATGTCTCACAATCAACTTCAAAATATCATCCTTTCTAATTATAATCTTATTAATTCTACATGCATTCACCACTGTTAACTAGTACATCACATTTACCTTGAGGACGTCCGCGTCCAACTCCTAAACGGTTTCCTAGCAGCAATGCAAAAACAGAAACTATCATTATTCAAGAGCAACACATAACTCACTAGGACCCCTAGATAAAGAAGGTTATTCCATGCAAAATTGTGACGTTGGTTGTCCTACTTAAAATTGCCTCTTTGAGACATATCATATGAGTATCAACAGCATATACAAAAATAAAAATCAGAAAACACATTTGTACCATACCCTCCCTTTTTTAATGTGGACCTTTATTTATATATGTATGTTATACAATGGTTCATCACTGTTTCATGAACATTCTAAGAAACTTGTAGCAGTTGAATTGGCAATTGTGACAGAAACAAACAAGAGAATAGAATATCAAGGGTTCACTGCAATACTATAGTAAGTGCTTCATGTTTATGAAGCACTTACTATAGTCTTGCATTGAACCCTCAATATCTAGTAACTAAAGAAGCCAATCATTTAGTTTCAGATTGTGAATATCACATTTTTAACTTTTAGTACCCCAAAAGCACAAATCCCTGAGAGAGTCTCTTTACCTATATCTGAATTTGGACAAGTTCACTAAATGATAAAATAATCGTCTATGTCTGCAAGTAATAGGCAAAAGACCGTTTTTAATTTTAAGTGGTAAATTTCATATCATGTACCATTATTACCTGTGGGATTGACGCGTGGAGTTGGCGAATAAACACTGGCTATTTCCTCTGCGTCAGGAACTTCAAGAGATTCGTCGTAGGGCAAATTTTGATGAACCTGTGCCTTAAAGAGAATATTGGAGATAAGTGGAGACATTTTAGACTTCTGACTATATTCATGCAATATTTCTACAATTGCAAATGAATAATTATTTCATTAGGTTTCAGATTCCTCCGTATAATTATTATCACCAGCACATACTTTATAACAAACATTTTACTTAAACAGATTCCAGGACTTTTATTAAGAACCGAGTAACGATGCAAACCATCAGTTAAACTTCCTTGTGAATCAGTTGCTTCATGCCCAGTCATAAATTCTGATAAGAGAGCGTTGTCTGGCTGTATCAGTTAGATCTCGACCTGGATTGGTTACTTCAAATCTTAATGAAAACCCTTCATTTCTTCCTCTTCGTTTTAAAACTGATATATTTGGCCTTTTTGACTGAAATATAAACTAATATAAGAGCTGTTCTGACTGTGACCATTAAATGGACAAGGCAAAAGAAGATTTATTTAAGTTTACTTAAAACTAGAATTCCCCACCCCTGTTTCCCTGGAAAATAGTATTCTTTGATAGAGCTCTATGAAAATGATTTGCCCCTGCTAATGGTGCAGGTATACGGCAAAAATTAATACAATATAGCAGGTGTTTGCAACAAACAATAACATTCTTACACTTTCAGAAAGTTAAAGAAAGGTTATGAATCCATAATGACATGTTTGAACAGAGCTAAAATTGAAAACAACTAGTGTGGACATTTGGGAATACCAAACATTACGTGGCACCTTTTGGATATCAATTTACATATATTTACACAGCGTTTGTTATAAATTTTTCAAACTGTTAGTGTCACTTAACGACTCCATTTCGTCCAAGTTGGGCTTCTGTAAATCAAGATGTTTACAACCGGCATTTGTTGACATTGGATACGCCGTTAAATTTGGGGATGTATGAACGGCGAATAGTAAGATCCATCATTCAATATAAAAAAAGATATATGTGTTTCTATAAATTCATGTTAACAACCACAAAAAATTGATCTGATTATCTAAAGAACAGTAAATTAAATTACGTTTCTTTCCTCGTCCGAGTCGTCCGCCATTTGTGCGTTGGAATGTAAATCTGATGTGTTTTAACCTTAGATTCGAATTTTATCTGTCTTTCCATAGTTTAAATAACACTTATCGAATAAAGTTTGAGTATTTTTTATTTGAGATGAAAATATATATATTCGTAAGAATTAAGGGTGTTTAGAAGTTTTTATAAAGTTTTTAATCATGCGAACATTTTTTTAACGATAATTGACAAATACGGAAATGACGTAGGTGTTACTCTCAAAATAAAGAAGTTCCCGAGAAACGTAACACTTTATTTGATCGACAGAAATGCCATATCTAACGAATCATTGACATTATGTACACCTCTTTGGCGGACATATATTATAGTTGTAGTGTTTTGTTGACAAAGATATGGAATTTCAGAGCTGTGATAATGTCACAAAACAGAAACCACCCGTTCTCCGACACAATCGTACAGCGAGTGACAGTCTTCAAAGGCAAACAAATCACCAAACCGATCACTTCTCAAACGGAATAAAGGCTGTTCATACGGTGACTGGAGCGTTACAGAACTTTTTCAAGTTAGCTTCATCACCTTTAGCAAAGGGGTATGTATGTCATTGCCAAATTATTGATTATTTGATCTATTTTTATTGAACAATTTTGATCAAACAATGATCGTTTTGATTTAGAAAAATGACCAGAGAAATAAAGACGTGTTTTTTAATTTTGAGCTCCTAAATCTGACTTGTTCTCCCAAAATAATTGATGTCAGATTTTGAGGAATATATTTGGTGCTTGCGATTACACTGTATTAATTAACATCAACTTGACAGTTTCCAATTAAATGTTGCAGTTCCGGATCACATTATCGTATATCGCTTTTGGGTAAAGGGTTGAATTCATAGGCTGACAATCATGGCTGACAAAATATCATTAACTAATGCTTAGTTTTTATCGAAGCACAAGTGTTGGTGCGATTTCTCGTGAATGAACAATTTTACTTTTTCCTAGGAACAGTGTATGAGAATGGCCAAGAAATTTTGAGACAACTCCTTATTGTCAAAGAGGTGATCCGTCCTGAAACAGCCAAGTTCCCCTGCCTTCATTCATCATTAAATTTTCATTGCAGACCCATTATAGTGTGAAAATTTCGCATAAATATACATTCTGTTATAATTTTTCTTACAAATCTGATATGTCAATTTTTAATGCACATAATCTATTGAAATGAGAAAACAATTGCCAAAAGAATTATAATGTTGAAAACAGGTCAGCTTTCCTGTGACTTGTCTCATTCCTAATTAAGCCTTCTTATGATTGTGATTGATTGAACAGAAAAGAAAATGTCAAGTTTGTTTTATCAACGTCCAAATACATATTCTAAATGGGTGTTAAGTTTTAAAGGCCTGAGCTTTAATGCATTCATTTGAATTTATGAACAAACAGAAGATGATTTGGAACTGTCGTTAGGAAAGGGTAAATATTCTTCATATGTCCTGCCAAATGATTTCAGCTTCCAACAATACCTACCTCAACACAGTCAGTCAAGTCAACCCAGAGAAATCTGCGACTACACACAATATTTTTTTTTAAATAGGGATGCTCTGAAACAATGTTAGGAGTCAGGACAAGCCGATATTTCATCACTAAATCACCTAAATGAAAATTATTTCAGCGATGACCCTTCCTGGCACATCAAAAATAAATTTATCATTATCATCATGATTATTTAAAAAAAAAAACCAGAAATTCTAACCTGCACTCAATATACACTGTGTACAAACTTTAAAGAATTAAAAACTGTTTTATTTTGCTTCCAATGACTGTTCTTCATTGTGTATGATATAACAGTACAACTTTTTCCCAGTTAGTAATAAAGAATTTGTTTTTAAGTTCCAAATTTCATATATCACTGTGAACAGGTACCTTTAAAACCATTTCCCTCATATGCCATTTCTTTAGTGATCACTTAAAAACTGTCTTAGTGTGTTTCAATTGCCTATTCTTCAATGTGAATCATAAAACAGTACAGCTGTTTTGCAGTAATAAAGAAATTAGTTTTTAATCTTCCAATTTTCCTATCATCTGTGAACATGAACCTTCAAAACCATTTCTCAGATGCCAGTGATGAAAGCAGTGGATGACAGTTTTATTTTGGAATATGAGTTCAGTAATGGTTTTGGGTTCAAACCCATCACAAAAAGAAAAAACACATGAAGAGCAATTTATTTATCCTTTGACGAAATAGTTTAGAACTAGGCTTCATCATTATAAAGACATCATTTTGCATACTTAACCATTGCTTTCTACAGTTTCCTTCAAATGGCCAGATGGGGAAACATGTTGAGTAATCTGTGTTCTTTTTTTTACAGTCAAAAAGCCAGGTCCTTTGATTCCTTGCGTACAGGAAGTCATGAATCCTTGACGTCCCTGAATGCTGCCGCAATGGAGAAAGACAGGTTAGAGAAAAAAAGGTAAAAATGATTCTATCATTTATTGATTCACTATAATCAGGGTTCTATGCAAGACTACACTGGGTCTATCTTCTTTGTAAAAGACTTAATATATTCCTGCTCTGAACATTTGATAAGCAGATGACAGATGTCATCTTGATGCAGAGTGATTTAAATTCCAAAGGACAGTTTGTGCTTTTGCAGGGGTTTCCTTGACCATCAACTTATAAAGTACATGACCTCCAATTTCTAGATTTATATTACCTCTAAAGATCATTATTTTTCATCCACTGTGTCAAATACACGTATAAGGGGTCAAAAGTTCCCCACATTAGCATAAATCAAGGGGTCAAGGGAAAATTTTGCTTTTGCCATGAAGTCAAATATTAAAAATTAAGTAAAAAGAATGAAACTGATTATTTATATACTTTCTTTTTTGGTCTGCTTATGCTTCCAAGATGGAGTCATCTTAAAATTTTGAATGGTTTTCTCTTCAAAAAGAAACACTGTGTTTTTGGTCTGTGCTGTTTTTGTTAAGGGTTGGATTGGCTCATGGTAGAGATGATACTGATAATATGATCAAGGTTAGATATACATTCGAGTCCTAAGGTTTTTGACCACCTGTTTTGACTGTAAGACCAGTAACTTCATAGCCTGGCTGATCCTTGTCACCACAAGAAATTAAGAAAAGTTCATATACAGTGTTCTCAATAAGAACAGGCCGCAGGCCAAAATGACACGCATCGAATTATTTTTTGGCCAGTTCAAATTTGTAGAGATGTTAAGAACTCCCATGGACCCCCCTCTTAACCCCCCTACCTCCTCCAAGTGACCTGTTCAGATTTTGTTTTGGCTTGTTCAACCAATTCTTATTGAGAGCACTGCATATATGTAATATAATCTTTCGACAGAAATTTGTCAACATGCATCATAAGGAAGGATATTGTTACTTATTTGCTTTATCACCCATGAGGAAATTCATAATCCTATTCTTATAATGTTTGAGACTTGACAACATGACATTGTAAGGTTCAGCTGAAGTTGTGTAGGACCTATAGATTGAACAAGTTACTTGTCCTGTAAACTGCCTTGGTATAGAAGTTAGTGTCAACCCCTAATACAAACTTGGATAAACAAAACATCACAAAAACTGATTTTGTTTCATTTGTAGGAGAAGCAGTGGAGCATTGCCAAAAAACCCATCATTTGCATCGAATGACAAGGGTCAAAAAGAGAGCTCGCCCGACTGTAGCTCCGGCTCGACCAGCCTTGCGGACAGGGACAGCCTATCCGTACACAGTAACACAAACTCAAAACGAGAAAGTTCGCCCGCAGTGTCCTTCACCTTGTCTGAAGGTCAGTCGAACTATGACCGTGGTAGTGGTAGTGATATTGCCACGCCCCCTAGTGACCTGAACTCGCCCCGGAAGTCCACGGATAGCGGGGATAGTTTTAGGGGGAACAGTACTAGTGATATGGATCAGGCGGATCATACGAAAAACTTTGAGAAGTCTTTGAATAAAATTCTGACAAAGTGTTCCAACGAGAACGCTGTGGATATCCCCGATGGGGAAACAAAGGGAGACGACTCCACTTTGAAGCCACCTAAAAGTGAAAGAAAGAAGAAGAGCGTTCCTTGGTATTCAGTAAGTACATGTACTCAACTTTACAAACGGGAAATGGGACAATGCTATTTTTAGGGGTTACATAAGCAGGTCTGACGAAATCAATTGTCTCGTGCCATTGGCCAGCTTGTTCAATAGCCTTAACGGACAAGTGTATCCTTACTGAAATTTACCAAATAACCATTGTACCATAAAGCAAGAAAAAGATTTTGCTTTTACAGACAAGTAAATCAAAATCAGATTTTGCCACATCTGGTAAGACAAAGAGAGATAACAAAAAGAAAGAAATAGATATGTTCTGCCCTTATGTTGTTCTTTCTTTCCCTTTTCCCCCTCTTGTTCTGATTTAGTGTCTGGTCTATAATTATAATTCATGTGTGTAAGGCTTTTTTAGCATAAATAATTTGTGCATCCATCTGTGTATTCACGGTTAACAGAATTTCATTTACATAATGATGGTGGTCAATGAACTCTTCCATGTTTTGGTATATTTACATAACTTCAGCAGGGTTGTTTTCCTTAATCCCCGACTTATATAGTAAATGACCCCTACTTCCTGAACAAGACCCCTAAAGATAAATATTTTCCATTCAAAATTCCATGTATAGGAGGTAAAATGTCCCCCAAATATGCATAAATCAAGGAGTCGAGGGAAAAACCCATAAGTACAGTTCTACCAGGGATCAAGATTTTGGTGTTCTTTCATGGTTTATCAGCATCATTGGATTTTTGATACACATTTGCAGGGCTTTTTTTCCTGCAATTAGGGAAGATGCCCAATCCTGTTGAATTTGGGGGATTTTATTGCTGAAATTGCTGAATTGGGAAGCCTAAATGCTGGTATGACTCTGAGTTTTTGGGAAAACTGCATGATTTTAAAGAAATTTACAATTGGGAAGGTGCCTTTTATAGGAGTTTGTTATATACCCGGTAACGCAAAAAAGCCCTGATTTGATTATTACCATTGCAATGTTGTTGCCATGTAATGTTATGATATTTATACCAAATATGAGATAAGCTTGGATATAAGAGGCTTGCTTTATTTCAAAAACTTTTGCCCTGAAAGAATGACCCCTATTTCGCTGGTACTCATAAGAAATAAAAGGGTGAAGGGGAGATGTGAAGAAAGCGTAGGTAATGCAATGTACACTCTATTTGAGCCTCTGAGTTGTTCACCACATTATTTGCAAATCACCAACTGCTTTCACTTTAGATACATGTATATTCTTTGTTTAGTTTAACCCATCACAATACAATGACAATATTTCACCAGCTTGTTGCAGGCGTCTCTGGAAAACATTGTGGGAAATTGAGCAATTTCTCCTTTTTCCACTATGTTATCTACCCTATCAGCATATTGTTTTTCAATTTAATCACATTTTGAAATGCCATCTGCAAACTCTTTCAATTTGGGACAGTCGAACATTTGGCATTTAAACTGATTAATTTTACATTGATTGTGAAACACGTTCTTACAACCTATACTAATCACTCTCAATTCTACTTTTGAAAAATGAGTTAATTGTATCAGATTCACTTTATGAACATCAGAACAATATATTGATCAATTCATAGTTTGAATTGGTCAAAACTTTAGACTGAATATAGGGAGGGCTTCATTACTGTCTATGCTGCTGAGGAATGGCTAAGTTACTCTTTACCAAACGGCAAATTTTTGACTGTCCCAAATTGAAAATGTTTGTAGACGACATTAATTTTCAAAATGTGATGAAATTGAAGAATAATCTAATAGGGCAGAATAATCTAATAGGGCAGAAAAGATTGTGGGAAAAGGAGAAATTGCTTGAGCAATTTCTCCTTTTCCCACAATGTTTTCCAGAGTCGCCTGCAACAAACTGGTCTAATGTAAATGGTCTAATGTAATGGGCCAATGTAAAATCAGCAGATTCTGACATTTGCAAGATTGATCTGATATGGGTGCTCTTTTTCCACAGATGCTTAGTCCCACATACAAGTCAAGAAGCGAAGATTTTAAACGACAGTTTAAAGATCAAATACCTCCAGATGAAAGGCTTATAGTTGGTAAGTATGGCCGCAATTCAGGTGGAGGATTTAACCCTTATAGTGCTGGCACTGATATCATGCTTATGCAAACAGGTTTTTTCCAGGCCAGCCGCCAAGTAAATTGGAGGCTGGCCTGTGATCTATTCTTTGTATCTTTCCTCATCAAAAGTAAGCAGATATTTAAAGTTTTGATAAGCATTTTAGAAAATTACCTAGCATTCTAAGGGGTAATGCAAGACTTTTGTTATTTCTTAAAACAGCCGTAGTTGCAATCAACAATTTTTTCCTTATATTTGGTAATGTAAAAACAACTCTTTCCCATTCAAATGAACCTACCATTTTTCCCCAATTTCCCAATAAAAAATTCCACAAATGACTTTACTCAAAATGATTAAGTGTAAAAATACAATACTGGGAATAAAAGTGTTACATGAAATGAAATTTTTCAAACAAAAAATAAAAGACTTTTATCCATTTAATGTATTCAACAAAATAGTATTCTGCCAAGGAATGAAAGCGAAAAGATAATCAAAATATCGGTTTGGTGTCAGATTAACACCAAATCTGAGAGCTAAAATAAATTCTGTAAGTTACATGGTGTCCATTTTGTACTAATAAAATCTAAACACTTCTGAAATCATTAACTTATAAAAAATGGTTCTTTCAACATCAATGTTCTTATTAAAGTTGAGAAAAATAAAAATAGAAAATATTTTTCTAAAAAGATTGATTAAGTAGAGAAATGTGGACACCGTAACTTACAGAATTTCCACTACAATAAGTTTCTATTATACAATAAATACCAACTGTGGACACTAGTAAAAGTGTTTAACAGTTCCTTTCTTTACTATGAACATGTTAATTGTAAAGGATTGTTTGAATTACAACTTATAGTAATAGTAGAAGCTGCAACATCATGAAAACGCGTAAGTTACGAAGACACAAATTTCAAAACCTTAAAGACGTTTTGCAGTTTACTAGATCTTTAATAAAAATAATCATAACATAACACACATGTTTCAGATGGGAAAAATGGTTAAATAAATATTTTAATTCACACATAGACAAGTAAGCTAAAATTTATTAAAAAAATGTGAAACAATCACTGAAAAATGATAGTTCAACACACTGTCCAATTATGTCAGCGAAAATGTCAAACAAGGGTTTTTCCTCCAATGATGAAAATGTCCGTTATCATCTCGTTCAGATCCAAGACTTGCTGCTTTCACTGAAATCCTCTGGCATTTGGAACACCTACAAAATATAATATCATATGAATAACTATTTGAAAAAACAAAACAAACCAAAACAGCAACACACCATTAACTAATCTATTCTATGGGATATTGTGGTTGTTACAAATTGGCAGCAATAGCAGACACCATTAACACTGTTTCTAAATAACATTTTCTGTGTGATATTTAAAATTACTGTTATTTTTATTTTTACATTTAAAGAATAATAAGCAAGTCCGTGAAGGCTGAATTTCCATGTAACGTTTTTTGGATGAAATTAAAAGACTTTTTCGGGGGATAATATCTAATTTAAAAAAAACTAAGACACATATTCCAAAAAACTAAAAAGGTTTTATCTCCTCATTCTTAATTGCATACACACAGTTTCTCATGAAATGGATTTTCATACAAAAAAATGTGTTTTTTAGTGAAAAATATCAGCCACCCCTTATTGTCCCAGTATTGTATTTTTACACTTAAATGATTAAAAATTATCTTCTATTTTTTAAAAAGCTTAAATGGTCGACAACATCTCTGAGGGAGTTTGGTTTCAGGGCCAGTACAGTCCAAAGCATAGTAACAAGTTGTTCTGTTGGAATTTTGTAATTCCTGAAAAATTCTCAATATAAGAGAAAACAATTTTCCCAATTTTTCTGGTACGGGATTGATTCCCAAAATTTAAAAAGAAAAACCAGCAAGAGTGTGACATTCCATCCTGGAGGTTGTTGGTATTTATCCCAGTTCATCCAATCCAACAAAATGTTTTTAAACGTATAATATTATGGCCATTGTTTTGAACAAGTTCGATTTCTACTATGACTAAAGATTTTGAGAAATGTGAAATTTCGTCCTCATTTTATCTAGATCTGCTTTTAATCACAGGGTTCTATTGTTATCCTTGTGCCAGTACTATGAAATTTGTTATCTTATATTAAATAGTACTGACCCAAGGATAATTATTGACCCCTGTCCTTTTAAGCTCTGTAGGTCAAACAGTTCTTATACTTTCTTGACACTTATAGTGCTGGAACCGCCTTCATACTTATGCATACCTGTGAGATCACAGGTCAGCCACCAAGAAATTGGAGGCTGGCATGTGATCTTACCTGTTTGCTACTCTGAGTATCTTTCCTCATCAAAGTTAAGCAGATATTTAAGGCTTTGGAAAGCAGACGCCACAAAAATCTATTTTAAGAAAATTACCCAGCATTCTAAGGGTTAAAGATAAAACACACAATCATGAAGTAATTTGAACCGTTTTCAGATTATTCCTGCGCAGTTCAGAAGGAAATCTTAGTTCATGGAAGAATGTTTGTGACCCAGAATTGGATTTGCTTCTATGCCAACATATTTAGATGGGAAACAGTGGTAAGTAATGCATTAGCATTTAGGCCATTGCCCTGTTTATTTACACTTTACAACTGTACATAAAACAGTGTATGACCCACACCATGCCTTCTTATCCAACTTTTAACAACCATTGTCACCTAATGAAAAACTGTTCATGATTTTCATAGGGACTCATTTAAACACTTCTCTATTAAATTTCCAATGAAAGATTGTGATAAAAGAATAATTTCTTCAAATTAATCCCAAATGTAGCTTTCATTACACTGAGGTCTTCTTAATTTCAATCATTTGATTCCTTTCTTTTCTGAAATTGGTCACAGAATGTGGTGTACATCATTTTAAGGCAAGATCTTGTGATGAGGGTTGGTTTAGGCTACCAGACGTCCTGAGGATATTTCGTTCTCCAACCATTGATGTGGTTACCAATGAGAATAGCTTCATTCAATAATTTTTAATGATTATCCACAAAGTTAAAGGTGTGGCCCAGTGGTTAATTTGGCAACCGTAGAACTAGGGCTCCTGGGTTTGAGCCCCACCGACACCTCTGGTTTCCTGGGAGAGACCTTTGGTTAGGCACTTCAGATCCCTAGCCTAGTACTGGTGCATCCAGGAAAGCTGTTACCTAGTGGAAAATTGATGCTACATCGTTAAACACCAAACAAACACAAATATCATTTGTTTAACAGTTACTGACATGTTGCATGCTATATTCTTTGATGTTCATTGTTATGTAGACCACAGTCCTTTGATATTAACAACCAGCAATTATCTTATGATGCTACATGTATTATTGCGGATTACCAATTAGAATGGTGGATAATCTAGAAAAAGATTTTTGTGTTGTCTGCTTTCCCAAACCCTAAATATCTGCTTGATTCTGTTGAGGAATGATACTCAATGTAGCAAACAGGTTAAATCACAGGCCTGCCACCAGTTTACTTGGCGGCTGGCCTGGCTCTAACAGGTTTGAAAAAGCATGAAGTCGGTTCCAGCAATGAAAGGGTTAACCATTTTTCGATTAAACCTGACTTTACCGTCTCTGTTGCAAAACACTTTGAAAACTACTATTACAAGACGATGAATAATTACTAACCTTTTGTCATAATTTTTTCTACCCATTATTTTAGAAAAATATATTTTGTTCTTGCTACTTTTTATCACCTACTGTTGCTCTCTACATGGACCTTTTGAAAATGTTTACATAATTATATGGGGGAATTTGTTTTTAGGTTGTATATTAACAGAGGTTTTATTAAGGGCTGGGGGCCGGGGATTTTACCCGGCTCCTTGGACCAGAAACCCTGGCTACTTTGCTCAGTTTTATGATAAATCTACTGATGAGGTCCCGAAAAACCCCGCCTACTTTTGGCCAATCACCCTCCTACTACAAACATGAATGAAACCCCTGCATTCTATGCCTAATTATAAGGGAGTAGACGTTATTGATTAATATATGGCTATGTCATTGTTCAGCTGCTGTACAAATGTTACAGAGTGTGGGGGGGGGGGGGGCTTTATGTTTGCCGTCAAATATTTACATGCACAGGTGTAACAGCTTTCCCTTGCTTATGTTTGTGAGTTTTGATTAAATCATGCTATGATCTCCTGACTTCACATTTAAGCTTATTAATATTGATGAAAAAAACATTAAACCTTTCCCAAACAACAAATTTTCATTTGTCCAAAATTGAAAGAGTTTGCAGACGACATTTCAAAAGGTAATGAAATTGGAAAATAATCTTCTCAGATAGGGTTGAAAACATTGTGGGAAAAGGAGAAATTGCTCGTTGCGAGCAAATTCTCCTTATCCCACAATGTTTTCTAAAGTTGTCTGCAACAAAGTGGTCAAATGTCGTTATTGTTTGGGAAAGGGTTAAAGGCATTTACATTTTGGTTTAACCCTTATAGTGCTGGAACAGACTTCATGCTTATGCAGTCAGGTTAGATCACAGGCCAAGTTAATTGGCGGCTGGCCTGTGATCTGAACTGTTTGCTGCTATGAGTATCTTATGGTTTTGTGGGATCCGCCTTTGGCAAGTCACGTCAGGGCCCTAGCCTAGTACTGATGGATTCAGGAAAGCTGTTACATAACTGAAAATGTGTTGAAAATGCACATTTCTCATGTCATTCATATTTATATGAAGAGGAAAAGACACACATGCTAAAAGTTTAAGACATTCTAAAAGTTCAAGATATTCTTCATATTTTTTTTATTGATTAAATATCTTTATAATAAACAACCGTGTGATAAAATAGCTTGTCAAGATATGCTTTTCATGATCATGGCCTTTTTCCATAGAGCCTGTTGATTTCGCAAAATTGTATCGATGAAATTGCTGAATTGGGAAGCTTAAAAGCTGATATGAAATTTGGGAAAACTGCATGATTTTAGAATTTCTAATTGTGAAGGTGCCTTTTATGGGCTCCTGTTATGCAACAAGAAAAAACCCTGATAATATAGTTGGGCTTTAAGGTGAAGAATCAGTAAGTAGGATATTTTTTTCAAACATTTTTAGTAAAATATTCCAGTGCAACTGTATGTACACCCGTCTGCATGTCAGTCATGTAAATGGACCTTTTTTTTTTTTTTTCAGATAACCATTCCAACTAAAGAGATTTGTGCAATAACCAAGGAGAAAACCGCGAGAGTTATCCCCAATGCTATTCAGATAACCACGGAGAAGGAGAAATGTTTCTTTACCTCATTCACTGCTAGAGATAAAACGTTCATGATGCTGTTTAGAATATGGCAGAATGCTCTTATGGAACAGGTAATATTCCAACTTTGTTTTAGCGACAATCAATTTTACATGCCTGCTATAAAAGATCTTAAGGTAGAATACCTATAATCCGCCATTTAGAAAATCATGCATTTGTCAGGTTACTTCATTCAGTCTAGATCTTGGTTTGAACTATTTGCGTTAAACTTCTGTCTCAGCCGGAACTATTTGCATCAAATAGTTCCAGTTTACCAAGAATGATGGAAGTAATCCAATGAAAGAATGAGTTTCAAAATGGCGGATTATGGGTATTTAGATGTCATTTGCAACTTCTCATATTTTGTGACTGAAATATAAGACTGCTTTCATAGATGTTGATATGTCAATCAACATTCTTTCATGTGCAAACAGGTATGTGTTACATGATAGGGGACTGGAATTAACCTTCACATACTGTTTCATTGTGCTTGTCTCTGATAAGGGTCGCAGGCCCTTCCCTTTCTTTTCCTTTTTTTTTTAAGAATTGTATATACAGTCCAACTTGTGTTAAGCAGCCACCCTTTTAAGCAGCCAACCTGCCTTAAACAACCACTACAGAAAGTCCCATTGTTAGATTTATAGTGTACATCAATTTGTGTTAAGCAGCCAACCTGTCTTAAACAGCCAGTTTACTCTGCCCCATACGCTGGCCTCTTAACACAAGTTTGACTGTATTGGAATTTTCAACATATTGCCTTTGATTTCCATGCAGTCAATGTTTCCACAAAAGCTATGTTAATTATAGGCCCTAACTGGTTTACAATATAACTAACAATACATTGCTTTTGAATCCCTTGCAGCCCATGTCCTCTCAAGAGCTGTGGCAATGGGTTCACAGTAGTTACGGGAGTGAGCTTGGTTTGACATCAAGTGATGATGATTATGTCCCCCCGCGAACAGCCATCGAAGAAAAAGATGGCCTCCCAGAAGATCAGACTAGTAAGGTCAGTAGATTAATGCTTTTCTTGTTTATTTGAAATATGGGCTTGTGGAGCACAGTGGTCCAAGGGTAGAAGCTCTGGCTTCGAATCCTATGAAAAGTGGGACCCTCCTTGCAAATTTTTATTAATCCACATTCGGCACAAGTACTGGTTATGAGTCAAGGAAGCAGAGTCAAAAGTGATTAATCTATGTTGTAAGAATTTGTTTTGCAATGGATGTAAATTGAATAAGTTTAACCCTTTCCCAAACAACAAATTTTCGAATGTCCAAAATTGAAAGAGTTTGCAGACGACATTTCAAAATGTGGTGAAATTGAAAAATATTCTTTAGATGGAACAGAAATTTCACGAGCAATTTCTCCTTTTCCCACTATGTTTTCTAAAGTCGTCTGCAACAAAGTGGTCAAATGTCATTGCTGTTTGGGAAAGGGTTAAACTAAACTAGTTATGGGCTTTCATCAACAAATAATTTTACTATTTAAATATAGATTGCCAATTTCATCACTTCATAAATACTGGGTTAAAGTTTCTGTTGAAATGCTTTTGAAAAATGATTTCTCCTGTTGTCATTTTACTTTCTACCAAATATTCCTTTACCTTTATATCATCCTTGCTTCCCTTTTACATTAGTCCATTTGGACTCAATATAACCCTTTGAATGCTGGGTAATTTTCTAAGATAGATTTTTGTGTCGTCTGCTTTCCAACACTTTAAATATCTGCTTAATTTTGATCAGGAAAGATACTCGGAGTAGCAAACAGGTTAGATTACAGGCCAGTCACCAATTTACTTGGCGGCTGGCCAGAATCCAACCCGTTTTCATTAGCATGAAGTCAGTTTCAGCACTATAAGGGTCAAAGCCCTAGATTGAAAAACCTGCAGCTAAAGGCATACGAATCTACTGACGAAAATTAGCTATTTTACCCCTTTGACACATGATTTCTACATAGTTACTTTCTCCCAATGATGTATCTTCATTATGTACAAGCATTAGCTGAAGACAATTAATTGCTGGATAGACGTAAATTTTCTGTATGATAGTGTGTAGGAATCATTGTGACAAAAGGATGATTTACTCATTATGAAAAATTCCTTCATTTGTAACAGTGGTTTCTAAAGTTTTCTGCTGTATTTGAGAAAAAGTAATTTATGAGAAAGGTATGGTTCAAAATAATTAGGCAGTAGACAGTATCTAAATTCATGGTAACAAAGGTTGATCTGGATATGATGAACAAATACTTATTTTGTCTCAATGCTTTTGAAGTGATTTTTGTCAAGGTCAAAATCAATTTATTACCCGGTACTCAAATTGATAAGAATACAATGCAAGAGTAAATACAAATCAATAGATACAAGATGTATGGAGGGGGGGGGGAGGCTTTTTCTCACCAAATGTATATTGAGAAATGGAGATAGATAAATTGAGTAGGATAAAACGCCAAATTAAGCTTGATGGAATGATTACACGCTTACACAAATGCACACTCAAACCCTTAGAATGCTGGGTAATGTTCTAAAAATAGCTTCTTGTGTTGTCTGCTTTCCAAAACCCTAAACATCTGCTTAATTTTGATGAAGCAAGATACACAGAGTAGCAAACAGGTTAAATCACAGGCCAGCAGCCAATTTACTTGGCGGCTGGCCTGTGATCTAACCTGTTTGAATAAGCATGAATTCGGTTGCAATACTATAAGGGTAAAGTATCAGAATGATTACACGCTTACATGAAGTACAAAGTTCTAAAGCAGCAACAGATGAAAATTTTAGAGAACCAAATATGATATTTCACTTGTGACATTTAGAAGTTACTTGTTGTGCACCTACGTGGGCAATTTCTCCTTTAATCGCAGCTGTTGCTCCTGATCAATAGTGCATTTTCGTGAGTTTTCTTTAGCACTTTGATAATTAGTTTTAGTTGCATCTGCTGTAAAAAAAATTTGAAACAGGCACACATAATAGATTTTACACACAGAAAGGTGTGTGATGTTAATCTAATAATCATAGTTTTGGAAAGCATACAACACAAAAAGAAAAATTACTTGGTATGAGCAGCTTCATCTATTGCCATACTTGTTTCTTGTGGTTTTTTTTGCTATAAGCTTTAATTGCTCTTGAATGACAATAGCTTCTCAATGTATCACAATGTTTCATAAACTGTCTTGAATGCTCTATGACCAAGAAACTAATGTGATTGTTTGCATTGCTGAATATTTTGTTGTTGGTATTAAGATTAACCCATTGCGAAATAACCTGCATGAAATGAACTGTTGATATTAAAATTATCATTTTGTGAAATAACCTGCATGAAGTGAACTGTTGATATTAAAATTATCATTTTGTGAAATAACCTGCATGAAGTGAACTGTTGATATTAAAATTATCATTTTGTGAAATAACCTGCATGAAGTGAACTGTTGATATTGAAATTATCATTTTGTGAAATAACCTGCATGAAGTGAGCTGTTGATATTAAAATTATCATTTTGTGAAATAACCTGCATGAAGTGAGCTGTTGATATTGAAATTATCATTTTGTGAAATAACCTGCATGAAGTGAACTGTTGATGCATGAAGTGAGCTGTTGATATTGAAATTATCATTTTGTGAAATAACCTGCATGAAGTGAACTGTTGATATTAAAATTATCATTTTGTGAAATAACTTGCATAAAGTGAACTGTTGATATTTAGTTTACTGCATTGCGAAATAACTTTCATTAAGTGAACTGTTGATATTTAGTTTATCCCATTGTGAAATAACTTTCATGAAGTGAACTGTTGATATTTAGTTTATCTCATTGCGAAATAACTTTTATTAAGTGAACTGTTGATATTTAGTTTATCCCATTGCGAAATAACTTGCATGAAGTGAACTGTTGATATTAAGTTTACCGCATTGTGAAATAACTTTCATTAAGTGAACTGTTGATATTTAGTTTATCCAATTGCGAAATAACTTTCATGAAGTGAACTGTTGATATTTAGTTTATCCCATTGCGAAATAACTTTCATGAAGTGAACTGTTGATATTTAGTTAATCCCATTGCGAAATAACTTTTATGAAAGGAACTGTTGATATATATAGATTACCCCACTGGAAAATAACCTGCATGAAGTGAACTGTTGATGTTTAGTTTATCCCATTGCGAAATAACTTTCATGAAGTGAACTGTTGATATTTAGTTTATCCAATTGCAAAATAACTTGTGTATGAAAGGAACTATAATTGATATATAGATTACCCCACTGGAAAATAACCTGCATGAAGTGAACTGTTGATATTTAGTTTATCCCATTGCGAAATAACTTGTATGAAGTGAACTGTTGATATTTATTTTATCCCATTGCGAAATAACTTGTATGAAAGGAACTGTTGTTATATAGATTACCCCATTAGGAAATAACTTGCATTAAGTGAAGGATAAGAGTCAAGTGGAAGATAAAGAAAAGGTTTAGTAAATGATAAGAAATTAGAATGAACCCTTTTCTCCATATATCAATTCTTTAATATATTTAAAGCTTATAGCAGAAAACACAAGAAACAATTATGGCAATAGATACCAAGTAATCTTTTCTGTTGTCCTAGTTTCTACCATGTATATAAGTCTTCAAAGTTGATTTCTACTGTTGGATCAAAATCAAAACTAAGAAGAATGTAAGAATAAATACTTAACCCTAAATGATGATCATTTAAGCATACCACATCAAAAAAACCATATGTCAAATAAAAAAGAATACAAGTTTGTTACCCAACTGGATTTTTTCAATCCATCCCTTTGAAACATATTTTTTCAATCCATCCCTTTGAAACATATTTTTTCGTCAGATTTATTTTGTCGTTCTTCGTATACATCTGTCTGAGCCAGACTTATTTGTATTAAACTGAATAGTTCAACCCAGACTGATGTATACCAAGAACAGCCAAAGTAGTCAAACAAACAAGTTTTGATATGGATAATGGTGGAATATGGGTATTCTACCTTAAGTGGCCCCTGTGGCCTAGAAGTTAGAGTACATGGGGCCCGTTTTACTAAACAGTTTACGCTTAAGATTTGCGTAAGTCTAAAACAACAAGTCCTTTTATTTCAATATTTGGCAAAGCAATATTGCAAAGTAACACATCATTGGAATCGTCTCTCCGAGACGCTTCCAATGACGTGTCACATTGCAATATTGTACTTTCATTGAAGATATTATCAATGTTAATCAATTATGACTTACGCAAACATTTTCCGTAAGTTGTTTAGTAAAACGGGCCCCTGAACTTTAAATCACATGACCCCTCTTCATGTGGGTTCAAATCCAGGTTTCAACATTTTGATTTTCATGAGAGGCATGACGCCTCATGGACGCTTAGAGGAAATGTGTTATATGCCGGGGATGATTTACCCCGAAATATTTTACACACTGCACTTATATTCGAGGTGTATTTCTCAGCTCATGGAAATACCCGAGTAGTTCAGATTGCAAATAGTTATCTAATTGAATGGAAACTAAGTGTGGACAGTGCACTGTCTCCAATCCTTTTTTGTGAAGGTCAAAACTTATGGGGGTCCAGTGTTACAGCATCTGCCTCTTGTACCGAGGGTCCCGTCATAATCAATGTAAAATAAATAAGTTAAAGGCACATTAAAGGAGAAAAGTACAAATAAATTACTAAAATAATATATGGAGATCTTTTATCATTTTCATAAAAGTCATGAGAATTAATTTATGAATGCATTAAGACCCTATTAAATAAACTTCTTAAATATAAGTTATTTTGTGCTTGAAATATAGTAGTCTCCAATTCAATCATGTTTATCAACAACCCGTTTGTTTACATATTCAAAATAACGAATTCTGATTGGTTGGTTCAAACATTTGTGTATCAACTATCCAGGTCAGGGGTGAAGAATCACACAATTAAGCTGGTTAATCTGGGTTATTTCTTCTTGGCTTTCACGTTTAAGTTGTGCTGATGAGGTTTTTTGGTGATAACTATTTGAATCTGACCAAAAGTTTTCCAATTAATATAGTTTGATATATCATTAATCTCCTTTTATGTTCCTTTAAATCTTAATTGGTTAAGAATAAATTGTGTCACAGGTAAAGGGATGACCTTTCCCTTGCATTTTTCTTTTGTTATCTATAGTGAAATACAGGTAAATTGATGGTTTGGATGATGTATTAAATTGTTGAATTAAACCCAATCCCACATAATGTGACAGGTCCAATTCGAAAGCAAAAACCGAACAACTGTATCATATTTGTTAAAGCCATTGTAACAAAAGGATAAACTGCTTTTTTTGAGACCTCTTTTCAATCATATTTTATTTGTTTGGCTATAACAATAGAGATAAATATTTATGTGTAAATTGAAGATATTGGTTTGAAAATGTATCTTTAATGCTTTTTGATTTTCAAATTCTTGAAAAGAATATGCTTTATGATCTATTCATTTTACTAGTGGGGAATTGTCCTACTTGACACAAATGTTGGGAATTATCCAGTGGAGAATTGTCCTGTGGGTAATTGACCTTGTGGGTAATTGTCCAGTGGGAAAATTGTCCTAGTGGGGAATCATCCTTGGTCGGAAATTGTCCTACTTGACACACATGTGGTAGAATTGTAGAGTTGGTAAATGTCCAATGGATTATCATCCAAGTGGGTAATTGTCCTGTGGGTAATTGAGCTTATGGGGAATTGTCTTTGTAAGGAATTGTACAGTGGGTAATTGTCTTGTAGGGAATTTTCCTTGTAGGGAATCTCGAGTATGTAATTCTCCTGTAGGTAATAGGCCTGTGGGAAATCGTCCTGTGGGTAGTTGTCCTATGGGTAATTGTTGGTACCCTTTTTGAGTTAAATCGCAAACTTCATCAAGGATGAAAGGGTTTTTACCCTTTTCGTCATATATCTACACATATTTTTTTTACACCTGCCTTGATCAATTTCAGAAACCATTGTGGCGATAGGGAAAGTTGCTCAAAATAATCACAATGGTTTCTGTCTAATTCATTAGATTAAGATATATTGAGATAAATCTTTATTTAGGGTTGATTGCAGTATCAAATATCTGAGTTTGGACCTGTTACAAACCCCGATATGAGGGAAATGGTTCATGAGATGACTGACTGATGTACATGACAATTTCCACTTTATTATCATCTACTTAAGTGTGTTCTTTATACACCGTCAGGCTCTGAAAATATGGTTCTCTCAGATGATAACCAAAACGGTTTAAGGCTCGTTAAATCTTTTTCTAAAGTGCGGAGTGGTATAAGGAGAATTCGTAAACGGCATAAAAGTGTGGTATGGATTTTGTTGATTTTCTTTTTCTACTTACATGCTTAATCTATTTGCCACATACATGTAAATGAATTGTTTAATTGCTATAAAAATCATGCATCAGTTTACACATATGTAGATATAGGTCAAACTTGTGTTAAGAGGCTAGCCTATGGGACAGAGTAAATTGGCTGTTTAAGACAGGTTGGCTGCTTAACACAAGTTGATTTACACTATAAATCTAACAATGGGACTTGCTGAAGTGGCTATTTAAGGCAGGTTGGATGCTTAAAAGGGTGGCTGCTTAACACAAGTTAGACTGTATAGGTCAATGCAAGACTATGGCAAGTACTTACTATAGTCTTGAATTGAACCCTCGAATTATGAGGTCATGGTGTGAGACTTATGTAACAGTAAGACCTTAACTATCCTGTATCACTGGGGCAGATGTAGTTTGACATACCTTTATTATCAATATATTATAGTATATATGTTTGTAAATAGATAATATAGGTATGTCAAACGACATTGGTGTCTGTGTCTTAACCCATTACCAAACAATAACGACATTTGACCAGTTTGTTGCAGACAACTCTTGAAAACATTGTGGGAAAAGGAGAAATTGCTCTTAACAAGCAATTTCTCCTTTTCCCACAATGTTTTCTGCCCTGTCAGAGTATCATTTTACAATTTCATCACATTTTGAAATGTCGTCTGCAAACTCTTTCAATTTGGGACAGTCAAAAAACCGGCGTTTGGTAAAGGGTTAAGAAGGCTCAAAATTGCAATATAACTAAAATGTTGCCAATGCAATGTAAAATCCTAATAAAATTTGACATGTGATATTACTCTACATTTTGATTTCACAAACAATTTTCAGCTCTTTAATGCAAAAAGTTTTCATCCAAGCTGAACTATACTGTATGATTCAGTATTTATATCTCATCTTTACCTTGTCCCGCTTCATTGAAAATCCAACATGGTGCAAATTCGAAAATTAAGATCAGCTCTCAAGTGTGTGTATTTGTGCATGCTTGAGGTGTTCACAATTTCCAATGCCCTGCTCATCTTCAACTGGTTGTTAAGTTAGATCTGACTTGTATACACATTAAGGGAATAAGATAAAAGGATTAATGAACTGGATTTGTATATCAAAAATCTGTTAAGCATATGTGTGATATTGGTTATCATCACTCATTCTAAGGGAAAATAGAGATTCATTAATTAAATTCTGATTCTGAGTTCAGTTAATGAATCTCTAATAACCCTTAGAATGCTGCATAATTATCTAAAAATGGATTTTTGTGTCATCTGCTTTCCAAAACCTTAATTAGCTGCTTAATTCTTAAGCGGGAAGATACCCAGAGTAGCATACATGTTAGATCAAAGACCAGCCGCCAATTTACTTGCAAAAGCACAAAGTCGGTTCCAGCACTATAAGGGTTAACTGAATTGTAGAAAAGAATTTTTTTGACTTATGCTTCCAGGGTGACTCTTCTGACGTTGTACAGCCTACGGAGTTAAGTAACCCATTAGACGGGGATGATTCCACGCAGGCGGATTTAAGTCTGGACGAATCTGCGTCGATTCACTTACCCGGCAGCCCCAAGCAGCAGGACGAGACAGATGAGTCGGACACGACGGAGGACGACATTGAGAATAACGGTGTGTTAGCTTGTTATTCCATAGTTCTCAGGGTTGCCATTAATTTTTGTAGTAAGAGGCCAATTGTTGATTTTAGGAGGCCAATGAAGCAAACAACGAACAAATATTAGGTGCTATTACTACTTCTTACTACTGCCTTCCATTTGTTTTTGTTATTTGAGCCGACCAAAAAGTCATTCTAAGCGGTCATTATGGCAGACAGCCAGCTTTTGATAAAGGTAAAGGTAGGGGTTTATAGTCTCATATTTATGCTCTAGGCATATTCAGGAGACTCTTACAATTACCTCCCCGATCACTAGGTGATAAACCGCCCGTTAACATATAGCGCAAATGCAGCCTCGGCACATTGGTTTATTCCCTCACAGGTACCCATTTATACACCTTGGTGGAGAGGAGCAATGTGGGATCCATTTTCTGCTCAGGAAATTTCCCATGATCCGGCCGGAATACGAACCTGGGACCCTCCGATCACTGGACCACTGTTACCATGATGACAACCATTAATGACAACCCTGAGTTCCTTACTTTGATTGATGCCCCTGCTTGTTTTACTTACTTGTTATATTGGTCCTCTTCACTCCTTGAGGAGCATAGGCAGGGTTTCAATGAATAATCTGGAAAAAGGACAATCAGATTATCGAGGCTCGACTGTAGTGTTTCTTTGCTAATTTTCACGATTATCTTTTGCAGATAGTGAGGTTGTGTGTTCAGAACACGACCATTTCTCTAGACTGGTGCATAATGAGGTCTACCAGATGGCACTTGACAAGATGTTTGAGCTGATGTTCACAGACTCAGAATTTTTTAGGAACTTTACAGGTGCCCGAAAATTGCAAGGTTAGTTAACCAATGTATTTTCCACTTATTTGGACTTTGTGACTGGATTGAATTACAGGGGACCCTCAAAGTGCTGGAACCAACTTCATGCTTATGCAAACAGGTTAGATCCAGCCGCTAAGTAACTTGGTGGCTAGCCTGTGATCTAACCTGTTTACTACCCTGAGTATCTTTCCTCATCGAAAGTAAGCAGATATTTAAGGTTTTGGAAAGCAGATGACACAAAAATCTGTTTTAGAAAGTACCCAGCATTCTATGGGGTAAAGGGTGATTAATGGCCCTTCCCCCTTCCATCCTCTTTATTTTGACTTAGAAATCGAGGTCCTGGGTTTGAGCCTCACAACACCTCTGGTTTTATGCGAGTGACTTTTGGCAAGTTACTTCAGAGCCCTAGCTTAGTACTGGTGGATCCAGGAAAGGCCGTTACATAATTGAAAAATTGTTGATTCTGTATTAACCCTATACTAAAAATAAAAAAAAATATTGTCCCACAATGTTTTTCAGAGTTGTCTGCAACAGACTTATCAAATGTCGTTACTGTTTGGTAAAAAAACATACAAACTGTACTTCAGATGTGGTATTGACTCCGTGGAAAGACATGATAGATGATCAGATAGGGCAAGTCAGGGAGCTGACCTACCCAGTACCTCTCAATGCTCATACATAGTTCTCAATCCATTTATTCATACTTTGCTTGTTTGACCGATTACCAAACAATAACGACATTTGACCAGTTTGTTGCAGACCACACTGGAAAACAGTGTGGGAAAAGGAGAAATTGCTTGTTACAAGTAATTTTTACTTTTCCCACAATGTTTTATTCCCTATCAGAAGATTTTTTTCCAATTTCATCACATTTTGAAATGTTGTCTTCCAACTCTTTCAATTTGGGACAGCCAAACAATTTGGTGTTTGGTAAAGGGTTAAACACCATAAAAACTGTATTATATTCCAGATGTGGTACTAACACCATGGAAAGACATGATAGATGATCAGATAGGACAAGTTAGGGAGCTGACATACACAGTACCTCTCAATGCTCCATTCGGACCTAAAACATCACACACGGTAGAAAAACTCTCATGCTACAAACAGAGTCAGCCCGGGGTGATTTATGTGATAGACGCTGAATGTACGCCGATGGGAATTCCCTACGCTGATTCTTTCTGTGTTTTAAATCGTTACTGTTTAACGCGCGTGAGTAGGGGATCTAGTAGACTGCGTGTGACGAGCGAAGTGAAGTATAAAAAGTCTGTGTGGGGTGTTGTAAAAAGTGAGTATTTGTTGGATTCTTAACCATTTGTTTTTAACATTTATGTAAAATTTAATGAAATATAGTAAGTTCTATTGGACAGATTGATTTAAAGGAAGTTGGAATAGCCTGCTTAGAGCAGTTGCAACTTCACCTGCAATGACTTTTGATGACGACTGCTGTATGTTTTTACCAGGGTTGTCATGAATTTTTGGAGAAAGAGGCCACCTTTAGATTTGAGGAGGCCAATGAAGCAAACACCCAACAAAATTTAGGTGTTACTTACCTACTATATTTTTTTGATATTTAAGCAAAAAGTCTTTTGAAGCGGTCAAATTAGCTGTCAGCCAGCTCTTAATGACAATCGTGTGTAATTATGATGTTTCTTAAGATAATTGTTTTTTTTTATACAAAATATATCTCTGTTTAGATATGCAATGAGGTCTAAAGTTTAGGGAGACAATGGAATTGTTCATCAGCTAATTGTAACTGAAAAATCCAAACGCGATGTACATTACTATGCTTGAGTTGGTGCAAAAATATTTATGAAATGCAACAGTTTAAAGCTATAAAAGAGTGTGTTTGCTTTATCTGTATTAAGAGGATGAATTATTGATTTCTTTATATTTTAGATATGATTGAGAGGAATTGTGTTCAAGGCGTCTTAGATTATTTTCAGTGTCTTGGTAAGTGTCTCATTAACTCTTTTGTACCTTTAAATTGCTTTCATTCTGGACAATTGTTGTAAACTCATATAAGAGTATTTTTAACCCTTAGAATGCTGGGTAATTTCTAAAAATAGATTTTTGTGTTGTTTGCTTTTCAAAACTTTAAATAACTGCTTAATTATGTTGAGATACTCAGACTAGCAAACAGGTAAGATCACAGGCCAGCCACCAATTTACTTGGCGGCTAGCCTGTGGTCTAACCTATTTGCATAAGCATGAAGTCGGTTCCAGCACTATAAGGCAACCCTTAAAGATATATAATGAATTAGCCTGTGCTATCAGTAAAGATTGATCACTGAAGATATTTGTCTATTGATACCACAGAACTGAAAAGTGTAGGGGCCATATTCTTGAAGCATGCAGCAAGCAAACAGATAACCTTTTGCGTAGCCCAGTGGTTTATCTTAGAACTTTGGGGTCTAGGGTTTAAGCCAGATGTTAACCTCTGATTTGATAAGAGTGTCCTTTGGCAAGATACTGCCCTTACCTAGCACTGGTGCTTTCAGGAGAGTAGAATAATGACTGGAAACCTGTATCATGGTGTGAAACCCTTCTTAACCCTTTCCCAAACAGTAACGACATTTAACCACTTTGTTGCAGACAACTTTAGAAAACATTGTGGGAATAGGAGAAATTGCTCGTAATGAGCAATTTCTCCTCTTCCCACAATGTTTTCTGCCCTATCAGAAGATTATTTTCCAATTTCATCACATTTTGAAATGTCGTCTGCAAACTCTTTCAATTTGGGACAGTCGAAAATTTATTGTTTTCGGAAGGGTTAAATTAAACAAACAAAAAATTTTGTCTCTTTTTTTGGTTACTTATATTTACAATTATTGATTATTATTGAACTCACGTATATATTTAATGATTGTTATGGAACAATTTATACGCTTTGAAAGCAATGTGACTCATTACAAATATTTGATATCGTACATTCATTTAAAATTATTTATTTACTATCATAAACTCATTACAAATTTTCTTTTAACTATCATTCATTTAATACAAATTCTTATATTGATTGCTATGATAAGAAAAAATTGTTTAGTCCCAAATGAGTGAATAAAACTTGATACTTATTTTCTAAATCAACAGGTATCCACTTGAGAAGAGAGTCAGACATGCAACAAACCAAAAATCAGGGCAAACTTGCTTCGAAGCGAAAACTTCGTAAACGTCGAGGGCATGTGATTCGCAGTGCCAATACACCCAGCGATCTTCCGTCAACGTCCCGCGCAGTCTCCAGAACACACACCATAGAAAAGATGATTACCCCACCCACTCCAGTCAGAAGTAAGATCTTATTTCAATAACAAACCCAAAAAATATTTTTTTTTACAATAGAATTTTAAAACATTTATATGGTAATCTGGTAAGTCAATCCTTTCTCTCAATGTTTTATTTCGATTCTGTGAAATTAAAGAATTTTGAACAAGAAGTATTGGAAATCTTCATTATTACAGTAGTTCTTTGGTATGAGTTCCCACGGTTTACGCAAGATCAAAATACGAACCATTTACAAACAGCAATTTACGATGTTCGATAGTTAGCCGCCTTACCTGTCTGTTTTGATCCTATATGATACGTTCTTCTTCTGATTTACAATATGTGATATATGTTGTGCGATTTACGATGCAAGTTTTTCCAGAATAATTGTTTCTGGATTATCCATGTTTCACTTAACACAATCATCTTTGAACCTATATGAAGAGGACAGATTGTACCTCATTGAATGCTGCTCAATCGTTCTGGATTATTATCTTGTTTTTTTTTTATGATCTCTTATTTTTTTATGTAGATATGATAGCTGCACAAAAGGAAGAGAAACTTCTCAAAATGAATGCTGAAACCTTAGTGAGGATAGTCTGTTTTATGTAAGTAAAGTCTTGTAGTCTGTTATTTTTTGCATTTACATTAACTTTTACTATTTAGTTAAACATCATATTCCATGATATCTCATATGATTGCACATGCTGCAGAAGTTTTCATAAATCATTGTCATAAAATTATAATGAAATATTTATTAACCCTTATAGTGCTTGAACTGACCACATGCTCTTGCAAACTGGTTATATCCAGGCCAGCCGCCAAGTAAATTGGCGGCTGGCCAGAGATCTAACCTGTTTGCTACTCTGAGTATCTTTCCTCATCAAAATTAAACACATATATAAGGTTTTGGAAAGCTGACGACACAAAAATATATATTAGAAAATATTACCCAGCATTCTTAGGGTTAACCCTTATAGTGCTGGATAATTTTCTAAAGATAGATTTTTGTGTTGTCTGCTTTTCAAAACCTTAAATATCTACATAACTTTGTTGAGGAAAGATACTCAGAGAAGCAAACAGGTTAGATCACAGGCAAGCCGCCAATTTACTTGGCGGCTGGCCTGGATCTAACTTGTTTGCATAAGCATTAAGTTGGTTCCTGCACTGTAAGGGTTAAGACCATGATATTTGTCTCCTTTCAGATTGATACTGTTGGTGATGTTCAATGCTTTACTGTTTTACAAACTCTGGTCCCTAGAAAGTATGGCAAGTGTTCTGTATATACCCCATGCTGATGGTACTCCGCCTTCTTTTGTAAAGTAAGTACTTAGAAATTTTTTAAGAGATTTTTGTAGCAGGTTTTTTCTATGTACGGATAATGGTGAACCAGATATACCACATACTAATGGTATTTCTTTTGTTAATTAAGTGCTCAGAATGATTTTAAAAATACTTTTTAGCAGTTTTTTTTATGTATAATGAAATTGTGTTAAAATTGCAAGATGAAGAATTTGTCTTTTTGGAGTCACATGAGCCTAAGTTTAATGAATGGTCCATTCAAAGCAAAAATTGTTGATATGGTGTTAAACACCACACAAATATCAAATACAAGTATGAAAAGTATTTCCTGTTGGTATTTGGTAGAAACCCTAGAAAAAAGAAATTGCTCATTGTGAGAAAACTATCATAGGTGCTTTCAAGCAAATGTATATGTTGCAATGGGTTGAGCAACAAAGCATGAATGTTATTTATATAATGAATATACCTTTTGATTATATTTAGAGATACAAAATACATGCAATTAGATTTTGATGAATTAGTGCATTTGTAACAGCTGGTTTAAAATTGTATGATGAAGATGTTTGTATATAATTTGCTTCTCTTGAAATTGACAAGTTGACATTTGACAAGTTATTTTCCTATTGTAGAAATCCACCTCAAAGTCAAGAAGAATGGGTCCATTTACTTAACCAGCAACATAGATTGCATGATGCCCAGTTAAGCAAGTGGAAAATAATGATCTCTACTTCAATAGCATTAATAGACCAGGTAAGAGAGGTGTTTTAAGTCTAAAGCATTGCGGTTGAAGGATAGTGTGTGTGTTTTAGGACAAGTTTTGTCATGTTATTACCTTTCTTCCACGCTACTGTAGTTTGTGATACGTTTATACTCAATACTCTAACCCCTAGAATGCTGGGTAATTTTCTAAAAAAATATTTTTGTGTCGTCTGCTTTCCAAAACCTTAGATATCTGTTTAATTTTGATGAGGAACAACACTCAGAGTAGCAAACAGATTAGATTACAGGCCTGTCACAAATTTACTTGACAATTTGATACAATGAAATTTTATTTGTTCAGGTTTTAAAACACTCTTGTTCACTCACACATGAGGTAATTTGCAAGTCAAAATAAAATGTCATCAAAACAGTTTTTGTATTGCAGTATAATACTTGTAAATTTTATATTTGTATTTACAAAGGAAATGGTTAAACATTTAATTCCATTTAGCTTAATTGATTCTTGTCTGGTCTTTTTTCAGATGAAAGAAAATCTCCATTCTCTTCAAGATGGTATAGAAAATAGTGCTCCTGATCCCACGTAGCATTCACAGGAACCTTGTTTAGAAATCCTAGTTATGTCAGTCTAGAATTATTTTTTCCTTGTATTGAAGATATTTTCTGACTGGGGACATTTAAATTCAAGCGCAAACAATTTACAGGGTTGTCATTAAGAGTCAGCTACCGGTCAATTTGACTGCTTCACATGACTTTTTGGTCGGCTCAAAATTATAAAAACTATAATAGGTAGCCATAAGGAACAACTAATTTGTGTCGAGTGTTTGCTTTATTGGCCTGCTCAAAGCGAAAGTTGGTCTCTTGCTCGAAAAATTAATGACAACCCTTATTTACATGCATTATGATTTACAACATCTTGGTAATTTTTAGTGTAAATTTGTTTGACAATAAGGATTTTTTTAATGAGGAATTTCTGCTTTTGTTTTTGACACTGGTCTTTTAAAATTGTCATCTGCAGGTGCAATGAAACTTACAGTAACCCTTTACCAAACGCCACATTTTTTGACTCCCAAATTGAAACAGTTTGCAGATTACATTTTGAAATGTGATGAAATTGGAAAATAAAAAAATAGGGCAGAAAACATTGTGGGACAATGGAGCAATTTCTCCTTTTCCCACATAGTTTTTCAGAGTCATCTGCAACAAACTGGTGAATTGCCGTTATTGTTTGGTAATGGGTTAATTGAGAAATTGATGAACTTTTGCATGATACTTTGCCAAAAGTTAATTGAATTTTAGCCTTTTACCTCATATTGTTGGGATCTTGTTGCTGGTCCCAGATGTAAGCAACAGTAGAATACGATTTTAAAATTGCAACAGGTATACCAATGAGAGAAATGGATTTTCATGAGAGGCAGTCTCCTGACTGATATACGGAATGACAATGGTTCTACCTGGCTTGACCAGCCCTTATGGTCAGTTGAGTAGTGGGGGTCTTCCTCCATTATGAAGGGTCAGGCATTGCAACATAACTGAAATAATGTGGATGCGACTAAAACCAATATAATATATGTAAACACTGTAGATTATGATTTAAAAAATTGAATAAAAACCCAATATCTTGGTAAATAGATAGAAACTATAGTGACAAAAGGAAAAAGTGCTTGTTACAAGTAATTGTTCCTGTTGTCACAGTGGTTTCAGAAATCTGTTTTACTAGTCAATAAATAAAGTGGATGCATCATGATTTATTTGTCTATCGCCTCTGGGACTGCATTACCAAGTTGACACAAGCTTTTCAATTATTGTTATTATGTGGGAAAGCGGATGGTGGTTTGCAAAGACCATTGTAAAGATGGTGAGAGGGGTCCTGCATGGCCCAGTGGTAAAGGGTGGGAGACCTGGAACTCAGAGGTCCTGGATTCTAGCCCCACTGATAGCTCTGGTTTCACGGGAATGTCCTTTGGCAAGTCACTTCAGAGCCCTAGCCTAGTTCTGGTTGATCCAGGAAAGCAGTTACATAACCAAAAAATTGTTGACACAGTGTTAAACAACATTCTAAAAAATGAAAATGTATTGGTGTGGAAATACCAGGAGCATCGGTAGATGTGTTGACTACATCAATATAACATAAATACATGTACAGTGAAGCCTCATTTATCCGGACCCCGATTATCCGGATGTCTCGCAATCCGAACGAAAATGTAAGGGAACGGAATTATTTGTAGTAATTTGCCAAGCCAATTACCGAACACTAACAACATTTAACCAGTTTGTTGCAGACGACTTTTTAAAACATTGTGGGTAAAGGAGAAATTGCTGGTCACAAGCAATTTCTCCTTTTCCCACAATGTTTTCTGCCATATCAGAAGATTATTTTATAATTTCATCACGTTTTGAAATGTCGTCTGCAAACTCTTTCAATTTGGGGCGGTCAACAATTTGGCGTGTGCTAAAGGGTTATAAGTTTACACATGCATACAGATTGTTTATGACTTAATGTGTATAAGAACATGCTTTGCTTCATTAGTCCAGATGATTCGGTCATCCGGACATTTGGTGGGAACGGACGTGTTCGGATTAACGAGACATCACTGTACTGTTAAATAGAGAATAAAATCTTTTCCAACCAACTAGTCATATAAATGTATCACATGGTTTGTTATGGTAGTAAATAGTTGAATTACAATTATTTTTCCTATTTAAAGAAACAAGTTTTCTGCTGGACATAAGTGAAAACCAGTGTTAATTAATTGTTTTTGTTTGTTTTTATTGTAAGAATAGTTTTAAAGTCAATGACTGTCATTATGACAATTTCATTTTTTACTACTCAAAAAGTTCATATGATAGATGATAATGGATTAGTTTAACATCTCGTACAGTTTTGAGTAATTTCCTGCAAGATTTTTTCCACATATGCATATGTTTTTGTTTCAAATCTGTATTTAACAGCTCTTAACCCTTAACCAAACATTAAGTTTTCGACTGTCCCAAATTGAAAGAGTTTGCAGATGACATTTCAAAATGTGATGAAATTAGAAAATACTCTTCTGATAGGGCAGTAAACATTGTGGGAAAAGGAAAAATTTATCATTACGAGCCATTTTTCCTTTTCCCGCAATGTTTTTCAGAGTCGTCTGCAAAAAACTGGTTAAATATCATTATTGTTTGCCAATGGGTCAACACAACATGGTGATATTTGATCACAGTGTTGGAATGTTCCAAAATGGCCTGTGGAGGATTTAATATAGACCTCCCCTCAAATTTCAAATCTAAGGTAATCCCTTAAGCCATATATTGCTGGAACCAACTTCATTCTGTTGCTAACAGGTTAGATCCAGGCCAGCCGCCAAGTGAATTGGCGGCTGGTCTGTGATTTAACCTGTTTGCTACTCTCAGTATCTTTCTTTATAAAAATTTAGGAGATTTTTCAGGTTTTGGATAGCAGACGACATAGAAATATATTTTTAGAAAATAACTGAGCATGTTACGGGTTAAGAGTTCTGCTGCATGCATGAAGTGAATCAGTAACAGCTTATACATATGCTGAAGAAATATTGTGAGAAAGAAGGAAGGGAGACTAAGTTCAAAAGAAAATGAATTTCCAATTTGACATAGCTTAACCCTTTACCAAACGCCAAATTTTTGACTGTCCCAAATTGAAAGAGTTTGCATGCAACATTTCAAAATGGGATGAAATCAAAAACCAATCTTCTGATAGGGCAGAAAACATTGTGGGAAAAGAATAAATTTCTCATTAAGAGCAATTCTCCTCTTCCCACAATGTTTTTCAGGGTCTTCTGCAAATGTCGTTATTGTTTGGTAATGGGTTTAGTTAATCTAAGAATTTGTATCATACTTATTGTTTTTGTGCCTTGAGTTATATATAAAAGAGCCATGTGATAAATGAATTTCTTCATTGAGTTTTGCTTACTTTTATAAAGATGCGTTCCAATTTCAAGGTCGACTCCCAATTAGAGACTCTTATTTTGGGGCGTTGTCTCCTTACATTTTTGTTTTGTCTTGGTGCTGACTTATCAAATAAGTAGAGTAGGTGAATCATTCTCATATGATTATTGTCATCATGGTTTATTCCCACAACAGATAAATAAGTGCTTATATCCTTAACCCTTTACCAAACGCGAAATTTTAGACTGTACCAAATTCAAAAAGTTTGTCGAAGACATTTCAAAATGTGCTGAAACTGGAAAATTAGCTTCCTAAGGGACAGAAAACATTGTAGGAAAAGGAAAAATTGCTCGTTACTAGCAATTTCTCCTTTTCCCACAATGTTTTCCAGAGCTTGCAGCGAAGTGGTTAAATGTCGTTATTGTTTGGTAGTGGGTTAAATATGGCATTGAATTCCACTTTACTCCCAAACCCTAACCCCCTACCTCTCTTCCCCTCCAAACACACAGGTGCTTTTTTTTCTAGAGTATGAGAACTATTTTTTGTTTTTCATTTTCACTTTATTTTGTGGATTTTTTTTCAGTTAATGCAAGACAATTAACTTTTCTTAATCCCAATCTGTACTCTTTTTTTTGCCCTGGATCTGTTTACCCAGTAATAATACCAGATTTTTTTTTATCCAGGAAACAGAATCAAGAGTGGTTTATGTAAATCGTAAATCTTTGTTTCCCAGTCGATGATAGATAAATAAGTTAATCTAAAACAAGTGTTTTCAATATACATGTAGTAATAGATGAGAAATATTTTGAGCATCAGCTGGGACTGAAGGATATTCAGAGCTTTGCTTCATATTTACTTGTTTTAACAATAAATATTCTGAGAATTGAGCTGGGACTTTTCTGTACTGAAGGATATTCAGAGCTTTGCTTCATATTAATTTGTTTTAACAATTAATATTAACACAGATAATGGTGACCAAAGGAAGAAAATACATGTCTTCAATTTTTCTTCACATTTTTCATGATTGTTTTTGAAGTTCTCAAACGCTTGTTTGTTTAGACAAAAGTTATGATTATTATAGTTTTTGAAGTTCTCAAATGCTTGTTTGTTTAGACAAAAGTTATGATTATTTTCTATGGTTAAACCGTTATATTAACTCTTAGAAACGCTGGGTAATTTTCTAAAAACAGATTTTTGTGTCCTCTGATTTTCAAAATCTTGGATATAATTATCTGTTTAAAATTGTTGAGGAAACATACTGAGAGTAGCAAACAGGTTAGGTCACAGGCCAGCCGCCAATTACATGTACTTGACAGTTGGCCTTGATCTAACCTGTTTGCATAAGCATGAATTTGGTTCGAGCACTATATGGGTTAATGTTATCTTTTCGATCATAGTTTAATCATTATGTTATTAATGATGCACCTGTTAAAGTACTCACACAACATTTAGATCATTAATAACATCATTATTGTTCATACTAGCCCTCGCACAACATGCACAATGTTGTTTTAATTATTAATATCATCATTATTACTCGTACAGAACAGGGGCCCGTTTTACTAAACAACTTATGGAAAATATGAGCGTAAGTCATAATTGATAAACATGGATAGTATCTTCAATGAAACTACAATGTTGCAATGTGGCACTTCATTGGAAGCGTCTCGGAGAGACGATTCCAATGATGTGTCACTTTGCAATATTGCTTCGTCCAATATTGAAATAAGAGGAATTGATGTTTTAGACTTACGCAAATCTTAAGCGTAAACTGTTTAGTAAAACGGTACCCAGAACATTTCTTTTATTCACTCAAGTTCAACACGTACACCATGAGGTATAAATGGTTCAATTCAGGAGCAAAAGTTTTTTGTTTTTTTTATGGAGAAAAAGTGATAGGAAAAATTATAAATGTATGTCTTGAATTTTAAGATATTAAAACGGAAAAAACTATTGTTGCAGAATAAGATAGATTCATATTTCTACTTACTTATCTCCCAGTGTAGATATTACTGACATGTAGGTCTAATGTTAGCATGGAGGTTTTTACAGATATTGGGAGATGAGCAAAACAAACTTTTGTCTTGTCTGGACTTTTAACATTAATCTAAATGTTGCATACAGAGTATGCATAAATCAGTCCTGTATATTTGCAAGAAAAGCAAAATAAGATAAACACAAATGAATAGTAGATAAAGACTTACAAAAATTTCATGTAGAAAATTATTATGTGGCAATTATAATAACACAGGAAGAATTAAAGAATTGAAATTGAATTGCCTCTCATTATATTGAACTTGTTTCCTATTTACTTTTTGTTGTTGTTATAAAAAATCCTGCATCATTAAGTCGGAGGAGGTATTTTCCCCTCCTGTGACAAGTTGTTTTCGATGTATTCATTTCCCTTGATTTTTGTGTGCTTATTTTAGTCATTATTTCATTCCTGTTTTAATTTTCTGTGATATTAAGTTTTTTGTTGCATAAATTATTTAGCCGACTCGCATGTACAGTCTAACTTGTTTTAAGTAGCCACCCTTTTAAGCAGCCAACCTGCCTTAAACAGCCACTACAGAAAGTCCCATTGTTAGATTTATAGTGTAAATCAATTTGTGTTTAGCAGCCAACCTGTCTTAAACAGCCAATTCACATTGTCCCATAGGCTGGCCTCTTAACACAAGTTTGACTGTATATGAAATACGTTTTCTTAAACATATCTCTATTGCAATATTTGAGTTTGTGTGCTATATTTTGAAGAAACATGAAATTGGTTGAGATGCGCGGAAAATAGTCTTTTCATTTTACCATATTTCACATCTGGTTTACATATGAAAAAGATATATGTTATATGTTACTTTTTGGGTGTTGCTAATCGAAAGCAGCCGCATATAAGAAAATTATACTTGTTTTGTAGTGTTAGACGAAAGCATTTTTCATGAAAGCAAAAGGTGTTGGTTTTTTTTAACTCTTGAATTTTTTTCCTTTTTACTAAAGTTGTTTCTTCAATTTGCCTGCTGTAGGTGCTTTCAAACATATATTTGAGTGCCAATGCAACATTATTATAAATCCTTGATAAACATGAAAATTTTAACCCTTTAAACAAATGCTGAATATTTTACTGTCCAAAATTGAAAGAGCAGACGACATTTCAAAATGTGATGAAATTGAAAAATAACCTTCTTTTAAGGAAGAAAACATCGAGGGAAAATGAGAAATTGCTTGTTACAAGCAATTTCTCCATTTCCCTCAATGTTTTCCAGAGTTGTGTGCAACAAACTGGTCAAATGTCGCTATTGTTTGGTAATGGGTTAAAGTAAGGTGTTATGAAAGCCCTGAAACAACAGAATGTTAGGCTTTATGAGAATGTTGATGATTTGGGACACCTAAATAAGTTCTGTACCAGCCAATCTTAATGGGGGTATTGTAGTGAATTGTGTTTGTAACCCTTATAGTGCTGGAACCGACTTTATGCTTATGCCAACATGTTAGATCAAGGCCCGCCACCAAGTGAATTGGTGGCTGGCCTGTGATCGAACCTGTTTGCTATTCCGAGCATCTTTCCTGAGCAAAATTAGGCAAATACTTAAGGTTTTGGAAGGAGACAACACAAAAATCCATTTTTAGAAAATTACCCAGCATTTTAGGGTTAAAATAATTGGTTACCAAACTTTACCAACTGACAATCTTTCAAATCAATTATAGATAAGCTGCTTTTGCTTTTTTTTACAATTTGATTTGTGTTTGAAAAATCAAAAGAAGCATGTTTGATGGAATTTTGATAATTAATATGGTTAGTGTGATTATGAAGTACGTTCGCTTAAGGTAGAATACCAATAATCCACCATTTTGAAACTGATTCTTTTGTCAGATTACTTTGGTCGTTCTCGATATACATTGATCTGGGGCCTCTTTTACTAAACTAAAATGTTGCAATGTGGCACTTCATTGGAAGCGTCTCGGAGAGACGATTCCAATGATGTGTTACTTTGCAATATTGCTTTGCCAAATATTGAATTAAAACGACTTGTTGTTTCAGACTTACGCAAATCTTAAGCGTAAACTTTTAAGTAAAACGGTACCCTGGACCAGAACTACTCGCTTGACACTATATAGTTCCGGACCCGACGGCTGTGAAGTTTGGGCCCTTCCTCCATCATTATTTAGTTTTTTATATGGGTTTTACATCAAATCAACATTATTTCAGTTATGTAGCGATGCCCGACTCTCAATGATGAAGGAAGATCCCATACTCAACTACCCATAATGGCTGGTCAAGGCGGGTAGAACCAACGGCATTCCGTAAGTCAGTAGGGAGACTGCCTCTCATGAAAATCCATATCCCTCTCAGGCTTTGAACCCACACGGAGAGGGGCCATGTGATTTCAAGTTCTGTACTCTAACCACTAGGCCACGGAGGCCCCTTACTCCATCATTAAGAATCAGGCATGACAACATTATTTGAATACTGTTGATGCAGTGTAAAACCCATAGAGACTTATAAACTGATAATTGATGTGCAATTTCTTATAAATAGGTATACATAATTACATATATCCAGATAAAAGGCAAAATCCCAGGGCTAACTTATTCATTTATGGTCAAAACTATTGTTAGTACTCATTAGATTCCGTTTTTTCAGATGGTTTTAACAATTACAGTCTAACTTGTGTTAAGCAGCCACCCTTTTAAGCAGCCAACCTGCCTTAAACAGCCACTACAGAAAGTCCCATTGTTAGATTTTTAGTGTAATTCAATTTGTGTTAAGCAGCCAACCTGTCTTAAACAGCCAATTTACTCTGTCCCATAGGCTGGCCTCTTAACACAAGTTTGACTGTACCCACAAAAAGAATTCATTGTAAAGCTGTTAACATATTACCACCTAATGCCACATTTTTGCGTCTTTGCAACAGACGATTTTCAAAAACCATGCGGTAAAAGGAGAAATTGCTTGTCACAAGCAATTTCTCCTTTTTCCACAATGCTTTTTCAATCTATTCACATATTACAACAGCAAAACTGAAAGTTTATTCACATGTTTACAAAGCTTTTCTACAGTCGTCTACTTCAATTAAAAAAAAATGCTGTCTGCAGGTGGTACAGAGTTAAAATGATACACGATTTAGAGTTCAAATAAGGCTATTGTTTACCTTGACATCTATATGGAGTCAAAGGTTGACAACCGATTGACTATAAAAAGTAACTTCTGAAAGAAGGAATAATATCACATACTTGTATTTCTATCACATCTCATCATACAATTACAGTAGTAATTGGTTTTAATTTATTTTGATTATTTAAAGGGTGATAGAACAAATCTTCATACTTCCATTAAAAACAGATTGGAATGAATGGGTTTGATTTCAGAATGATCAACGCATGTTAATTTCAATTGATTAACCCTTTTCGTGCAGGAACTAACTTCATGCTTTTGCAAACAGGATAGATCCAGGCAGCCACCAATTGACTTGGCGACTAGCCTGTGATCTAACCTGTTTACTACACTCTGGGTATCTTTCCTCATCAAAACTAAGCAGATATTTGAGGTTTTGGAAAGCAGATGACACAAAAATCTATTTTTAGAAAATTACCCAGCATTATAAGGGTTAAAATCTCTTCCTCATATAGGAACTTGCATCTGGTGTATCTAAAAGAAATAGCATACATTATGTATGTGCTATGGTCGTGATTCTTCAGGTATGAACCATTGCCACTAAAGAAGAATTTGTTAATTATGATTATTAATTCTCTTTTGAACAATAGTTTTCTCAAATTTCTTGCTGTATATGCTTAATGATGCTGTGTGGTTTAGGTGACTGACTCAGAACCTGAGGGTTCAAGGTATGAGCCCCACCGAGACCTATGGTGATGTAAGAGTGGCCTTTGGCAAGTCACTTAAGAGCCCTAGCCTAGTACTTGTTGATCGAGGAATGCTGTTACAAAACTGTAATATTGTTGATACGGCACTGGCAAAGAGGACCCCTATGGGACCTGTGTCATAAAAAACCTTTACTTAACTTTAAAGAGAACATGCATATGAAAGAGTTCTTAAGTGTATCAACAGTTAAAATTATATTATCATATTATTTTGAAGTTTTTAAGTCAAATTGAATCAGCTGACTACAAAATTATGGTTGAAACTTTAGCAAGCTCAACTATTTAGAATGCTGGAAAACTTTCTTATAATAGATTTTTGTGTGGTCTGTTTCCCAAAACTTTTAATATCTGCTTAATTTTGACACGGAAAGATACTCAGAGAAGCAAACAGGTTAGATGACAGGCCATCTGCCAATAAATTGTTGCTGGCCTGTTATCTAACCTGTTTGCATAAGCATGAAGTCGTTTCCAGCGCTATAAGTGTTTATAATCTTTGGAGCCAGATTTGGTAACTATATTGGCAAATATAGTATCAGGAATCAATTCAATACTATAGTAAGTGCTTCACATACATGAAGTACTTCCTACCGTCTTGCATTGAACCCTTGAGAATCGTTAAAAATCCAGATCTGTTGCCTGTATTTATTTTTGTTATACCTCTTGATATCATCTATTGTCCATATTGAACAATAAATTGTTTAGTAAATTCATATTTTGCTTCTGTGTTGTTCATTATATTGAACCCTTTCCCAAACAACAAATTTTTGACTGTCCCAAATTGAAAGAGTTTGCAGACGACATTTCAAAATGTGATGAATTTGGCAAGTATACTTCTGATAGGCCAGAAAATATTGTGGGAAAAGGGAAAATTGCTCGTTACGAGCAATTTTTCCTTTTCCCACAATGTTTTCTAAAGTCGTCTGCAACAAGTAGTCAAATGTTGTTATTGTTTGGGAAAGGGTTAAAGAATACGATTCTTTCATTCAATCATTTTTCAGTTGTATGACTGGAGTGCTCTCACTTTTGACGCCCTTGATGTATAGATAATTTTGCCACCATACTTCATGTTACTATTACGGAGTGTAATTGTTTTAAACAGGTCATGTTATATCAGTTTTTTCTTACTAAGAAGGCTTTATTTCTCTGTCAGTGCATTCCCCCTTCCCCAGTCAATTTCAAGAAATGGCCTAGATCGTTTCTTCCCCAGGGAAGGAAATTAGGCCCTTCCCCAGTCAATTTCAAGAAATGGCCTAGATCGTTTCTTCCCCAGGGAAGAAAATTAGGGGGAAGAAACGGCCCTTCCCTGGGTTCGAGCACCACAGACACCTCTGGTTTCTTGGAAGAAGCCTAGAACTGGTGGTCCAGGGAAGTGGTTACATAACTGAAAAAATGATGATACGGCGTTACTACACATAAACAACAAATCTTTTTAATCATACCAGCTGTCGACTGTTGTTAGTTTCAATTTGGACTATCAAAGGTTAGGTGTAAAGCTCAAGACATAAGTATGTCCTTCACTTTTGGGATAAGAAATAAATCAACACAACATCTTTCTTAGATAAACATAAAAGGATTTATTAAGATCAACATAGTTATATAAATGATATATTCTGTTTAAACAATATATTTGATTTACAAAAAATTATCCTATGCCTTCCCCCACCCCCTTTTTGTCATGTTAAAAGCTCAACACAGATATAGTGTAAACATATTAAACCATTTTCAGTTTTGTGTACATGTAGTTGACAAGGGCTAAACCAACCATCATCCAGTGAATAAAAATAGTCAACTAAGACTGCATATATGATTTGAGAAAATGGTTGAAAACACTTCATTTACAATATTATTTCATTGTCAAAATATTTTTTTTGTCGGACTGTTTTTCGAATTTGCTTGCTTAGGCAAATACATTTGTGTGTACATGTATAAGGAATGTTTACAGAGATATTCCTTTTTCAAAAGAATTTCTCCTTATCCCCTTTATGTCACAATGATTTCTAAGCAAATTTGCCATAAAGTGTTATCATTTTTAAGGTATTCCACCCCTCATGGAGAAAAGTCAGAATAACAAAGTCAAAGATTTAACAGAACAAATGCCGTTGTAAAACCAAGTTGTATGTCATAAGAATTCTTTATGGATTAAAATTTTTATTGCCCCCTTTCATTCATGTAATTTTAATTTCAATGTCAAAATTGATAATTAATGGGAGGTAATTACTATGGATTTATTAACAGAATTCATTGATATTCATTTTGTAAATACAAATTCAAAATCCGACTAATTCGGAAAAGTGGTTTGGTAAATGCCTTTGAAATGATATATACTTTCATGGTTTAAATTTCAATTTATGATTTAACCAAAGTTTTCCATCAGGGGTGGACTACCTTAATTCACAATTGTAAACTGCTGTTGCTTTCAATTTGGACCAGTGACAAAAATCCATTTAAAGGCACATTCAAGTAATGTCATACAGAAACACCCATTGTCCATAGCAACGGCTGATCTGTTTCTATGGAAACGACATCTGACCCACCCCATGTGTTAGAAGTGCTGATAAGTTCTCCAAATTTAAGTTGACCTTTGTCTGCAAAATAAAAAGGTTGAAACGTCTCATCTTTACACAAAACACATTTATCATGGAACAAAAGATTGACATAATTCCAAATTTAAACAGTTTACAGACGCCATTTGAAATAAAAAAACACATTCTGTAATATAATTGTAGAAGATAGAAAACCATCTGCTGGTGCTTTCATCAATTAGTACTTATTCTAGATCTTTCTGAAACATTTCTGCAAGTTTTGACTTAGCCTTTAATTCATAATATACTAAGTTAACCCATTACCAAACAAAAACGACATTTGACCAGTTTGTTGCAGACGACTCGGGAAAACTTCTCAGGCAATTTCTCATTTTCCTTAAATATTTTCTGCTTTTTTTAGTATTTTGAGTATTTTTCAATTTCATCACAGAATTTGAAATGTCGTCTGCAAACTTTTTCAATTCAGGACAGTCCAAAATTTGACGTTTGGTTAATGGTAAAAGGTGCTTGTTCACAAATGAGAAAATGGACAACTAAAATATATAAGTGACTTGAAGCATGACAATTTCTGTACTGGTGTATTAGACGGAATAAATAATCGCTAGTGATAGCTAATTTGGTTTGAAGAAAGCCATTATATCTTCGCAATTGCAGTTGAAATGATGTCAATTTCAAAATCGTTGCATCACTCTTTAATCGTGAATTATTTTTAACTTAGACATCAATTTCATTTTTAGATCTTGTGATTAATGAAAACTGTAAGCGGACCCAGACTATATATATCATGGTACTTCTATAGCGCTGCATTATCAGGGATTGAGCTAAAGTGATTGTTTACACACTGAATTGACAAAAAAAAACACCGTCTTCCTGCATAAAGTGTAAAATGCATTGGTATCCTATAAAACTTTGATTTTATTGCTTGTATGGTCTAAATCTAGGAATAAGCATCTTTAAACAAAATTGATGACAGTGATCTAGGGATAGAGTCACCACCGCCTCAGGACACCATGGTTGTTGGTTTGAATCCCATGAGCAGCGGGATCTGCCTTGAGACCTTTGATTAATCCACATTTGGCGTGAGTACTAGTAATCTATCCAGGAAGCAGAATCAAGAGTTATATATATAAGAACTTGTTCTACAATTCATGTAAAATAAATAAGTGTAAAATTAAATAAAATTGGAATACAAAATGTTTCAAAAAACGACTATGACAAATGGAAAATTTTCTTGTTACCTACCCAGATTCCATTTTAGCCCAGCTGTGGTCACATGGTCACAAGCCCCAGCCAATGGTATAAGTCCACACCAATCCCCTTCGTACCCGGAGTTGACATGTAATTCATGTTTACCCTAGAATACACATACACAAGTAATGGATAAATTTAGTTTATGCTTCACAAATGATACTAGTCATAAAACAGCACATTCTTCCTCTTTTTCTGAATAATTGGGTTATTTCTTTACCTATTGTTTTACATTGATTGTGAAGGATATTCAAAGCTTGTTCAAAGTCACTATTGTTATGTACCAGAAAAAATTTAAAGTATTTAAATAAACAAGGGAGATTAGCTCCTTTATGAAACAAAAGAGTAAATAATTGTGTACACTGCTGGATTTAGAACACATATGGAAGCAGGAAACATTTATCTTTCTACAAAAGCTTAATCAAACATCTCTTTTGTGCAGTCTAACTATTTACAAGGCAAATTGGTATACTAGGTGCAATTTCGTTGGCTCCAAAAGACAGCTTTACATTTATGAAACTATAGTCCAGCCTACCTACAGAACAAAAATGGATTGACTAACTTGGATGATCCAATTTGTAAATGTGTTACAGCTCCGAGGCATACTGGGATAAAAACGCATCAGCTTTCCCCCTCTGGGCCAGAGGGGACCAGTTGGTGACTATTAAAAATGTTGACCAATCAGAAACAAGATCACTTCAAATAATCGTTATTCATTTGGATGCGTTTTCCTGTTGGATGCATCCAATGTAGAATGAAATATCTATGACTGGATCATTTGGACTATGGAATGACATTAAATATCAAACCTTTTGGAGAAGACAAGCCAATGAATGGTCTGACATCAAATAGACTGGTACACTAGGTGCAATCTTATTGGCTGTGAAAAGTGTGTCTACGTTGGCAAAGATTTGATCCAGTCTGCCTCCCATGCAACCAAGCACCGTGATGTGATCAAACTAGAAAACCAAAAAATTCTAAATTACTTACTAAAGCCATTACTTTTAACCCTTTTTATATAGTGCTGGAACCGACTTCATGCTTATGCAAAAAGGTTAGATCCAGGCCACCCAAATAAATTGGCGGCTGGCCTGTGATCTAACCTGTTTGCTTCTCTGGGTATCTTTCCTAAACAAAATTCAGCAGATGTTAAAGGTTTAGGAAAGCAGATGACACAGAAATCTATTTTTAGAAAAATACCCAGCATTCTAAGGGTTACTTGAGAAAGATTTATCATTGTACACATTCTCCTGTGATGCTTATGTTGCAATGTTTCAAACACACAATCCCTTGGGTCTTAGTTAAATATCTTACTTAAATCAGCTTTTCTGCAGCAGATGACTTTAAAGGGACTATCTCAATGATTGAAATTTCCAATTATATAAAATAAGATATTTTCTACAGATAAAATGGCAACACAGATCTTTATATTTAGATAAAACTAGACAATTGATTCACTTTTCAACCTTGTGTATAAAACATCCGTCTTGTAAATATACTTTTTAAATGCTTTATTTATTAAACATTTATCTATTATTTGCATCAACCTAAAGCATCATAATAAGTCAACCCCTTTAAGAACAAGATTATGAAATGGGTCAAAAGTCTTTTAATGTGACCCTTACAAGCTACTCATAGAGCAAGTCATAGATCATTTATGAGCAAAGTAAGCCTCTTAAAACGGTTGTGAGAAAATGAGAAATTAAGTAGATTAATCAATGATATCATCTTTAAAATAAAAATGCTCACCTGTGGTTGATTCTCTGTAATCACTTTTACACATTTAGTAAAATCTGTGTAGTCTTGGTCCTCTGTTTTGACTATCTCAGTTCCCTGGAAAAACAAGACAGTGCTTAACTCTTAACCAAATGTCAAATTTTCGACTGTCCCAAATTGAAAGAGTTTGCAGACGACATTTCAAAATGTGGTATTGAAAAATAATCTGATAGGGCAGAAAACATTGTGGGAAAAGGAGAAATTGCTCATTAAGAGCAACTTCTCCTTTTCCCACAATGTTTTCCATCGTCTGCAACAAACTGGCCAAATGTTGTTAAAACTGGCCAAATGTCGTTAAAACTGGCCAAATGTCGTTAAAACTGGCCAAATGTCGTTAATGTATGGTAATGGATCAAAGAAAACTTCATCTCACGGCCAACCGTTTATATAATTTGAATCTGCAACATTTATCTCCAAGGACAGTGAGCTGTATTTCAATCCTTCCCTCACCAGCCACAATTCTGCCTGATAGATTTGTACTATACCAGTCTCTATGTTTGATAGATGAGAGACTGGTTCCCAGTCTACTATTTAACTTACCTTTTGTTTGTAGAACTGTAGGACTTCTGTTCTCACGGAATCAAAGTCCCCGGTAATCAGATCTGGCAGGAAGTGGTCCCTGTCCAGATTATCATAGAGTTGGTTGGTACCCCCATCTACACTGACTCTGAAGGAAGCTGAAACAACAAAGGGAACCAGCAATGAGAATTATTCTTTAGAAAAAAAAAACGGTTTATGTGTTAACCATCTATGCTGATCCTGTAGGAACCTAAAACAATGAAGGGAACCAGCAATGAAAAAATGTATTCAAAAAACAGATTCTGCTTAAACAATTTCTCTAGTGCAGGATTTCAAAATAGGTCCAAATTGAAAAATACATGACAGTAATAGCAATAGAAAACAAATCATTAAGTTTGAAGGAATGCTTGAAATTATAACTGCATCAAGAAAAGGAAAACAATCATACATTTGACTTCTCTTTTAACTTGTTAGTGTGTAATTCCAGACTTTATTGAGTCTGCTGCACAGGTCTTTCGAAAGACCTTTTGACACAATGGTTTCTACTCAACATCTCACAGAAAAAATTATTATTCTCGCTATTGTTTGTTGGTCATAAGCTTTGGTAAAATTGTATCAATGAAGGAGATATTGCACATTAAAGACCAAGATAAGTGAAAGATAATTGTTGCCTTCTTAAGAAGTTCCACCATACTTTGGGTACAATACCTTTTCACCAAAGCATTTCACTAAGCCCTTGATTGACATTCAGAGATACCCACCATGCTTCCAAAGAGTCTTTAACAACTGAATCTCTTCTTTGATGGGTCTGTTGAGGATGATTAATGCATATCTGTCTTTTCTGTCTGAAAGAAATACAAAACAAAAAATTTGAATATATATGGCATTGAATAGTTTCCTGGAAATTTGTATGATTTGATGTTTACATTAGGTCAACAGTTCTTTCAGTATATTGTGCTCCCCTGCCCATAAGGGTTAGTACAAGTCAAAGAAAACCATTCACTTTATGCTAGTACGCCCAGCAACTACCTCCCAAACAAATTCAAATCTACTAGCAAACAAACAAAGGGGGCTAAGCCCTATCTAAGAAAACCTAGTGTTTAACTTAAAATGTTTTACTGCCAATTAGACATTTATTTCAAATGAATCAAATTCTAATCCATACATATAACACTGTATGTACCTTAAAATCTTAAATTCATAAATGAAACTCTTACTTATGTTCTAAGGTAATCAAAAATGATGGAACACTATAACAATGGTTTCAGTTTATCAACATACTGTAAAATAATTGTCTTTGAAACAAGCGCAATATCAGAAAATGGTCCAGAGCACCGTATAATAAATAACTTCTCTTTTTGTCATAAAGATTTCTTCTAAATTTGAAAATTATACTTTTACTTTGGACAGGTAACCAACACCTGCTCAGGTAAATAGATTTAAAACAACCCACTATGAATAACAGCTTAACTATAAAAAAAATTAATGTGATATCACCATCAATCAGTTTCACAAAATTGTTTGTAATGTATATAATGGTGTTTATTTATTAAATAAAATATGTTTAAACTACCATCAGATCACAGGAAACAATATCATTTGACATACCAGTTACCTATATCAAATTTATTGATTATAAGGTATGTCAAACAACATGGGTTCCTGCGCATCAGATCAGATCTAGCCCTACATAAAATTAATTTTATCGACTGGGAAGGGGCAAACATGATGAATGTCACTGTACCTGTATTCAGAATATTCAGGAGAGGCCAAACAGTTGTACTCATCACTTGGTTATAGCTGAAATAAGATAAAGAAATGGATTAAGTTTACCAATTACTGTTTACAGGATTTCATGACAAGACTTAATTAAAATGGTCAATTTATCTAAGTGTGTAAAGTCTATATGCGGTAGATCACAAAAGCGATGTCAAGCTTTGGATTGAATTACAAGTTGATTCACTGTCTACGCAATTTGGTCCTGCTTCTCATTAACTACAGCTTTTAATTGGTGCAACTGAAAACACCGGTAAAGGACGAATTATATGAAAAGTCCAAATAAAAAAATTGCAGACCATAAACAATGGCAGGAAGAAAATACATTTTCTTAGCATAATTGTGACAATCAGATATGTTGCTCATCATAAGCAATTAATGATTATGTTTCAATGGTTTCAAAAGACTTTTGCAATGTGTTAAAGTGGTAGTTTTGTGGAGGAGTAATGTCATTGTGTTATGTCATGAAAAATGAACAGTGTGTTGACATATTGAAGAATGATTTGGATTCTATTAAAAAATTCCGTTTTACTTTGTGAGTGTTGATACTGAGAACCGTATTGTTCCGTATCCAAGATATGTTTTAACTTAGCTTCTTGAAGAGAGTGATAATAAACAAGACAAAGAAAATACACTAATCAAGACCAGATACATGTTATCTATGTCTCTGTCTAGACCTTGAGACATTGATTGGCTTGAACCCCGTCCCTGACCATAGGGGTATATGTCATAATACCAGAATATTTAGTTTGGACCCTTACCAATAATTGTTTTTTAAGTGCCGGTAAAGTGACATCGCTGAAATAATGTTCATTGAGGTGATTTAGTGCCGAAACATCGGCTGGTTCTGTTCTCAACGATCTATTCCTAATGCCCCAAATTCGAAAAAAATATCGCGTGTTGTCGCAGATTTCTCCGGGTTGACTGGACCGATCTTGTTGAAAGAGGTATCGTTGGGCGCAGAAAGTATTTGGCTATGCGGGACACGTAGAGAATTGACAGACTAGCGATCGTATAAAAAATTACAGACTGATAAGCGCGGAACGTCAGAACTGGTTTCTCTTTGAAGTTGTTTCCCTTGTGTATATATAGTGTTATTACAGATATTATGACATATACCCCTGTGTCCCTGACAAGTGACATCTCAAGTAAACGGAGTTCATGACGCCAACTCATACCAAAAGATCTGCTGTATACAATATTTAAAATTTTGTTATTAAGGCTCTTACGGATATATATTATACGTTTTTATCAGAATATGAAGAAATAAAAGCTTTATTTTAGAATTAATAAGATAAGTTTTGTGTTCTGACCGTCTATGTTAATGGCGGATTGCTAAACAAGGGAGGTAACCTTCGATGACCCTAAAATCTTTGCAGTTATACGTCCCACCGTTAAAACGTCCCAGTTTTTGTCAAAATGTCCCAATACTTTAAACTAATAACAATCGTAACAGTTTGGTGTTTTGCGAAACTCGCGGAACGATCCAATTTCTTCAAGACCTTCCTAATGATTAAGCAATTTTAACAAATGCCTACGCTAAATCAAAGACCTAATGTTTATTTAGGTCTTTGGCTAAATACAATATTAAACAAAGCGCAGGTTTTATTTTTTCTTTGACCATTTATTGGCTTTACTACCGTGCTAGACACGCACTGTCTCTTGAAAGCGTCTTTTGAAATACAACAAAAGCTTTAAGGCTTGGGAAATCGCTGTGCACGTAGAAGTCGAGTGCTTTAGAGCGACTTTGCAATGTCGAAACCTCTACCCAAATATGTGTCCTTGAATACACCGCAGTCATGACCAAATCTTCTGTTAACAATTTTCAATAAAGGGATTCAAAGTGTTATGTGGTCTTAATGCAACTTTAAACTATCATGTTTTTTATGTTAAATGATAACTTTGATTGATCATATTTACATCTAAAATTAATAATATAGGCTACATCCCCCATGAAAACTATATCTATATTGGATATGAGCCAACCGCGAGGTCGTCATTACTTTGCCCTTATTGAAGGTTCGTCCCTACTAGTGGAGGTGGTGATTCATGAGTAGATGGAGCAACAGCCTATTTCTGGTCCATTGATCTACAGCTCCATCCGCTCTGTCTCGTTCTCCCTATATTCTATCTAAAACTCTGTCTCTACTCGCCCTCTCTCTCTATCGGTGAATTTACAATTATATGTTACATAGTTTTAGTATTGTATTGCGTGCCATGCTGTTATGTTATTCAGGAGAGGGACTCATTAAGCTTATAGCTTCCGTCCCAATCCAATTGTAAAAACATTTTACAATACAATATGTTTAAACATAGCCTATAGGCTAACTAACAGAACTTGCATGAAAATCTGGCATCTTGTTGGTTAAACTTGAGTCGTATTTCCATCTCTCGGATGACGATGGAGCGATATTTGATGACGCCAAAGGACCTAGTTATGTGTATGAGGTCTATGGTGACACTATATTTCAGAACTAGATGAATAAATGTACTGTTATCTAATGTAATATAATGTGTATTATAGAAAAACGGGTTAAACTGACACCAGGGTTAGTAAAGTCAATTGTCTGTTTTGCCCAGTGTGTCCATAAGCTTCAACCAAAGAACTAATAAACATTTATTAGTTCTTTGCTTCAACGGACAAGTGAATGTTTATCGTAATTTTCTATATAACCAGAGACATAGATAATGTTATCTATGTCACTAATATAACCATTTTACTGTCAAATGCAGAAAGAATTGACGTTAACGGACTGGTTAATCAAAATCAGATCTCGCAAACCCCCGGATACGTAATGGAGCAATCCTCATAATAGAATAAAAAGGAAAGGAAGGTGAGTTTGGAGGATGCTTTTTGAAAAAATGAATCGTCCAAGCAGAGACATAGATAAATGTTATCTATGTGTCTGGTCGAAGACACATTTTTTTTTAAAGTTTTATTTCTTCTGTTCAACTAATCTGTTTTACATATTTCTGAGCACTAAATGCCAGCAAATGTGTACAGTCGTCAGAAATTAATCCCTTTACAGTAATTTATTAAGTAATTGAGTAAGTTGAAATCCTTGTTATTGTTCTACTTCACACAAATTACAAGGTTGTCCCAAAGACATAGATAACAATCTAGCATGTTATCTATGTCTTTGGTTGTCCGACATACACAAGGCGGAACATTTTGAAACGTCGTTGTGCTTAACTTAGTAAACCCCAATAGCCAAACAAGCCGTTATTCTTTATGTATCCATAAACGATTTTTGAATTTAGCAGTCGGTATTAATTAATGGGGAAAAAATAAAATTTGTAAAGCACACGACTCATTTCTCACTTTTGCGGGTTCATTTTTTTGTAATCTAAGGGAGATAATTCCTATGATTTATTGATTTTAAGACTACTACAGTTATTTCCCTTGTTAAATTTTTGGGTGAATTGAGCGACTAGACCAGAGAGAATAAGCAATTATATATAGCATAATAATCGTAAAAAAAGAAGCATAGAGTCCCATGAAATCTGACTTTATTAGAAATTATTGATTGGAAAATAGTTTAAACTGTGCAATTACCTTAAATCATCAAAAAAAAAAAAAACGTAGGCAACGTGTTTTAATATTCGTTCCAGGGAGCAGACACGAAACCAAATATATGCGAAAAGGCTTTCATGGGAATTGAATTATTTTATGTTTTTTCAGATTTTTGTTTACATCCTTATTGACATTTTTCACGGAAATAACGTCTTACGCTCGTACAAGCAGTCAGCAAAAAAAGTGATATGAAATATCAACCCGTAGACATCTAGTCTATCTATCAGATATTTGTCCGCGTGCACCCACTTTTTTCTTTTGTTCTATTTTTTTTTTCAAATGTATTCTACTTTTTTGAGTTTGTGTGTCTATTGAATAGATCTAAATATAATATTTTATGACTGGAGGACCAAAAGGCTTCAATGCACGTTTCCAGAAAACCTTCTTGAATTCGCACCCTCTACCCGAGTGAGAAACGAACGATAACTCTGCAAATTTGCACGTGCCAGAAATGGAACTGTGACGTCATTTCCTTCTTCCTGCAATGGCGCCGTGCCCGACTAGTTTTGATAAATAAAACAAATTTACAGTTAGTAAGCTGCAAGTTGTATTCAACTCGGCTGTAAGCAAGGTAAAATGTTACAACATATTTCTCCATCCAACATAACTTAGAATTGCTTCTGTCTTAAGTAAAGATTCACGACTGGCTGTCAATCACTTCCTCACTGATCAATCTCGTAACCGATTTATCTCGTAGCAGACTTCCCAATACTCTGAGAGCCCCAGTAGGACCAAACTGAACACGTCCTTCTTTGTTTATGTAAAAGTCTGTCAGTAACCAAAGAGGGCTCTGTCAGGCCTCAGGGATTTCAGTCAGTCAAGGGCCTAAGGCCTACAAAGCATTGTGAAGTTTTGATCTCATACTGGCTCAGTGGTTATGGTGGTTGACATAGAACTTTGGGTTCACTGGTTTGAGAGTCACCAACACCCCTAGTTATGTGGGAGTCTGGGCCTTTGGCAAGTCACTTCAGAACCCTAGACTAGTATTGGTGAAACCAAGAAAGCCGTAGAAGTCAAAGGCTCAGGCCTTTTTTCTGTTCCAAAAAAGCGGTAAACAGTGTGTAAATATTTACAGTTTAGTTTTGAGCATGTTGGTATTATATTTTGTATGGCCAAAGAGTTCATACTAGATAGATATAGAGAATAGATAGCTGGTGTCGTGAATCGGAAATGTTATCGGGCAAGGCTTAGGAATATTATCCGGTGAGCCGAAGGCGAAACGGATAATAATCCGAAGCCGAGCCCGATAACTTTTCCCATTCAAAGACACCAACCATCTATTCTATTTATCCTGTTACATTTATGTATTCTTTCAAACAAACAATATGTAAATAAAACACGAGAAAAAAAGAAAAAAATAAGTAGAGAATGGTGTAAACATGACATCATTGCGCTCTTATGACGTCATGATTCGTCGCGTGCATGTGTTACATGGTTAGTGCCGGATATCACAAATGTTATACGGCACTTAGTTATCGGTCCCAAAATGACACTAGTGACAGGATAAAATACTTTTACAGCGATCAAGGTTAGATGGAAACACTTGGTATCCTAATATTGCATTTGATATTTTTCAAGAAATATGGCATTTGTAGCATTATATGGAATCAGACATCAGGCCCCTGAAGTGAGATAGATTTCTCTTATTATCTGATGTAATGTTTGTACATGTATTGTGTTAACATCTTCATCAAAATAGATTAGATAATGGAAAAAGCATTACCAGTGTTTAGTGCTTTGATTTATCATAACTTTATTTTCCCTTCCAAACGATTACAAGATTGATATAAGATTTCTAATACACTGAACAAGTTCTATTTGAAAAACTTTGTTTCAAATTCATTCATTTAAAGGCAAGTTTTAAAGAAAGTCAACATTTGAATTGCATATCAAAACATCATCTAACATAGGTTGAGTTTATAAACAATTGTATATTTTGATTGGCTAACAAATTTTATCATAGCTCCAAAAACGTGGGAACTTCTAAAGCTATAATTTTTTTTTTTACAAGAATTCCCCTTCTATAAAGACTTCAGACACCTCAAAATCTTATCATAACGTATATTATATCCTCATAGAAATATGCCATCCAACTTTGTTATTTGACAAGTGCAACACAAAATTACTTTGTTTGTAATTTAGTAGGTGCAACAAAAATTTAATCATACTCTTCAAAATTCAGCATCACTGTTTGACATCAGTCAATGTTTCAAAGCTCTAGTTTTCATTAAAATTCTGTGAATGCTGTATGGTTCAAAGGATTTGATGCTTTATTGTCATGTTGTTGGATGATGTAAATGAATGTATAAATACGCAATTGTAAATGAATCCAACAATATTACACAGAGATATGGCAAATTCTACAGGTTTTCTAAAGAACCCTTATATAACTGAAAAAACGTTGACATTATGTGAAACTTCAATAGAACAATAAACTAACTTGAAAAGAAGTTTCATTTAGAGCCGGAGGTCAGGGATGTCCCCAAGTTTCTACTTTGACCAGAAACAATACTTTGCTCTGTTTTATGATAAATCTAATGATGAGGTCCCCCATACCCCGCCTACTTTTGCAAATCACCCTCCTTCTACAAATATCAATGAAACCCCTGCATGAACTATTCCATTATAAGTAATGTCCACATGTCTGTGTTTTTCAGATAACATCCTGGGTGATGCTTCAGACGACATGACGGAATATTTTATGTAGCTCAAAGGTTACGGATTGGTCAGGAAAACTGAGATAACAGCTGTTAGATTATCACAGGGATGCAGGTGATTTTTTTTTCCCAAAAGAAAAATTGGTAATTGGAGGTATATTTTATGCATTGTCTATTGGAAAAGTGGATGTAAAGACACTTAAAGTCAAAAGTTTCAACATTTTTCTAGGCATACTAACAACATCTCCTTAAAATTAAAAATATATTCTTTGCCAGTAACTGCACATTATTATTGTAATGTTTTAAGTTTTAATTAGTACAATTAAAGCGTAATAAAAAAAAGCTCACTCTAAATGTGTTTTTTCCTGTTAGATAGTGGAAGGTTATGTATCATCAGGGTTTTTAGCTTGACTATTCGGAGAGCTATACTACTCATTCGGGTGTCGGCGTCACACATTGGTCTAGTTTTTACATGCAAGTTTGTATCTCATTAGCTAATGTATGGTATAGGTTGATACTTCACACATGTGTTCAGGATCATATTCTAAGGGCCCTGACAAAGGTTCACATATCTAGTTGTGAATTTAAGTAAATTTTGCAGCCTTTTGTACTTAGAAAATCTTGGTTAAGTTTTTACATGAAAGTTTGGAACTCAACAACCACTGTATGAAATTGGTTGATAATTCACACATGTGTTCGATGTCATAATCTAAGGTCCCTGACTAAGTTCCATATCTCTTGTTTCTCATAAACTACTAAAGGGAGTGGATTTAAACTTTATAGACATGGAATAAGGGTCATAATGTTAGGTTACTCTCTAAGTGCAATATCTCTGCTATTGGCTTGAAGCAAATTTTGCCAATTTCTATTCTTAGAAAGTCATAGTTTAAGTTTTGTGTGCATCCTCATATTTAGAAACAAATTAGATTTTACTGGCCTAAATCCATCTATGACATTTTTGAATAGACTAGCTAGAATTGACAGCTCTTGTTTTTTCATTATGTTGAACTAATCCAGATCTTCACCTGACAGAAGAGGCTTCTAGACACCTTGAAGACCTTGATCATCAGCTTGCACCCATATATGCAGATAACTGTCAGAGAAGTATTTTCTACATATATTTATACTTTTTCTATTTATAATGTGCTTGTTCTTCAATTTGGTATCGTGATGTGACTGTATGCATTCATGAGTTCTTTTCTCATTCTATTGAACTTGGTGATACAAGATAGTGAGGAGTCATTTTAAACTAATTCTGTCTGTATATCATATTTTGATGAGCCCTATATCTATCTAAGCCCATTCTCCTATATAAGTATGTCTGACTGGTCAAAAATAAAAGCAAAAGCAAATGATAAAGATTAGTATGTCAATAAAGCACCTTTCTCTCTGTTTGGTAGAAAAAAATATGGCAAAAGGAATTTAGTTATATGCCAATTTATGTCCTTCAGAGTCCTTTTAAAGCTACAATTTCGGTCCTGCATGGTTAAGTTTGCGGACTTATAAATCAGGGTCCCTTGTTTAAGCCCAACCAATACCTCTGGTTTCGTGGTAGTGACCTTTGGCAAATCACTTCAGAGCCCATAACCTATAAGTACTGGTGGATCCAGGAAAGCTGTTACTTAACTAAAAATTGTCGATATGTCATTAAACCCCATACAAACAAACAAATAAAGCTACATTTGATACAATTTCTGATTCAATGGATCAATTATTAGGAACAAAGACAAATGGTCAAATGGTTATTAGGCTACCTAAATAGCGGAGTCAAAGACTAGTTAATATGTATATGTATATGCAACACGTCATTATGTCATAAAAATAATTTCTGCTAAAACTTTGATTTACACCATGAGTTCCAACAGCAAAATGACCAATTATTTCATAGTCACTGCCCCATTTCATTTCATTCAGGAAATAGGGCGATTTGTTATATTTGTTGTTTATTTTTTAGGGTTTTTACTTCACACCAATAATTCTTCAGTTATAGTGTATTGCTGGTTTATCTGTAACAAACTGAGCAATTCACTAACCTTTAAAAGACACAAACACATCTGATTAGTGGAAAACACTGTGTACACTGATCAGTTGTGCTGTCAAATTATATACCTGCATGTTCTCTATTACAATGCATTAGTTTATTTGATTTGCATAAATGTTCGGAGAAAGTCACATATCATCGATGGAAAAATACCCCTTATTTACATGCAATAAGGGCTAGTCAAGCTGGGTAGAATGATCCATGTTTCGTAAGGCAGCCAGAAGGGATCTTTCGTAAAAATTCAGAGCCCCAGTGCTATGATGATTTTAACCCCAAAGAAGAATGAAAGGCTTCATGGTTTCAAGGTAAGTAATCTGAATGGGAACCTGCATGGCTCAGTAGTTAACATGGTGGTTTTAGAACTTAGGGGTCCCAGGTTTGACGCCCATTGACACCTCTTATTTCGTGGGAGTGTCCTTGGGCAAGTCACTTCAGAGCCCTTGCCTAGTACTGGTAAATCTAGGAAAGCCGTTAACACAACTTGGAAATTGTTGACACGGTGATAAACACCATACAATAGTACTCTGATCATAAGGCCACATAGGCCCTGAAAATAATTTAACCCATTACCAAGCAGTAACAGCAATTGACCAGTTTTTTTAAGAAGACTCTTGAAAACATTTTAGGAAAAGAAGAAATTGCTCTTAATGAGCAGTTTCTCCTTTTCCAACAATATTTTATGCCTTATCAGAAGATTATTTTTCAATTTCATCACATTTTGAAATGTCGTATGCAAACTCTTTCAATTTGGGACAGTCGAAAATTTGGCGTTTGGTAAAGGGTTAAACTACCTTGTATATAAAGCAAATTTCTTTGTAGAGACTTCATCTACTTAACTTTGATGCCCTGTCTTGAAAGTTTTTGAAAGCAAATGAATTGTCTCGATAATAAATTGGCTTATCTTTGGTAGAAGCAATTGCTTCAAAAGGATGGAATGTTCATTTGGAGCAAATTATTCTTTTGTCACAGTGCTTTCTAAAGCATCTGTACTAGAAACACCTAACCCATTACCAAACAAAAATGACATTTGACGATTTTGTTGCATGTCTCTGGAAAACATTGTTGGAAAAGGGGGAACTGCTCTTAACGATCAATTTCTCCTTTTCCCACCATCTTTTCTACCCTTTTATACCCATGGAAGATTATTTTTCAATTCCATCACATTTTGAAATGTCGTCTGCTGCAACTCTTTCAATTCGAAATAGTCGAACATTTGGCATTTTGTAGATGGGAGGGTTAAGATGTGACCTGGTTCTTTTACATTTGGGTTTTGTCATGTGTATAATTAATTATGCGTTGAACAAAAGATGTACTATTTTTGTATGACTGAATGTCATATATTGTCTGTAATTATTTTTTGTATTTTTTTAACCCATTACTACATCAACTTTCCCAATTCATACTTTAATCAATATTTTTATTTTTATAATTTTAAGTTCTACTTTTTGTTTTAATCTAATGCCAGTCTTTATTTGACTATACTCATAGTAGCATAAACTTATGATATATGTACACTTCAGGAAAAAATTGTAGAAACCATTGTTTTAAAATGAATTATTTCTTTTTATAGTGATTTTTACCCATTATAACTTAAAATATAACTAAAATACATTTCTTAAACTTATCGTGCTTGAACCAACTTCATGCTTATGCAAACAGATTAGACCCAGTCCAGCTGCCAAGGTAATTGGCAGCTGGCCTGTGTTTTAACTTGTTTGCTACTCTGAGTATCTTTCTTCAACAAAATTAAGCAGATATATAAAATTTGGAAAGTTGACAACACAAGTATCTATTTTTAGAAAATTACCCAGCATTCTAAGGGTTTAAATTACTAATTGCCTTTTGCTGTTTAATTTTAAATTAGACCTGTCACAAATTATCTTGGTTTTAGGGAATGTATTAAGATATTTGCTATATGGATAACTGTAGAATCATGCATCGTGCAAGATTTAAAGACAACAATATTTGTCTCCAATTTTTAAGTCTGACTAAATTTGCATGTAATCTCATTACAATTAATTTATTGTCGAAATATAAGGGAGTGTCTGAATAGAGCAATGAAGCATTATGACTTATTGCAATCATCTGCTGATACTTTCTATAAAAAACTTGTTTTAAAATCTAATTGCTGATATCGGCTCATAGATTTCTAAATAAATACTAATTTCAACATACCTGTGACAAGATACTATCGTGACGAAAGATTATGTTTGCTTGTTACTTTCAATTGGAGGGTTCGATGCAAGACTATAGTAAGTGCTTCACAAACATGAAGCACTTACTATAGTATTGCACTGAACCCTCAAATTGCTCTATTAGTGGCCATATTTTCTTCTTTATTTACAGATAGTATCATGCTTATCAATCTTAACCTTTTGCTATCCCTGAATGTTTGCAACGTAAAAAGCTAATTACAAAGTAACAAACATATCGAAGAAGAAATATGCATTCATTCTTTTGAAATATTCATGGTCAAATTGCATAATAATCTGTAAATCCCTGCATGGGTTTATCTTAACCTTATAGTACTGGAACCGACTTCATGCTCATGCAAACAGGTCAGATCCAGGCCAGTCACCAATTTACTTGGCGACTGGCCTGGATCTAACCTGTTTGCTACTCTGAGTATCTTTCTTCATCAAAATTAAACAAATATTTAAGGTTTTGGAAAGCAGACATCACCAAAAATCTATTTTTAGAAAAATTACCCAGCATTCTAAGGGTTAATACAGGACACAAGTCATGTAGAATGTTCCAATCAGAGCTTTTGACATGGCTAGCAACCTGTATTGAATGGTCAGTTTTCTATCAAATGTTATTTGTTATTTGTTCAGTTGATCTTCAAGAAGGCTGATTATTTCGATTTGTATTCTTATATATTTACTTATTTTGAATGCTCGTTTCCATCCTATTTTCGGTATTTTTTGATGTTCATCGATAATCCCATAAACGATAATAGAAATAGAAGCATGAACACTTTGCTGGTACCCACTCATTTCCATTACCTGTTAGAAATAATTTTTACCCTTATAGTGCTGGAACCAACTTAATGCTTATGCATACATGTTGGATCCAGGCCAGCTGCCAAGTAAATTGGCGTCTGGCCTGTGATCTAACCTGTTTGCTACTCTGAGTATCTGTCCTCATCAAACTTAAGCAGATATATAAGGTTTTGGAAAGCAGACGACGCAAAAATATATTATAAGAAAATTACCCAGCATTCTAAGGGTTCATCTTTGATTGTTGTATGTTTTTATCATCAAGTTCGATCAATTACAAAATGTTACCTTTTGTTCTGGGAAAATCAATTATGTATGGTTTTAATTGAAACTTTTTAAGAAAAATGCAGGGATTGCCTAAAGTGGTATGTCTTTCGTTTTTTTACATAGATTCTTGAAAAACCATAAGAATGTCTTAATAAGAACAACATTTATGATGTAGTAATGGGTTGTTTTTTTATGTGATTTTTGTACATGTTTTTGTTTTGATGCTTGTTTTGCTGTGAAATTTTTTGTTTCAGCAAATGACAAACATTGCAGGAACTCTTCAAGTAGTACCGTCAACTTCTTATTTATCTATAAATAATTACCGATTGGTTTTTAAAAGGACTATCTCAGAAATTTGTTCTCAGGGAGTAATAAATATTCGATATAAACAATCCTTGTCACCAAACAAAAGACAATTTTATATTTCTTTAATGCTAAGTTGCCGAAATGCTGTGTTTTGTTGAATTACTAGACAAGAACATTTGCGCCTGTCAGGGCCTCTATGGGAAAGTGGGTTTGTAAATTGACATATAGGAATTCTTTCTTTCCCACCTTGCCAGCTTCATATGACAAGAGAGGTTAAATGTTTACAAAGACCCACATGACGATGATTTCTAAAGTTACCACCTCATATTCTAAGTTAAGATAGCTGTTTAAAAAAAACACACTTTTAAACTGTTTACAGAATCTGCTATAAATTTTCTTTATCTTTTATGTAGGGTTATGAACAGAGTTGGAAAACTTTAAATTATCTAGTCTTTTAAGTTGCTTTAGAAATCTATACTTTGTCACTTTATCAAAAGAAGATAAATTATTTTTAAAAGTTAAAATTTCAATTTGTGAGATAGACCTTTTGTTACACAATGAGAGATCAGACACTATGGGTATACCGTCAAGTTTTCAAGATTTTATTTGTGTTATAAGAATCATGAGGATCAACTTAATGTAGAATACCCATAATCCGCCATTTTGAAAATGATTTTGTTGTCAGAGTTCTTTGGTCGTTCTCGGTATACATCAAATGAGGCCGGAACTATTTGTGAATAGTTCCGGCCCAGACCGATGTATACCGAGAGTGAGGGAAGTATTCCGACGTGAGAATGAGTTTCAAAATGGCGGATTATGGGTACTTTATGTTAAATTTGTTTATCAAATTGAATTGAATTATTTATTCCACTACGTTTTACAGACATGTCAACAATATTTCAGTTGTATTCTATGCTATAGTACTGGTCAATTAACTAGGGCACCAGGTATCATGAATATAGGAAATGTCTTTGTGATATTATGATACCAAGTTATATCAAACATTTTGTGACAAATTTAAGGAGTTTTAAATCTGACAATTAAAGGAGTTATAAATCTGACAATTAAAGGAGTTTTAAATCTGACAATTAAAGGAGTTTTAAATCTGACAATTAAAGGAGTTTTAATTCTGACAATTAAAGGAGTTATAAATCTGACAATTAAAGGAGTTTTAATTCTGACAATTAAAGGAGTTATAAATCTGACAATTAAAGGAGTTATAAATCTGACAATTAAAGGAGTTTTAAATCTGACAATTAAAGGAGTTTTAAATCTGACAATTAAAGGAGTTTTAAATCTGACAATTAAAGGAGTTTTAATTCTGACAATTAAAGGAGTTATAAATCTGACAATTAAAGGAGTTTTAAATTCTGACAATTAAAGGAGTTTTAATTCTGACAATTAAAGGAGTTATAAATCTGACAATTAAAGGAGATCTGACAATTAAAGGATAAATCTGACAATTAAAGGAGTTTTAATTCTGACAATTAAAGGAGTTATAAATCTGACAATTAAAGGAGTTATAAATCTGACAATTAAAGGAGTTTTAGGATAAATCTGACAATTAAAGGAGTTTTAATTCTGACAATTAAAGGAGTTATAAATCTGACAATTAAAGGAGTTATAAATCTGACAATTAAAGGAGTTTTAAATCTGACAATTAAAGGAGTTATAAATCTGACAATTGAAGGAGTTTTAAATCTGACAATTAAAGGAGTTATAAATCTGACAATTAAAGGAGTTGTAAATCTGACAATTAAAGGAGTTTTAATTCTGACAATTAAAGGAGTTATAAATCTGACAATTAAAGGAGTTTTAAATCTGACAATTAAAGGAGTTTTAATTCTGACAATTAAAGGAGTTTTAAACCTGACAATTAAAGGAGTTTTAAATTCTGACAATTAAAGGAGTTTTAAATCTGACAATTAAAGGAGTTATAAATCTGACAATTAAAGGAGTTTTAAATCTGACAATTAAAGGAGTTTTAAATCTGACAATTAAAGGAGTTTTAAATCTGACAATTAAAGGAGTTTTAATTCTGACAATTAAAGGAGTTATAAATCTGACAATTAAAGGAGTTTTAATCTGACAATTAAAGGAGTTTTAATTCTGACAATTAAAGGAGTTATAAATCTGACAATTAAAGGAGTTATAAATCTGACAATTAAAGGAGTTTTAAATCTGACAATTAAAGGAGTTTTAATTCTGACAATTAAAGGAGTTATAAATCTGACAATTAAAGGAGTTTTAAATCTGACAATTAAAGGAGTCTGACAATTAAAAATCTGACAATTAAAGGAGTTATAAATCTGACAATTAAAGGAGTTTTAATTCTGACAATTAAAGGAGTTTTAATTCTGACAATTAAAGGAGTTATAAATCTGACAATTAAAGGAGTTATAAATCTGACAATTAAAGGAGTTATAAATCTGACAATTAAAGGAGTTATAAATCTGACAATTAAAGGAGTTTTAAATCTGACAATTAAAGGAGTTATAAATCTGACAATTAAAGGAGTTTTAAATCTGACAATTAAAGGAGTTATAAATCTGACAATTAAAGGAGTTTTAATTCTGACAATTAAAGGAGTTTTAATTCTGACAATTAAAGGAGTTATAAATCTGACAATTTAAGGAGTTTTAAATCTGACAATTAAAGGAGTTATAAATCTGACAATTAAAGGAGTTTTAAATCTGACAATTAAAGGAGTTTTAAATCTGACAATTAAAGGAGTTTTAAATCTAGCCATCTAATTTTGTTTACAGTAAAAACTCAAATGTTGGAACTGTTTTTTTTTTTCAAACTGAAAGTATTATTGCCTTCTTAAAAAGAAAGTATGCAATCCACATCAAATTGTTTGAACATATCAAAGAAATAATTAGCACTAAGTAATTAAGTTATATTTAAATCATTCAGACAAAATGTTAAGTTGCTCAGCTTACTCAATTTAATGAAACTGTTTCACTCAATTAACTATTTAGCCCAATGATCTATGCTTTCAAACTACATGTGTTATTGCCTTTATGATAAAGAAATAATGAGTTTTTATGTGGGAGCCATATAAAATTGAACAAAAAACATCCAAGAACAACAAAAAGCAAGTAATTAATTAATATTGAATTCATTTAGACAAAAGAGAAATATGCTCATCTGGGGAAATTCCGCATTTTGTTTTCATGTTTTCCAATGTCTTCTGCAATGTAGTTTCCATGATATTTGTGTCAATATATAAGAGGTGATTTTTACTTTAATGTGGTTTTTTAATACACAATTTTTTTATTTTTGAGGAAAGTGTCTGATCTCTCTAAAGGTTGAATGGTACACATTGATGGAGTTCCTGATTTGATTGTTGTTTTGTCTCAGATTCTCGGCCCTGTCTCCCATGAAATACGTGTAAACCACCACTCAACAAAATCTGTATCAATCATCTTTTACTTGAGGTGTACATCAAATTCATCTTTATATATTCATCACATACTTCAAACCAAGTCGCATCACATGTTCTCTCACATACAATAGCTACATATGCATGGCTTCCGTAACTATGAACAGGATTGTTTTGGGTGACTTGAGACCAGACAACCTTGGATTGATCCCATCTATTGCCAATGTTTTATTTTTGAGTGTCCTTCAACATCATAATTTTGTCTAGTCCAATACTGGTAGATAATTACCCAGGACACCATGAATGAGTGAATTGTCAATTGTATAGTGGTTCTACTTCTAAAGGTAAAAAAAAGAGTAAAAGTTTTCTTTACCTTTTTGGATATAAAGCATCATCTTTTCGTCTGGTTCCACTGGGGCCAAGTTGTTAATTGATTTACAATGTGGATTTTGTTATAATGCATAAAATCCACACATGTTGCACTCCTTGTTATGATGTGTTTTTTGGTTAAAGCCTTTTTCATCAGACTAAATGCTAGTGACTAGTGGTGACTAGACCTCTGTGGATAAACTGAAGTACTGCCAATATAAAAACCAAATTGAACTTGAGATTGTCACTTTTTTATAGTCAGCAGGGGTTTAACAGAAATTAAGCAAGTCAATAGGATCCTGATTTATTTTGTGGATTAACATGGTATTGCAAAATGCATCATATCAGCACAGTCAGTTTTCAAGCACAATTGACACATCTCATTGGCAACAGTACCCTCTGTAAGGATGGCTGATACAGAACTTTGTTGGGTGTCCCAAATCTTTAACATTGCATGACATTCTCTTGTTTCAGCCCTCTCAGATTGTCTTTTTCACAGGTCGAGTCTCCAGAACCGGACACACCAGTGATGCTCATCCATTCTCCTCTGTAAACACATCTTGGTTGGTTTTATTGAAACAAAGCAGGAGCTGATGTTCTTTTTGCTCATATGAACTTAGAACACCTGTTGTAACACATATTGACTTAACTCTTTACCAAATGTTTATGGACCTAACTAATCTGCTGCAAATACTTCAAATGGATCAATTATTACTTTTGCACCTTTCATCAAAATCTCTACCACTATTATGGAGTCCTGCATCGCTAGGTGGTTAATGTGGAAGACTTGGAACACAGGGGTCCTGGGTTCAAGCTCCACCGACACCTTTGGTGTCGTGCGAGTGGCCTTTGGCAAGTCATTTCAAAGCCATAGCTTAGTACTGGTGATCCAGGAGACCATAGGAGTTACAGGTTTAGGCCTCTATCCTGTACCAAAAGTGGTAAACAGTGTAATTAAAAAATCGACCTAATTTTCAGCACGAAGTTAAATGTCATCTGCAATTATGTTTAATTGGGGCCAGTCAAATTTCTTGATTTGGTAAAGAGTTAAACAAAGAAGTGTGGTGAAAAAGATATTTTTGCCCATATTGTCTGCTGTTGATGTTGTCTTCTAAAAGATGTTTTATGGAGGAGAAATGGTTTGAGACATCATTGTGAATACTACTTGTGTTCTGTTTTAACCTCACTTTCGTAAATATGCATTCTGTCATACTGTCATATGGTTCAAAAGTGTAAAAATACTGTTTGAAGCAAATATATCCATTATGAATAACATTACCTCGGTCTTTACACAATTGGGTAATTTAGTAATGTTTATTAGTCATGGACCTGATTGAATGACTTGAAAATAAAAACTCATGACCGTTTAATTTGAGGTGATGTACCAAGTTTGTGTTGTACTGGTGATGAAGCACTAGGAAACATGGCCTGGGTTTCACGAAACATCTCAACTTGAGTACTTCCTCAAATATTGAGGATCCTCAAATATTCCCTCAAATTCTGTTTCACGAACATTTTCCTCAAGTAAAATCTGAGATTTTTCCTCAAATATTTGAGGGAGGTAAGTACCTACCTCAAATCGATCCTCAACTACGTAAAGTCAGTTTGACTGTCCTCAACCTTCAGGTTTATGCGGTCTCTACACTAATTTATAGGAAGATTCCGGCTTTACAAGTTAAAGATAGTTAGAAAATACAGTTTGGAGCATAGGCGTAGGAGCGTTTTCAACATTGGGGGGGCCAACTTCAGATGAGGACTGGTCTAAGAATAAATGTTCCTAAACTTTTTCATGACTATTCATGCATGTACAAATTCAATAACATTATAAGAATTAAAAGAAAGCGTATGAAAAACATGTATCTTTAATAAAAAAAAAAAAAAAAAAAAAAAAAAGGATATGCCAGGTCTCGATCTCACGCGGAAATCAATTGTGTTGAACTAAACAAAAAGTAGCGGCGACCAGACTGTCACAGCCACGGATCCAGCTATTTGAGATTTAACAGTTGAAAATAATATACAGTTTGACACCTTTTAAAGAACATGTTTTACACCACTGTTTCCGTCGATCAAAACTTCCCGGGTATTTTAGTGAGCTGAGTTTTCATTGGATAAACCCGATGTGTTCAGATTGCCATTTGCGATGATGACGTCAAAAAGATTTTGGTTATTGTTCGTAACAAAAGGCGAATTGGAATTACATAGAGCACAAAAATACACATTTATTTTTATTCTGCTGTTAAATTTCGTTTCTTTCATTTTTCTATACAAATATCTTCATTTGCCACTGTGAATATTGGGGGGGCCAAAGTATACTCTGGCCCCCCCAGTCTGGATATTGGGGGGGCCGGGCCCCCCCTGGCCCCCCCTGCTCCTACGCCTATGTGGAGGGCCAATGAAGAAGAACAACAAAATTACAAGCACATAAATGATAACATTGCGAGTCGAAACCGATCGGAATCGAACTTGAACTTAGCTACTCGTCGCACTTTGTTTTGGTTGCATTTTTCTTTGAAGTTATAACGCCACAGAGATAGCTTTAATTTCTGTTTCTGGAACTTATGTCAAAAGCATAATGTTAAGTCAAAGTGGGTATTAGATTGATTTTAAGGTTTCTTTCAGCAAGAAAGTGATGCCGTTAACAACGAGTTTTGATGCAAACTTCTTAGAATTCATTTGAAGTGGTCTCCCTTTAAAATTGCGCAATTCCAAATATAAAATATCAATAATCTAAAATTATGCACTTTTATGCAACATGTCACATTAGCGCAGTGGTCATGTAGATCGACCCTGATGCAAGCGCACTGGGTTCGCTTCTCTGCTTAGGCGATTTTTTGCATTGATTCCATCAAGTGAGTTTACTTACATCCGAATATGGATATTTATAGAAACATACTACCAATACACTGTTTTATGTTCATTCGTGTATGCATATTTAAAGTGCATACATTTTATAGCCGGGTGCTTTATTAGAACTTTTTAAACCAACACAGGGCCATAACAAAGAATTGAACGGATCGATTCTTTTGAGAAAACAACATCATTGTCAGTAAAAACTACTTGATAATGATATACTGGCAATTTTCATTCACTTATCTTAAAATAAACAATCATAAAACAATACACATTGGAAATATGGGTAAGAGATTTCAAAACAAAGGATTTCGTCCTCATCCCTCACAAGAAATTGCTAGTTTGGGCCGCTTAAGCACCGTAAAATCCTACTCAAATTGTTCCTCAGCTGAGGAGCCTCAAATTGAGGTTGAGATTTTACGTGAAACGCACAAGTTGAGAAATCTCAGCTGAGTGAAAATCTGAGGTTGAGGACGTACTCAAATTGAGATGTTTCGTGAAACCCAGGCATGGACAGGTAAACTTTAGTAATGCTTAACGTATTGACTTAGTTGAATGGCTTGACAATAAAAACTCATTTGTTGACTGGTTAATTTAACATGACTGTACCAAGTTTGTGTTGTACTGGTGATGAAGCACTAGCAAACATGGACAGGTAAACTTAAGTAATGCTTAACGGTTGTTTAGTTTAATGGCTTGACAATAAAAAAAACTCATTTATTAACTGGTTAACTTAACATGACTGCCCCAAGTTTGTGTTGTACTGGTGATGAAGCACTAGGAAACATGGACAGGTAAACTTTAGTAATGCTTAACATATTAACTTAGTTGAATGGCTTAAAAAGAAAACCCTCAAATATTAATTTGTTAATTTGAGGTTATTGTACAAAGTCCATGTTGTACTGGTGATGGATGATGCACTAGGAAATGAGGACAATTGTACCTCAAATGAAAGACTCAAATTTAAACCTATCTATTGACAAGATAACTATGGAGATTTATCGTAACAAACAGTGCTTTTTTCTGTGAAGTTTGTCTGAACTGACATGATGATTGTGGTCTAGGTCAATTCATACAGTCCAAATTAAGTTTGTTTAATTAAGGGGAGACAATTTAGAATAAGATTTGACAGAATGTTTATTTGCTGAATAAGTGTATGAAACGTTGAGATGTAGTAGCTGTGTCGCATCATTTGAGCTAGTCGACATGAAAAAGATTCAACTTGGCATTTGGTTAAGTTAAGATTCAGATTAGACTGTATAATTGTGCTATCTGATCTGTCTCTGACTTTAAAGCCTCTATATGTCTAAAGCAAAGAGTTTCAATATGGATCTTAGTGAAGACTCGGATGAGATTGGCCATTTGTCATCTGGTCCGAGTCGTGTACCATTTCCAAATGCCAAGTTGTTTTATTTTTGTATAGATCAACTCTTATAATGCAGGTTCTGGAGACTTGAATATCTGTTTAAAAACACTTCGCAGGGCTCTAACTTGTGAGTTTGTTGTGCAATGTTTTCTCTTTGGGGGAGTTTGCATGGTAGTGGGACACAGGGTCAACGCGGAAGAGAAACAATGATATAAGATAAAAGACTTAGAGCACTTTTTTTGGTCATTTTTAAAGGATTTTTTCATAAAAAAAGCAATTTTTTTTTAATTTTTTAGCTAAGTTTTTTATTTTTTACCAAAAATTCATTTTTTTAACTAAGTTTTTAAGAAAGCACAACAAAGAGTAATTTTATTTAAGTTTTTTATTAAGTTTTTAACAAGCTAAATTTGTTTCCAAGTTTTTCACAAGTTTTTTTTTAGCTAGAGAAGTGTTGAAGGCAAACTTCTAAGTTGGATAAAAGGCAGACTGTTTAAAGCAATTAACTTGTGATTCTTACCAACTCTGTATCAATAAATAAAACAGAAGAATGGCTGAAAGGCAATGTGCTTACTGGAAACTAAGTGAAAGCAATCGTTGAAATGGGTATTAACTCTCACAGAATCCACTGTGTATCCTGTAATAAGTAATGATAAGACAGTTCAAATATTTGGTTCACAAAGTCAATGCATTTTAAGTTTGAACTGAACACTGTGAAGTTGATCATATGAAAACAAAATCTAGACACATGTTTCTCATTTGAAAAAAAATACCTGAATGTATTATTATTATCTTTACTTTAAATGTGTTCTATAGCTGTGTAAGTAATTTCCTTTAAGTTTCAAATAAAATTGATTAATCTTATTGCTTTGTTGCTTGATTTATTGATTACCTAATTATTTCTATTAATCCCATTTTATTATCTCTGCTAAACCCGAGCCCTTCCACTTGTACAGACAACATTGCGACAAAAGCAGAATTTGTTAGCTTCAATGACTAATGTTAACCCTCCTAGTTATTATGAGTAATGGATCAAACTATATAACAGATAACAATGTCCCAGATCAGACAATGTTATTTACACAGATTGATCCGAAATTGCATTTCATTATACTTTATCTAAAAATAACTGTAGCTGTGATATGAACAAAAAAAATGTTTATGGGAAAAAGTCATATATGTACAAATGAATCCTCAGAACTTTTTACCCTTTAGTTGTTCTCCATTAACATAATAAGTAAGGTATTTACTTAGTTTTACTTTAAAATATATTAAAAAATGCCATAATATTAAGAGAAAATTTGATTTTAGTCACATCAATTTCAATGGTTTTATGTTTAGTCCAATGTTGGTATGAAAACCTAAGAGCAGATAAAGAGTTAATTGCTTGATTGAAATAAAAATTGCCTTGCTCGTTCTTAATAATATGCAGTAATGGAGAGAAAGGATCCCATTAGCTAAATATATCACATGATATAAAAGGTTCCTCGTGATTTGCTAAAGTTTATTGTAAGTGTTCCTTTTACATGCAAGTAACTTGTCTAATGTTTTCTTACAAGTATTAACATATTGCCCTAAATGCCAATACACTTACTTTCCATTATGTTCAATTCAACCTGCCGTTACTGGCCAATCTGTGAACTGTATTAGTAGTAGATTGGTTTGTCAACAATCTAATCATGGCAATAGATTATGCTTCCTGGGTAATCTACCATTGCAAGGCATAGTCAAAGTTCCCTGCCTTAGGACAATGCACAATGGAACTACTAGATTCAGCCTGGTACCAGACGATTAGACTAGATAAAAAGTGCCTATTGTCACATGATTTAATAAAATCTTAGCCATTTATTTATCATTTGAAAAGAAATAAATTAAGATTTATAACAGTACTGACTTGATTTAGCATCAGACGGTGCGTTCATGCAGTTATCCTGGTATTTCATCACCAAGACTACTCATCATTCATTTCAAGTCCCTGACTTATTTGATACATAAAACAAACCCAATGACGAGAGAAAAAAAACACCCTGTCATTGTTGAAACTAACTTGAACTCTTAATTAGTTGTATATATAAGTACCAGTACAGCAAGTTGGATTAAGAAATGTATTTATGATTAGTCTATATATTTTTTTCATTATTGTTTTAAGTTCAAACCACTAATTATTTAAGGAAACCACCTTGCAGGTGGCAACTTCCTATTTATATCTTTATTAAGTTTATATTCAAGCTAAAAAGGGCCGAAACTGATTTAAAAAAACCCAAAAATAACCAGTGTTATGTAATTTTTTATAGTAATTAAGTGTGTGAAGTTGAAAATTAAAAGCTTGCATACTTTAGAAAGTTGACTTTCAATCAGACATTGCCATCATACATTGTCTAAATTCCAAAGTGGGCATAATTTTGCCAAAATACAAATTATAGCTAGTATATTAGGTAATTTTGTATACACAGTCCTCTCAATATAATTTTTAAATGTATAAAATTTGATAACAATTGCATTGACACTCATTCGGTGATAACAATAACTCATAATTTTATCATAAAAAAAGGGAGGGAAAAACTGTTATTTAGAGTAATTTTCAAGAAATCATATGCTGTCTTAAAAAGGAAGCTTTGCATCTATAATTTATTTTAAAACCTACACTCTTATTGATAAAGTAAACTAAGGCAAGATCATTTTGAAATTGATTGATTCACTGAAGGGTTTTGATTATTTTTAAAATTAAGGCTTGTGTTTTTGTTTGTTTTGTTTTTAAAGAAAATTTCAACTCCTTGCTTTAAGTTTGTTTAGAATATCATGGACTTTTTACTTCAATGTTATCTAAATAACTATTTGTTTGAGTGAAAGAATTTTTTAAGAATAAATACAATGTGCACAGCTATAAAAACCTCCATTATTGAGAGACACACTTGGCATTGTCCTTAATTAAATCAAGCAAAAGAAGTTCATTAAACATATTTCTATTAGGATAGAAACAGTAAGATTGTAGTAGATAACCAATGTTGCAGTATCTACTAGATACTATTCTTATCTTTGAATCTCCTGAGAAACACAGCCACTTAGATAATGATCATTGAACAGTTGCACAGTGGTAACATTTAGGTTTGAAACAAATAAATAAGAAATCTTTTCACCGTGAACCAAATATCTGAACTGTCTAGTCATTCCTTACACAAGCTACACAGTGGATCCTGTGAGAGTTAATACCCATTCCAACAATCACCAACACCTAGTTCCCAGTAAGCATATTACCTTCCAGCCATTCTTCCACAACGACAGCAGACGACTTTTACATAAAATTCATGACAACGTACTTTCAAAGAGATGATACAGAGTTCGTAAGAATCATGTCAGAACAAGTCCTAGTTTGCTCACAAGCAATCAGAATAGTTCAAACAGTCTGCTTCCTACAATGGAAAAACAACAACACTGAATGACTTGCAAGAATCCGGGAGAGGTCACTGCATGCTTGTAAGGGAAGGTAAATACATGATACAATACAATGACATAATTACAACAATAATTATAAAAACATAAAACATCAAGAAGTAGACCCTTTTTTTGGAAAAAAAGAATAAATTAGGATGAAGGTTAACAGCTTATTATTAGGGAATAAGTGCCAGACTGAAGCAAGTATCATAGCATTTGTAAAAAACTTACTCTGGTCTTGCACTTAAAGTTAATCAAGACTTTTGCCTTTTTTACTTATAATCTGTAAAGGATAGGATTTCAAATCATACAAAAAATGTTAACAAGGAAGAAATATGGCTGAATAGATGCTTGTTTTGGTCATGAACCAGCAAGGAGTTGTGTCTCAGGGGTGATGTAAACTAACCATAATGTGCAATGAAAAAGGATTATCAAACTTTCAAGTGCCATGACCAAGTATTCACAAACCTAAATGTGCAATGACCAAGGATTCTCAAACCTTAATAAGTGCCATGACCAAGGATTCTCAAACCTTAATAAGTGCCAAGACCAAGGTTTCTCAAACCTTAATGTTTCATGACCAAGGATTCTCAAACCTTAATGTTTCATGACCAAAGATTCTCAAACCTTAATAAGTGCCATGACCAAGAATTCTCAAACCTTAATGTTTCATGACCAAGGATTCTTAAACCTTAATAAGTGCCAAGACCAAGAATTCTCAAACCTAAATGTGCAATGACCAAGAATTCTCAAACCTTAATAAGTGCCATGACCAAGGATTCTCAAACCTTAATGTGCAATGACCAAGGATTCTCAAACCTTAATGTGCAATGACCAAGGATTCTCAAACCTTAATAAGTGCCATGACCAAGGATTCTCAAACCTTAATGTGCATTGACCAAGGATTCTTAAACCTTAAAGTGGAATGACCAATGTTTCTCAAACCTTAATGTTTCATGACCAAGGATTCTCAAACCTTAATAATTGCCATGACCAAGAATTATCAAACCTTAATACGCAATGACCAAGGTTTCTCAAACCTTAATGTGCAATGACCAAGGATTCTCAAACCTTAAAGTGCAATTAATGGCCAATGTTTCTCAAACCTTAATGTTTCATGACCAAGGAATTCAAACCTTAATAAGTGCCATGACCAAGAATTCTCAAACCTTAATGTGCATTGACCAAGGTTTCTCAAACCTTAATGTTTCATGACCAAGGATTCTCAAACCTTTAAGTGCAATGACCAAGGTTTCTCAAACCTTAATGTTTCATGACCAAGGATTCTCAAACCTTAATAAGTGCCATGACCAAGGATTCCCAAACCTTAATGTGCAATGACCAAGGTTTCTCAAACCTTAATGTGCAATGACCAATGTTTCTCAAACTTTAAAGTTTAATGACCAATGATTCTCCGACCTTAAAGTGTAATGACAAAGTTTTTTCAAATTTTAAAGTGGCATGACCAAGGATTTTCAGACCTTAATGTGTCATGATCAAGAACTCTCAAACCTTGAAATGCAATGACCTTGTCCTCAAACCTTAATGAGACATACCAAAGGATTCTCAAACCATAAAGTGCCATGACCTAGGATTCTCAAACCTTTAAGTGCCATAACCAAGGATTCTCAAACCATAAAGTGCCATGACCAAGGATTCTCAAACCTTTAAGTGCCATAACCAAGGATTCTCAAACTTTAATGTGCCATGATAAAAGATTCTCAAACTTGAATGTGTCATAACCAAGGATTCTTAGACCTTTATGTGTCATGACCAAGGAATCTCAAACCTTAAAGTGACATGGCCAAGGACTCTCAAACCATAAAGTGCCATGACCAAGGATTCTCAAACCTTTAAGTGCCATAACCAAGGATTCTCAAACTTTAATGTGCCATGATAAAAGATTCTCAAACTTGAATGTGTCATAACCAAGGATTCTTAGACCTTTATGTGTCATGACCAAGGATTCTCAAACCTTAAAGTGACATGACCAAGGACTCTCAAACATTAATGTGTCATGACCAAGGACTCTCAAACCTTAAAGTGTCATGATCAAGGATTATTATATCTTAAAGTACCATGACCAAGGATTCTCAAACTTAAAAGTACCATGACCAAGGATTCTCAAACCTTAATGTTCCATAACCAAGGATTCTCAAACCTTAAAGTGTCATGACCAAGTATTCTCAAACCTTAAAGAGACATGACCAAGGACTCTCAAACATTAATGTGTCATGACCAAGGACTCTCAAACCTTAAAGTGTCATGATCAAGGATTATTATATCTTAAAGTACCATGACCAAGGATTCTCAAACTTTAAAGTGCCATGACTAAGGATTCTCATACCATAATGTGCCATAACCAAGGATTCTAAAACATTAATGTGTCATGACCAAGAACTCTCAAACCTTGAAATGCAATGACCTAGTCCTCAAACCTTAATGAGACATACCAAAGGATTCTCAAACCATAAAGTGCCATGACCTAGGATTCTCAAACCTTTAAGTACCATGATCAAGAATTTCCAGACCTAAATGTGTCATGACCAAAGATTATAAAACCTTAAAGTGTCATGATAAAAGATTTTCAAACTTGAATGTGTCATGATTAAGGATTCCCTGACCTAAATGTGTCCTGACCAAGGATTCTCAAACCTTAATGTGCCATGACCAAGGATTATCTAACCTTAATGGGTCATGACCAAGGATTATCTAACCTTAATGTGCAATGACCAGGATTCTCAGGCCTTTATGTGTCATGACCAAGAATTATCAAATATAAATGTGCCATGACCAAAGATCATCAAACCTTAATGTGTCATGACCAAGGATTATATAACTATAATGTGTCATGACCAAGGATTATCTAACCTTAAATAGCTATATATGATCAAGGATTCTCAAACCTTAAAGTGCAATGACCAATGCTTCCTAGACCTTAATGTGCCATGACCAAGGTTTCTCAAATCTTATCATGTAATGACCAAGAATTCACAAACCTTAAAGTGCAATGACCAAGGATTCTCAGACCTAAATGTGTCATGACCAAGGATTCACAAACCTTAATAAGCCATGACCTAGGATTCCCAGACCTAAATGTGTCATGACCTAGGTTTATCAAACCTAAATGTGCCATGACCAAGGATTATCAAACCTGAATGTGACATGACCAAGAATTCTAAAACCTTAAATAGCCATACATGGACAAGGATTTCCAAACCTTAAATAGCCGACCATGACCAAGGATTATCAAACCTTAATGTGCCAAGATCAAGGATTCACAAGCCTTTAAGTACCATGATCAAGGATTCCCAGTCCTAAATGTGTCATATCCAAAGATTATAAAACCTTAAAGTGCAAGAACCAACGATTCTTAAACCAAAATGTGTCATGACCAAAGATTATCAAACCTTAATGTGCCATGATAAAAGATTCCCAAACCTTAATGTACCATGATAAGAAATTTCTAAAGATTAATGTGTCATGACCAGGGCTTCTCAAATCTTAGTGTGCATTGATATATGATTCTCAAATCTAAGTATGCCTATATTAAAGATGGTCAATCCTGAATTTAGTAATTAACTATTGTTTAACAGGCAAAATGAATAATCAAACTTAATCTGTCATTTCAAAGGCCTAAGATTCTTAAGATGCATATGTTATGATGAAAAAAATCCAAAACTGTATGTGCAATTCCAAAATTTTAAAAATGACCCAAAACTACAAAACCTGATGTCCCTTAACAAAGTATTCTTATATGGTATGTGCCATGACAAAGAATTACAATTTGGTATGTGCAATGACAAAGTATTCTTATTTGGTATGTGCATTGACGAAGTATTCTTATATGGTATGTGCTTTGACAAAATATTCTTATATGGTAAGCACCTATGACAAAGTATTCTTAGATAGTATGTGCCTTGACAAAGTATTCTTATATGGTATGTGCATTGAAAAAGTATTCTTATATGGTATGCACCTATGATAAAATATTTAAATATGGTATGTGCATTGGCAAAGTATTCTTATATGGTAAGCACCTATGACAAAGTATTCTTAGATAGTATGCACCTATGATAAAATATCTAAATATGGTATGTGCATTGGCAAAGTATTCTTATATGGTGTGTGCTTTGACAAAGTATTCTTATATGGTATGTGCTTTGACAAAGTATTCTTATATGGTATGCACTTATGATAAAATATTTAAATATGGTATGTGCATTGGCAAAGTATTCTTATATGGTGTGTGCTTTGACAAAGTATTCTTATATGGTATTTGCTTTGACAAAGTATTACAATATGGTATGTGCATTGACAGAGTATTCTTATATGGTATGCACCTATGATAAAATATTTGAATATGGTATGTGCATTGGCAAAGTATTCTTATATGGTGTGTGCTTTGACAAAGTATTCTTATATGGTATTTGCTTTGACAAAGTATTACAATATGGTATGTGCATTGACAGAGTATTCTTATATGGTATGCACCTATGATGAAATATTTGAATATGGTATGTGCATTGGCAAAGTATTCTTATATGGTGTGTGCTTTGACAAAGTATTCTTATATGGTATTTGCTTTGACAAAGTATTACAATATGGTATGTGCATTGACAGAGTATTCTTATATGGTATGCACCTATGATAAAATATTTGAATATGGTATGTGCTTTGACAAAGTATTCTTATATGGTATTTGCTTTGACAGAGTATTCTTATATGGTATGCACCTATGATAAAATATTTAAATATGGTATGTGCATTGGCAAAGTATTCTTATTTGGTGTGTGCTTTGACAGCGTATTCTTATATGGTATGTGCTTTGACAATGTATTCTTATATGATATGTGCTTTGACAAAGTATTCTTATATGGTATGCACCTATGATAAAATATTTAAATATGGTATGTGCATTGGCAAAATATTCTTATATGGTGTGTGCTTTGACAAAGTATTCTTATATGGTATGTGCTTTGACAATGTATTCTTATATGATATGTGCTTTGACAAAGTATTCTTATATGGTATGCACCTATGATAAAATATTTAAATATGGTATGTGCATTGGCAAAATATTCTTATATGGTGTGTGCTTTGACAAAGTATTCTTATATGGTATGTGCTTTGACAAAGTATTACAATATGGTATGTGCATTGACAGAGTATTCTTATATGGTATGCACCTATGATAAAATATTTAAATATGGTATGTGCATTGGCAAAGTATTCTTATATGGTGTGTGCTTTGACAAAGTATTCTTATATGGTAGTTGCTTTGACAGAGTATTCTTATATGGTATGTGCATTGACAGAGTATTCTTATATGGTATGCACCTATGATAAAATATTTGAATATGGTATGTGCATTGGCAAAGTATTCTTATTTGGTGTGTGCTTTGACAAAGTATTCTTATATGGTATTTGCTTTGACAGAGTATTCTTATATGGTATGCACCTATGATAAAATATTTAAATATGGTATGTGCATTGGCAAAGTATTCTTATATGGTATGTGCTTTGACAAAGTAATCTCATTTGGTATGTGTCTTGACTTAATACTATAATATGCACCTTGACAAAGTAATCTCCTTTGGTATGTGTCTTTTGCAGGTATAAAAACTTAGGCAGAAAAAGGGTTCTTAAATAAGAAAAAAACCAGAAAAGGGTCTGCCACTTTGAAATTACCAAGCTCACTTTTTTCACTTTCTATAACAGAATTATTTATCTGAGAACATGAAATCTATCAACTGGATGACTTTTGAATAAAGAAATCAATTGTAGTTCTGTGTAATACTATTGTTAGTCCTTCACGAAAATACAATTATCAGAAGCCCACATAGAGCAGCATATTAAGACTTAAGCTTCAGTTTTTTTAAAAAGTGTGTAAATAATCCATATATTGACCAGTTTTGTAACTTAGATGATTAGACTTGCAGACCAAATATTGTCAAAAGGCTGTAATATTCTCCAAATGTGTCTATGATGAATTAAGATTTTACCTTACATCAAGGGTATTTCTTTGTAAAGGATCGAATGAATTTTTTGCATCAAGCAATAATTACTCCCATTTCGAACAAAATTCTTCATCATAAGAAACAAATGAAACTGGAAAAAAAAAAATATCCAGGATATGTCCCTTAAATCCATAATCAATATATGTCACCACACTGTCACTTTAATATCTTTGTTCTTGTTTTGGATGTTGGCACTCACGATATTTCGTTGGTCATCAGCATAGGAAATGTTCATGAGTAGAAATGTTTCAACTTTTAAAGGAAAAAGGTTGAAACACATCCCTGTATTGTCTTCACAAAACCTTCCTTGTTCAAAGCTCCCTAAAAACACTCTCCTTAAATGCTGTCAGTACTCATTTGGTTCATCATCTGGACATCTTGGCGAGAGATTGAAATGGACCTCTTCATCAAGTGGTATCGCATCACATGAGCTGGAAGCCTCCAATCCTGAAAAGAGAAAAGAAATACAAATTGAGTTATTCAGTCTCACATAACTATTTGAGGTCTAAACTACAGCTGGTGGTTTAATGCTTAGAATGCTGGGTAATTTTCTAAAAAATGACTTTTTTGGTCTGCTTTTCCAAAACCTTAAATATCTGCTTAATTTTAATAAGGAAAGATACTCAGAGTAGCAAAGAGGAGATATCACAGGCCAGCAGCCAAAAAATTCTTTGCTGGCCTTGAGCTAACCTGTTTGCATAAGCACGAAGTTGGTACCAGCACTACAAAGGTTAAAAGTCATTCTGGAAAGCATGAAATTGCCTTTCCTTTATCTTCTATATGTGCAACTTTTGCAGTTGATTATTTTGTTCAAGCCTATAGTTACAATGAAGAAATTGCTAATGATAAGATCACATAGTGATCTTCAATTGCTTTCATTTAGGACTGGTACAGTAGTTACTGAAAACAGCATACATTGTTTGTATAATATTGCTAACAATGTACGTATCGAATCGCAAAAATGTTTATCATAGATCAGATATCACAGACCAAATATCATAGCAGTATACCTCCCAAATCCCCAAATTAATCCGTCAATTGTTATCCCCATGTCAAACAATGCCTGAACCATGTATAAATTGGGTTTTAATTATATATGTAAACAACTTGGCAGCTTGGTCCATGAAAACCAAATAACATTCACCCCATTCAATCCACTGTGTTATGATGCATGCAGATTGCAAGGATTAAGAAAGGATTATAATTTGTAAAATATGATAATTTTGAAAGTTTGCTTCTCTTGCCGATGAAGTGGTTTAATTCATATTGAGAAACATTATTGGTCATCGTGTGAGTGACTAAAAAGGAGTCTTGACAAGAGCAAAAACAAAACGACCTAACTAAAGTCATATCTTTATTTATCAATCAGATTTATCAATTGCAAAAAATAAGAATTCACAAACAAAATAGAATCAATATTTAATGTTTACTTAGAAGATTGTCATATCATCACTCCAAACGTAATGTTTTAGGTCTTTGGTCTGATGAATGAAAAAATAATTTTTTAGGGGGGAGGGCATCCATTACACCTAACAGGTAAAACCAGGAAATGGTATTGGAGCCATTTGCTTAGAATTTGGCATAACATAACATAGGCGTAGGAGCGTTTTCAACATTGGGGGGGCCAACTTCAGATGAAGACCGGTCTAAGAATAAATGTTCCTAAACTTTTTAATGACTCTTCATGCATTTACAAATTCAATAACATTATGAGAATTAAAAGAAAGCGTATGAAAATGTGTATCTTTAATAATAATAATAAAAAAAAGGGATATGCCAGGTCTCGATCTTACGCGGAAATCAAATGTATTGATTTAAACAAAAAGTAGCAGCGACCAGACTGTCACAACCACGGATTCAACTACTGTTTGAGCGAGAATACATTATTCTTCAAGCTTTAGCTAACAATTGAAGACAATATTGAGTCTGACGCATTAGAACAAATTCTATTACATCATTGCTTTTGTCAATCAAGACTTCCCGGGTATTTTTGTGAGGTGAGTTTTCATTGGATAAACCCGATGTGTTCAGATTGTCATTTGCGATGATGACGTCAAAAAGATTTTGGTTATTGTTCGTTACAAAAGGCGAATTGGAATTAGATAAAGCACAAAAATACACATTTATTTTTATTCTGCTGTTAAATTTCGATTCTTTTTCTTTTCAAATATCTTCATTTGCCATTGTGAATATTGGGGGGGGGGCCAAAGTATAGTCTGCCCCCCGGTCTGGACATTGGGGGGCCGGGCCCCCCTGCCCCCCCGGCTCCTACGCCTATGTACAGGACATTCGTGTATAGGCTACATAATACATGTGCTCGTACACCAGATGAGAGCCTAGTCTTTGGAATGTCTGGTATCTTATCTCCCACTGGGCACCCTACAGGGCAACAATACAGTTCCACAGCATGGAGTAAATTTCCTGTATATTACTTGATAAGGAATGGGGCATTTCAGTGGTCAGATTACGTAATACCCAAACCCTTCGGTTTCTCATAATGTAGAAAATTGATAAGAAATAAGTGCTTGGATATGGTTTTCTTTATCCAAAACAATGATTTACATATTTAGTAGATTTTTCTTGATAAACTGATAAGAAATATGAACAAAATAATGAGTTAGTTATTCAATGAATTAGCACTTGTTATAATCATAAAATGGATGATGATGATGATGATGATAATGATAATGATAATGATGATATACTATGAAGATGATGATATACTACAGAGGAACTATAATATTCCCTGCTGCAAGTCATTCTTATATAAATTAATCGGTATACGGACATTTGTCCCCCCGGACATTTGCCCTCCCGGACATTTGCCCCCTTTTTGGTATAGGGTAACTCGGATGATCCAAGCTGTAACTGCGTGACTATTTGTTAGCCTTGAGTGAGCCAAATCGGTAATAAGATTAAAGATATGATCAATATGTAAATTAAAAAATAAATTCAATTCATTAAGTTTCATGGTTGGATGAGCATGATTGGCCAAGTGCCATCGGTGTGTTTTTGATTCGTTGTCTCGATTTTAACACCTATATGGGATTAGGAGGGAAGAGCTAATAGAGTAAAATTGATAAAAATATTATTTTCATTTTAATTTCTATTTAGATATAAATATCAGGTCAAGCAAATTGAAAAAAATAATATGAGGGGGCAAATGTCCGCCTTCTACATTACGGCGAGGGGGCAAATGTCCGCCCTATACCAAAAAGGGGGCAATTGTCCGGGGTGGCAAATGTCCGGGGGGCAAATGTCCGGGATTCAAATTAATCTATATATAAGGTGCAAATTTAAAAAAAAAAACGCCTAATCGTCTAAGAAAAAACATCCAAAATTCAAAAAATATATTAATAATATCAGAGACATAGATAACAGAGATTGGCAACTCCGGAACTATCGCCAAACTCTCGCGTGCCGCGAGGTTCTGCGAGATAAGGAAAGTGCGTACCTGTTTATCCGTTGCCACGGGAGATGTCAAGCGAAATTGATACTTCTTTATTACAGTAAAATAGCAATGTTATCTGAAACAACTTATGGACATTTTGTTTTATTTTCATTTTATTAAATTGATTTTATGTTAAAAACAAAACAAAAAGTTCCAGTAGACCTTCTTTTTCAATGACAGGCTTGATTACCATGCAATTCAGAATTGTACTTATAACGACAATGTCTTTCAAGCAAAGGTTTGAATAATATTTTGTAATAAATCAAGTGACTCTATTTAGTTGCAGTTAATAACCATAGCATGAACTTTCCACTAAGACATGATAGTTTTCGTCAATATTAAAAGAATCCCGGACATTTGTCCCCGGACATTTGCCCCCCGGACATTTGCCCCCTTTTTGGTATAGGGCGGACATTTGCCCCCTCGCCGTAATGTAGAAGGCGGACATTTGCCCCCTCATATTATTTTTTTCAATTTGCTTGACCTGATCGTTTTAAGTTATATTTAAATAGAAATTAAAATGAAAATAATATTTTTATCAATTTTACTCTATTAGCTCTTCCCTCCTAATCCCCTATAGGTGTAAAAATCGAGACAACGAATCAAAAACACACCGATGGCACTTGGCCAATCATGCTCATCCAACCATGAATCTTAATGAATTGAATTTAATGAATTGAATTTATTTTTTAATTTACATATTGATCACATCTTTATTCTTATTACCGATTTGGCTCACTCAAGGCTAACAATAAAAAACAAAGAAGGCAAAAGGTATTCCAATTTGTGTCGGTATGACAATCACCATCACTTTTGATTATGAGAGAAATAATTAAACTGAAAATGAAAAAAATAAGGTCAAATCAACTTATGCACGTATATCGCCTTTTCACGGTTGGATGAGCATAATTGACCAAGTGCCATCGGCGTAATAGAGCAAAATTGACATGTTAGTCTGATCAAATTATTATTTTCATTTAAATTCCTGTTTAATCATAACGGAATATGATCAGGTCAGCAAGTAAGTTGAAAAAATAATATGAGGGGGCAAATGTCCGCCTTCTACATTGCGGCGAGGGGGCAAATGTCCGCCCTATACCAAAAAGGGGGCAAATGTCCGGGAGGGCAAATGTCCAGGGGGGCAATTAATGTCCGTATACCATCTGGTCTTATCATGCTGCTGACCGAAATGATTTTAGAAAAAAGAAATGTGAGCTTTTTGAATGTTAAGCTAAAGCAAATATAGTGTGTCTTGCACCTTCGTTTTATAGTCATGTCACTACGAGAAAATAACTCAAAGCACACTACTTTTAAACCCAGACAGACGCTTTAAACAGAACAAATCCTCCCTAATTTGTTTTCGGGAGCTTTAGGTCATTAAATTTGAATGAGGTTTCAGAGAGTGGACACAGGGTTAGCGCCACACACTTCTTGTGTAATCGCCCTAGCATCAAAAGGTTTTATGACATCAAACTACATATTTTATGGGGTGGCAATTTACAATCATAGCCTGTATTGTCCACTACCGTGATTGACTCTATCACCCTTCGTTCTTCAAATGACACATTTCACTTGACATATTTGCAAGCGATCGGAATTAAGAAGAAGTATGACGAAAAAGGAAATATCGTGGTGTTTCGGATTAAGAAGATCTATCCATTCTCTTTTGTCAATTATTTGAATGGATTTTCTTCTTCTTATATAGGAATATCACTTTGAAAAAACGGGAAACTATAGAACTTAGTAAGCATTTAATACGGGATCAATTCAAAGTCATTCAGACGTCTTCAGTAATAACACGTTTGATAAAATCCAAGTTACACAATTTAAGTTGTAATTGATGCAAAAATGAAAGATTTTGATTGAAAATAAAAAATGGCTGAAATCATGATTATGCTTGTGTGGTAAAGCAAACCTGGTATAACTTCGTTATAAACACGACAATCACCATAAAAAAGCGGGTTACCATAAAACAAAAATAACACTTCAGGAAAATGTCAAGTATGATATGATCCAGTGCATAGTTTTTTAGTTTTACTTGCTACAACTTTGTTATATTTTGGTTGGAAATCAAGATGGCTGAACTCATTAAGGTAGTAAACGAGACATATTTAGTACGCAATAACTTCCAAATGACAAAGAATATCAGACTGAAAAATTGGAAATCAACAAAATCGTATTATCCCATTAAAGTGGACATAAATTAGAAATGTTTGAATAAACCTCCATTAAAACATTTTACTTTGTACAAGTATGAAATATTTTGGTTGAGAATATAATGGCCGAAATCACGATCATGCTCGTGTGGTTAAGTAAACCTAGTATAACTTCGTTATGGAAGCGAGGATTACTTTAAAAATGCGGGCAACCATAAAAAAAATAACACTTCAGGAAAATGTCAAGTATGATATGATCCAGTGCATAGTTTTTTAGTTTTACTGTGCACAACATTGTTAATTTTTGGTTGGAAATCAAGATGGCTGAACTCATTAAGGTAGTAAATGGGATATATTTAGTACGCAATAACTTCTAAATGACAAAGAATATCAGACTGAAAATTTGGAAATCAACAAAATCATATTAACCCATTAAAATGGACATAAATTAGAAATGTTTGAATAAACCTCCATTAAAACATTTTACTTTGTACAAGTATGAAATATTTTGGTTGAAAATAAAATGGCCGAAATCACGATCATGTTTGTGTGGTTAAGTAAACCTGGTATAACTTCGTTATGGAAGCGAATATTACTTTAAGAATGCGGGCAACCATAAAATAAAAATAACACTTCAGGCAAATGTCAAGTATGATATGATCCAGTGCATAGATTTTTAGTTTTACTGTGCACAACTTTGTTAATTTTTGCTTGTAAACCAAGATGGTTAAACTCATTAGGGTCGTAAAAGGGACATATTCAGTACGGAATAACTTCTAAATGACAAGGAATATCAAACTGAAAATTTGGAAATGTAGAAAAACAAACCCTTTCTTTAAAATGGACTCGAATTTGAAATGTTTGAAAAACCCTCCTTTAGAACAGTTTGAATCTAAAACTACTCAATTATCACGTTTATCGCACAAAACCACGAAATTGCGAACAATTCAATCAAGTTTGTCGCAGTTTGCCATGTTTATTTCTTTGATAATCGCTTGATGATCGGTCTTGTTGGATGGAGAAACTTTCTAACAATAACAATATAGTAAATTCGGTAAGAAAATAATTTAATTATGACTTAAAACACGCTTAAATATGTATTGCCTATTTCGCGTTTAGTTGAAAATAGCGTCGATAGACAGATCTCGAAAGGTCTCGTTAAATAACGCGTCATGCGAGATATCGCAGAAACCGGCTATGGGTAAAGAAGGAGTTGCCAATCTCTGTTATCTATGTCTCTGATAATATAATAAAAAAATGTCATTCTGCTTAGGTTTTCATAATGTGGAATATTGAATAGAAATAGGTGTTTGATTCTTGATTTCTTTATTTAAAACAATGTTTTATAAGATAAGTAAATTTTTCTTAATAAACTGTTAAGAAACATGAAGAAAATAATGAGTTAGTTATTCAATAAATTAGCACTTGTTATAAATATAACATTGATGATGATGATAATAATAAAGATAACAATAATGATGATGATGATGATGATGATGATGAGTATGATATACTACAGAGGAACTTTAACCATTCTGTAACGGTTGAAAACATGGACTCCACCCAACAAAGTCCAAACAAAACAGATAGATAAGTAGATAGATGTTTATTAACTTAAACTTTTACAAGTTTCTCGTTATAACATATAGATATACAATATAATATACATTCACATGATCAAGGCACTCTGAAGTTAATTTCACAACATTGTTTAAACAAATCAGGGAGGATAATCCAAACTATGTAATCACATATCATTATAGGATGTCGACATTTTGAATCGATCTAACATGAAAGGCTTCATATACATATTTACCAAGATCTTTTACTATGTTCTTATTTTTTGATTGCATAAGGCTTATGAAATTAAAAACATTGCGAAACTGATAATAATATGGTTTTATATATTTCTTGCGTAATTCTTTATAAAGAGGACAAACGATGACAAAATGAAACTCATCTTCAATATCATTTGTATCACAAAAAGGGCATGTTCTCTGATGACGTTCTAATCTATTGGATCCGTATTTGCCCGATTCAATTCTTAGTCTGTGGGATGATAATCGCAATCTTGATAAAGCAATTCTATACTTTCTAGGCAAAATATCTACATAATATTCGAACTCAAAAGTGTTCTTTATATAACTATAATTCAACATTACATCATTAATACTTATTTTCTGTTGGCATTCCTGTTGAAAAACATCAAAAACCCTTTTCTTAAATACTAAATGAAATTTCTTTAAATTTACTGATAATGGGTTAACCCATACATATGAAAACCCATATTCGTCCAACAAAGATTTGACGTTATAAGCCCAGTTATTTCGGTTAAAATTTGTCGAAAGTAGACATTCATAGAGCTTGTTAATTAAAATATTTTCTGTTGAAACTGTTTTACACCAAAATTTTATGATTCTAATGCGTCTATCAAGATACAACGGATAACGTCCTAATTCACTATAAATACAATTTGTACTGGTTGACATTTTAACGTTTAAAAGAGATTTACAAAACTTCAAGTGGACCCGCTCTATTTCCTTAGATTTGCCAAATCCCGAAATTTCACACCCATAATTTAAAGTTGCGCCAACGAAAGCATCAAATAACTGACATATCACTGACGGTTTTAAATCATACTGTTTTATTTTATACATTAATACATTAAGGGCTTTTAAATCTTTTCCAGCCAGTGTTGACTGATTCAGAGAAAATGTACCAGTGTAATTGAAAACAGTACCAAGATAATTAAAATCATTCACAGTTTCTACTAAGTTCCTATTGTAGTACCATGTTTCACCTTCCCTTAAAATACCACGCTTTCTAAACACAACGATTTTTGTTTTATCTATATTAACCTCTAGTCCCCAATTAATACAATAGGTATGTAACATATCCAGACTATGCTGTAATTCCTGTGGGCTGTTACCAAGAAGAACCATGTCATCCGCAAATAACAACAAAATAAAAGTTATATCATCTAGACTTACTCCACATAGAGGGCTATCTTGTAAAAACAATTCAAGATCATCAATAAAAAGGGCGAATAACAATGGGGACATTATCTCCCCTTGCTTTAAGCCTATTGCACACTCAAAAAAGTCAGAATATGAATCACATGCCCTTACGCAAGTTTTAACTACTGAATACATACTTCTTATAATGCGTAATGTTTTCCCTCTAACACCTAGTTTATTGAGTTTAAAGAAAAGACCGTTTAGATATACACTATCAAAGGCACGTTTCATATCAATGAAACAGCAATAAAGACGACCTCTTTCATTTAAAACTTTATAAACAATAGAATTCAGTACAAATATTGCGTCAGTGGTCGATCTACCAGGCCGAAATCCAAACTGAGCATCGCTCAATACATTATTATTTTCCGCCCAATTAGACAAACGTTTATTTAAAACCCCCGTGAAAATCTTAGATAAACAACTGACTAAGGTTATTCCCCTGTAATTGCGAGCATCGCTACGATCATTTTTCTTAAAAACAGGTATAATAATCCCTTCTGACCATTTGATTGGGAAATGGCCGGTATTTAAAATAATATTGAACACATCTACGAGGTGCGATGCTAATATATCAATGGATGATATGAAAAATTCATTTATGAGCAAATCACTTCCTAACGCTTTATTGCACTTTAACTCGTTTACAACAGAAATCACTTCTTCAACTGATATCAAAGCATCTAATTCCTCAAAATTGGAAGGGGTGTCAAAGTCATGACTATTGACAAAAGATTCAGATTCGACATTTACAAATTTGGATATTTCATCTTGCAAAGAGGAAAAGTATTTATGAAAATCTTCAATGGATATGCTGCTTCCAGTACTATGTTTATTACTTTTACTGAACAGTTTCCAAAATGCACGAGGATTTGAATGCCTAAGATTCTGTATTTGGTTAATCTTCTTCCTCTCGTATTGTATACGTTTCCGTTTAACCATGCGCTTATAAATAGCTTTATTATCAAGCATGCATAATCTGTTTTCATCGGATTTAACTTTAACGTACATATTTACAGAATTGAGGTACACTCGTTTTGCATTGAGACACTCCTGGTTAAACCAATCAGCTTTTTTAAAAACCGAGTTAGTACTTTTTGACCGACCCTCGGACGGTGTGTGTACAGTGCGCTTACTAAATAAAGGTTCTGCTACTTTGTTGATTAAATCTGTAAATGAGTACACACAGTTATTAACCTCGGACTCGGACTTGATTTCGGAACTATACAATAAGTTATTAAAAGCACTTAACTGACCAATCAGGCCTCTTCTAAATTCATTTTTTTAATTGTCATTCCATTGGACCCTCTTACATTCCTTCTGTTTATTATCGGTTTGGGATTCACGTTTACATACTATACTGAATGATAATGGACAATGGTCCGACCATTCATTAAAGGGATGTACCGTAAACTCGTTAATACATGGAAAATCATTTTCATTCAATAATACGTAATCAATAGTGCTTGACCCGAGACTGTTTGCATAAGTAAACGAACCGTTAACATCATTTCCCATTCGACCATTTGCAATTCTCATACCACACATTTTGCACAAATCTATTAAATTTACTCCGAACGAATTACTCGTTTTATCAACTGAATTACGTGGAAAACCCAAATCCGGTGAATACTGGTCATGATCAATAAAGCTAACATAATTGTCATGATTAACATAATCGCTCTTCGTGCCCACCCGTGCATTCCAGTCTCCGGTCAATACTACTTTACCCTTTGTTTGAAATGTTTAACGTCATATTGTAATAACTCAAATAGATTTGCATTTATAACGTTGTAAGCAGGCGAGTTTTCAACCCATATATATACTGCTGCAATGAAAATGTCACATTCAAAATTAAAATAACATTTATCAAATTTATACCATATTATAGTATCGTGGTGATTCTTAACTAAACTCACACCCTTTACAACACTGTCCCTTATAAAAACAACCGTTCCGCCACTACTTCTTTTAGCTCGTTTATGCTGAAATTTTCTAAAAAAGTTACAACATTTATAACCAGGAATATCAATAGAAGAATGTTCATTTGTCCAACTTTCAAAGAGGAAGATGATATCAAATTCACAAATCGTGTCCATAAAGTCCGGATCTTCGAGTTTCGCCCGCGTCAGTCCATTCACATTCCATGACAGGATACTGAGACCACCCTCCGATGTTTCCTAGTACGCTCCGTCCCGTACCGGCTTACCATCTACGTACAGCGTGTCGTAGCTGATCCATATGGCATAGATCCAGGCCCGTATGGTGTACGGAATAGACCGAAATTGTAAATGGCGGTATACCGCCATTTAAAATGGCGGTATACCGCTAATTTTAACGGTATACCCACAAATTTAGCGGTCAACCGTTAAAAATAAGGGTATACCCTTATGAAATAGCGGTAGACCGTTAAATTAGCGGTCAACCGTTATTTATTTTTAGCATCTGGACTTTTTATATCGTTGGCCAATCAAAATCGTCGTTCCATCGGTCTTTTCTGCGGGACTAATCTGTAAACAATGGATTCCGGAACTATGCTTTTCGTGACATTTGTCATAGAAATCGTTCTAAATCATACGAATAAAGGAATGACAGCTCCGTTAACAGTATAATAAACGTAAGTTTGTTAGTTGATAATACATAATTTCAATTTCATAGAATTCACTTCCTTTTAACACTGTTTGTGACGTTCTACAAACAATAATTCGTACCGATCTGATGTCGGGTGTCAGCACGATACACCGTAATACTCCCAAATATGCCCAATACAATCGAATACACAAAAAGATACCCTCATGCTATATTTATATGTAACAGTTGTCTAAATCAAGTTTGAAATCGGCGATCAAAATCATTACTTTCCTTTTTTTTTTAATGATTTGATAACCATAATGTGCTTTCGACAATATGAAAAATGTCTCCAAAAAAAGTCAATAAGTTTTCTTACTGCCTATGTAGAGCCATTAAAGAGGTGATGGTTTCCCCCAAGTCTCAATAATGATCGTAAACAAAGCTTTTTTTAACATTTGGACACAGACATATATTGTGCTGCAGTATGTGTCAAAATCTGTGTGCAGAATTCTAAAGTAAAAATCACCATGGACTCTGGACTCGAAGGCATCAGTCAATATATAGCAATAGTCTCAATAATGATCCATGAACAAAGCTTTTTTCAACATTTGGACATCAATCATTGCAATCAAAAGTTGTACAACAGTCTAAATCTACATGTAAATCCATCTTTTCAAATAAGTAAGAACAAAACTAAAGAATCAAATAAGGAAAATATGGATCAATGATTTTAGTCGAAGTATAGTATCAAATGCTCACAAATATTGAACTCCGGTCATTCGCGTACACTGTACTCACAGTGGTATGTGGGAATAAGAGAGATGTCCTACTTTTCGAACCATGTAACCTAGCTCGGTCATTGCATGGATATTCATACAATAGTGGCACTTTTAAGACTTCACACAACGAAAGATTGGTTACGCTCCAAATCGGTATGTTTGATTTCATATTCAACTGCATATTTATGGAGTCATAGGTGGTCAATCTGTGCGCAGAAATGTAACGTAAAAATCACGATGGACTTTGGACTCGAAGGCGCCAGTCAATGTAGCAACAGCCTTTGAGACTAGAAATCTGGATTATATATAGCAATAACCTTCATGACCAGAAATCTGGACTAGTTTCAACTAGTTTCCAAACATAAACAAGTGCTGTGTCTTCAGCACAATGAATTGTATGATAGGATAAGTAACTTGTTGATATTGGTGGGCGACGGTGGTGCAGAGGTAGAGCATCGGCTTCCTGTATCGAGGGTCCCGGGTTCAAATCCCCATTAGGTGCTCTTTTTTGTATATTAAAGTAGACAAATCCTTCCTGTGGGTTATTATGTTGAAAAACCTTTTAAAGGCATGTGACAGGATATGAGTACAAACAAATTACTGAAAAACTAAACTTGTTTTACATATGTATTATTGTGCTTAAATATAGCTGTCTCCAATTCAGCAATTTGCTTGTTTAGATATTCAAAATAACGAATTCTTATTGGTTGAAAAAAAATTATATCACATGATGAGGTCAGAGGTGAAGAATCAGGCAATCTAAATTATTAAACTGGCTTATTCTGGTTATTTCTTGTTGGCTTTCACGTTTACATTATGATGATGAGTTTTTTTGGGTGATAACTATTTAATCGAACAAAAAGTTTACCAAATAATATAATAAAAATATTTTATTATGATATAGGATTTGTGTCCTTCCATGATCCATTAAATGACACAAATTTTAACTGTTTTGGTTTATAACACATAGAAAAGTGACAATAGCTATCTCTGCCATTTGATGTATGAAAAAAGAAGTCCAAGATGAAAAGGCGGTTGAATTTATTGCTAAATTGCTTCTAATTTCTGAAAGCAGGCATAACAAATCAAGATTCACTTAATTGTTTTTAACTTGTAATTTTGAAGTAATTCTGTCCAGATAGTAAATGTGTTGCCATCGATAACCCATTACCTCATGCCCATTATGTCACCATTGTAACGTAATCTGTTTACTAACAACCAATCTATTTATAGATTATACATGCAACTAACCGCTGTCCGCAGCAAGGCTTATCAGTCATTGATTAAACTCCAAAGCAACAACACGTTACCTCTTTGAGTTATCTATTGCGCCTCTTACATAAGTGATTGATGCTGACCACATCTTACATAAGTTCATACACACAAAACAGAGAACAAAACATGGTGTCAGAACTAGGATTTTAATTCATTTAATAACAATGGATTTTAGTGGAATCGCGCCTCCGTGTATGAACTGGGCAGACAGTAACTTGCCAGCACAATGGAAGCAGTTCAAGCGACATGCAGAGTTGATGTTCGCAGGCCCGCTTAAACGAAAAAGCGAAGCCGAGAAAACCGCATACCTCCTTCTCTGGGTTGGAAACAAGGGAAGAGATATACATGCAACATGGGACATTGAAGAAGAAGACAGACAAAAATTGGACACGCTGTACCAGAAGTTTCAAGCTCACGTCGAGCCGAAACTTAATCCAATTTTTGCAAGATACAAGTTTTTCAATCAAGTTCAAGACGGTGATACGGTAGACGAGTACATCACCCGATTAAAGATATCCGCCAAGGATTGTGATTTTCCCGACCATGAAGCGATGATCCGCGACAGGATAGTTTTTGGGACTAATAGTGCTCAAATACGGGAAAAGCTCATAAACGAAGGAGCACAATTAACATTGGACAAAACAATACAAATTGCCCAATCATTTGAATATTCACAGCGACAATTGACGTCTATGGCTGAGCAGGACATTCATAACGTCACAACCGGGAACAGAAATGGCAGGAAGATTCAAAATAAGGGACATTCCGAGACGATATCACACAGGCAGAAAAAGACATGCACTAATTGTGGTAGAAAACATGACAGAAGCAGTACATGTCCTGCAAAAGGAAAACTTTGCAACTTTTGTGGGAAAACAAACCATTTCGCGAAAATGTGTAGATCCAGAAGATCAGTTAATGCTATTGATAATAATTTGTGTCAGTCTGACAATATGTCACACATGGATTTAAATGGAGATCAACACATTGATATGGTAAACAATTTTGCTTCTCTACCTAATCGTGCATTTGTAAACCTTTTCGTTGGCCCGTCCCTAACCCCTATCAAATTCAAGATAGATACTGGTAGCGCAGTAGTAGTTCTACCCCTGTGCCATTTCAGAAAACTAAATATAAAATGCCCCTTAGAAACCCCTGATAACCAACTTACCTCCTACACAGGAAACGCCCTTCCTGTGAAAGGAATGGTCAAGTTGACCCTGAAGTATAAACAGAGGGAAACAGAAACACTTTGTTACATTGTGGATAGTTCCGCTCCTCCCCTCTTGAGCCTCCAAGCATCTGTTGACATTGGTCTTGTGACCTTAACATACTCTGTGGAAAATTCCAAGATTACATCGAAATTAGACAAACAATTGATCATGCTTGAATTTGGGGAACTGTTTAAGGGAATTGGAGTTATTCCAGGGAAAGCAAAGTTGCATTTAAAAGCTAACGCTATACCTGTAGTCAATGCACCAAGACGTGTCCCAGAAGCGTTACGCAACCGTTTAAAAGACGAACTCCTACGCATGGAGTCTGACGAAATTATAACTAAAGTCTCAGAACCGACTGACTGGGTAAATTCACTCGTCATAGTGGAAAACCCCAAGACCGGCAAACTTCGAATTTGTCTAGACCCGAAAGCATTAAACGATGCAATAAGACGACCTCACTACCCAATGCCTACTTTGGATGACGTGACGTCCCGACTGGCAAATGCTACGCACTTTTCGTTACTGGACATTACGCACGCATATTGGAGTGTGAAACTTGAAGAAAAATCATCCTTTCTCACGACGTTTAGCACACCCTTTGGACGATATCGGTGGTTAAGATTGCCATTTGGTATATCAGCCTCATCAGACATATTTCAACAGAAAGTCAATGAAATATTTGAGGGACTGACAGGCGTGACTAATATTGTCGACGACATTTTGATACACGGAAGGACAAGAGAAGAACACGATTCAAACCTCCGTTCCGTATTAGACAGAGCACAGAGTAAAGGGATAAAGTTCAACCCTGAGAAATGTGTAATCGGGGTAAACGAGGTACCGTTCTTTGGTCACCTTATTACCTCCACCGGACTGAAACCTGATCCGTCTAAGGTTACGGCTATCGGAAATTTACAGGTTCCACAAAACAGACAGGAACTTGAAACCCTTCTTGGCATGGTAAACTACCTGCAAAAGTTTTCTCCCAATTTAGCGGAAATAACGGCTCCAATGCGAGCGTTACTAAAGAAAGACATTGAATTCTTATGGGACGACGCACAAAATGATTCATTTAAAAAAATGAAAACGACCATAACACAAAGTCCAGTTTTGTCATATTTTGACGACAAAAAATCTGTAACTTTGGAGTGCGACGCATCAAACGTGGCGTCGGTGCATCCATAATGCAGGACGGACGACCAGTGGCGTATGCTTCAAAGACATTGACGCCGACAGAATCTGGTTACGCAAACATAGAGCGAGAAATGTTGGCCATATTGTTTGGTTGCAAACGTTTTCACCAATATGTGTATGGACGACACGTGACTGTAAATTCTGACCATAAGCCCCTATCGGCGATTATGAAAAAGCCCCTCTCTGCAGCCCCACCACGCCTGCAGAGAATGATGTTGCAGTTACAAATGTATGACCTCGACGTATGTCACGTCAGCGGAAAAAACGTTCCAATTTCTGACTTGCTGTCCAGAAATCCGACGACTGAGAACGACTTTACCTTTGAAGGTCTCGACTTACACGTTCATACTGTTCTTAAAGCATCTTACGTAACAGACCGACGTCTCGAGATTATAAGAGAATCTTATGGGAATGACAGTCAAATGCAGACACTGATACAGACAATATCAGATGGCTGGACTCATTCTAGGACCGACTGTCCTAAACCAATACTTGAATATTGGAATCACAGAGGTGAACTCTCTTTTTCAGATGGCCTAATCTTTAGAGGTCAAACTATAGTAATTCCCAAGGCATTACGACCTGACATGATACAATCTGTACACACAAGCCATATGGGTGTACAGAAAACAGTACAAAGAGCCAAAGACGCGCTGTTTTGGCCCGGCATGACCAAAGAGATCACTGAACACGTGTTACGGTGCAGTCTCTGTCAGAAATACAGACCATCTAATGCAAAAGAGCCACTTATTCAACATGACATACCTGACCGACCGTGGCAACATGTTTCGACTGACATTTTCACGTTGGACGGTAAAGACTATCTGGTTACTGTAGACGCGTATAGTAACTACTTTGAAATCGATTACTTGCCTGACATGAAATGTAGCACAGTAATACGAAAATTGAAAGTTCACTTTGCGACTTTTGGAATACCCAAAACCTTAAAAAGTGACAATGCTGGTCAATTTAGTTCAGAACTAATGACAAAATTTTCAAAAGAATGGAATTTTAGACAGGAATTCTCAAGTCCATTAAATCCACAATCAAATGGATTAGCCGAAAATGCAGTAAAAACTTCAAAAGGTTACTGAGAAAATCAAAGGAAAGTGGACAAGATCCATATATTTCACTTTTAGAATACAGAAATACTCCTCTAAGTTGTGGTTACTCACCATCGCAGTCAGTTATTAATAGGCAGAAGAACAAAATCCATAATACCTGTAAGTAGCAAGCAGCTTACACCCCTAACAGTTTGTCAAAATCAAGTACGAACCGATAAACAAAAGCAGAACAATAAACAAAAAGCTTATTTCGACAGGTCAGCAAAGCCTCTCCCACTACTTAAACAAAATGATCATGTTTACATGCAAGTAGGAAAAGCCTGGAAACCGGCAAAAATCACTCAAGTTTACAATGATAGATCTTACATAATTCAGGGACAAGATGGTACAAAATATCGTCGTAACAGAAGATTACTCAATCTCGCTCATCAAACTCCCTGGGAAAAGTCGAACTTCCCACCAAACACGTATTCTGCAATTTCCCGCCAATCTCAAAATTGTAATAAGGATAATCATTCCCCTAAGGAGCCCCGCAGTTCAAACCAAGGAATCGATGCAAATCCCCAGAACACCCCATGTCAAGGAACACCCCCTAACCCTTATCAGACACGATCAGGCAGAGTTGTAAAACCAAACAATCTCTACAGCAATTCCCAATGGGTTGATAAATGATCCATGATAAACGTAAACACTACCGTCTTATCATGTAACATTTGAAATGAGCCTTTTAGTTGAATGCTCTCTATGTTGTTAAATAATATCCTTAGATCTTCGTGTATTGAATTGATCTTTGTTGGTTATTTGATTTATTGGATTATCAAACAGCATGTTTTCTTTCTTATTTAAAACAAGGGAGATGTAACGTAATCTGTTTACTAACAACCAATCTATTTATAGATTATACATGCAACTAACCGCTGTCCGCAGCAAGGCTTATCAGTCATTGATTAAACTCCAAAGCAACAACACGTTACCTCTTTGAGTTATCTATTGCGCCTCTCACATAAGTGATTGATGCTGACCACATCTTACATAAGTTCATACACACAAAACAGAGAACGAAACAACCATGGCCTAGTGCTTAAGGCGTCCACCTCGAGTCGGAGAGGTGGAAGGTTCGAGTGCCACTGATGGTGTTTGTCCGGAGAATGTTTCTTGAGGGATATGCACCGAAATGGCCCGTTTGAGAGCCGCCAGCTAGTTAAATTTGATGGTTATCGACTAATATAGGCTTGGGACTGGGCACAGGGATATAAGTTGGGAGGTATTTGGTATTCTAATGAACCTGAGTGTTTTGAAATGGCTATCTTAGATCCAGAAGTCTTAGGGTTGTTGTTTAAATCATTCCTCTCTCAACTGAAAAAACTATGACAATCTGTAATTCTTCCACTGGAATTTGATATGAATAATGTTATTTTGTTGGATCAAATACACCAACCAGTATGTACAGATATTCCATGACTAAATTAAACTTTTTCATAACTTTATCATGCCTAATTAAGTACAACACTGTCCAGTCACTAACTTTATGCTAGATTGCCATGTTGGATGATCTCTTCTACAATGTCATGCCACATAGCCCCTAGTACAATATCATGTCACGCACACCCTACTGCAATGTCATGTCACATGGCCCCTAGCACAATGTCATGGCACCCACACCCTACTATAATGTCATATCACATGGCCCCTACTACAATGTCATTTCATACACACAGCCTACTACAATGTCATGTCATGCACACCCTACTACAATGTCATGTCACATGACCCCTACTACAATGTCACGTCACACACACCCTACTACAATGTCATGTCACATGACCCCTACTACAATGTCATGTCACATTCACCCTACTACAATCTCATGTCACGTACACCCTACTACAATGTCATGTCATGTACACCCTACTACAATGTCATGTCACATGGCCCCTAGTACAATGTCATGTCACGCACACCATACTACAATGTCATGGCATTCACACCCCACTACAATATCATGGCACTCACACCCCACTACAATGTCATGTCACGCACACCCCACTTCAATGTCATATCACATGACCCCTACTACAATGTCATGTCACATGGCCCCTAGTACAATGTCATGTCACGCACACCTACTACAATGTCATGTCACATGACCCCTAGTACAATGTCATGGCACTCACACCCCACTTCAATGTTATGTCATGCACACCCCACTACAATGTCATGTTACATGACCCCTACTACAATGTCATGTCACATGGCCCCTAGTACAATGTCATGGCACTCACACCCCACTTCAATGTTATGTCATGCACACCCCACTACAATGTCATGTTACATGGCCCCTAGTACAATGTCATGTCATGCACACCCTACTACAATGTCATGGCACTCACACCCCACTACAATGTCATGGTGCTCACACCCTTCTACAATGACAAGTTACATACACCCTACTACAATGTCATGTCACACACACCCTACTACAAAGTCAAGTCAATATTAAAGAGATTGGAATTTACAATTAATTGTGATTCCGTATTCATTTTATATATTCATATATGATAACCATTAAGTCATTACAAATTGATTATTTCATATCACACATTCATTACACATTATATATCTACTATCATTGTTTTTTTTTATACAAAATTTCAATCTACTGTCATTCATTCATTGCAAATTCTTATTTATTTTTCTTAAACCAAATACATTTTAGCGTGTAAATAATTCAATATACACTATCAATATCATCATAATGCAAGCTAAACGACCTTAGCTGTCAATGCTCCTTAGAACACTATTAATTCATTCTTCACTACTCTTTCATGTCACATACTCATTTCTATATTGTCAGTTCACATGATCAATTCTACCCTTACATGTCAACTACTCCATACTTAATTGCTTCATAATCATGTCACATACACCATACTTCATTGTCATGTCATGTACTCCATACTACCCTTTCATGTCACATACTCCATACTATCCTGTCATGCAACATACACCATACAGAACATTCATGTCACAAACTAGATTCTGCCCTGTCATATCACAAACACCATACTGTTATGGTCATGTCAAACACTTCATTTTACATTGTTATGTCACATACTGGAACTTGAATGCCATGTCATATACTCCTCAATACCCCCTCATGGCACATGCTTCAAACTACATTGTCATGTCACATACACCAAATTATCTGTTTTGTCACATACTCCTCACTACCCTGTCATGGCACATGCTTCAAACTACATTGTCATGTCACATACACCAAATTATATGTCATGTCACATACTCCTCACTACCCTGTCATGGCACATACTTCATTCTACATTGTTATGTCACCTACACCAAATTATCTGTCATGTCACATACTCCTCACTACCCTGTCATGGCACATTCTTCATTCTACATTGGTTGGTCAAATACTGGATACTTCTATGACATGTTACATACTTCTCATATCCCTGCCATGTCACATACTTCATTCTACATTGGTATGCCACATACTGGATACTTTTGTGATATGTCATATACTCCTCACTACCCTGCCATGGCACATACTTCATTCTACATTGATATGTCAAATACTAGATACTTCAATGACATGTCATACACTCCTCACTACCCTGCCATGGCACATACTTCATTCTACATTTGTATATCACATACTGGATACTTCTTTGACATGTCATATACTCCTTCCTACCCTGCCATGTCACATACTTCATTCTACATTGGTATGTCAAATACAAGATACTTCTATGACATGTCACATACTCCTTTCTTCTCTGCCATGTCACATACTTCATTTTACATTTGTATGTCACATACTGGATACTTCTTTGACATGTCATATACTCATCACTACCCTGCCATGTCACATAATTAATTGTACATTGGTATGTCAAATACTAGATACTTCTATGACATGTCATACACTCCTCACTATCCTGTCATGTCACATACTTCATTCTACATTGCGAGGGCTTAGAGCGATACTGTTCTAAATGACATTTTTGTCCAAAGTCACTTTTTTACATAAAATAAGTCCTTAACACATCCTACATCTACCCTGTAAATGTTAAGTTCAAGAAACCAAAAATAAAGAAGTTATTGCATATTTGTCCTAATGTTACAAGTGCAAATGCATTAAAAACTTAGAGCGATACTGTTACAAGTGATGCACTTGTAACAGTATCGCTCTAAGGCTTTGGATCAAAGTTGCAAAATACAATGAATTTATATCATTTTGTTTACAAAACATAATTGAAAGGACACTGCATGGTTTATTTGCATTGTTGCCACATGAAAACCAATTCTTGTATAGATAATATCAATTTTGGAAAGAATTTGAACATGAAATGCTAACTGTGATTAACATCAGGGATGTTTGTTTTATTTGACTATAACACATTTCTTTGCATAATTAGTAATATCATTGTTGACATCGTTTAAGATGACCATAGATATTCTAGTGCAGATGCATCCATTCAGTGACATGGAGCTGTACATTAATTTGTCAGTAAATGCATGCATCTTCAGTACTTAAGCTTTCATGATTTCCTTATTGACAAATCATGAATGGTTATAATTTTATGGAGGATGGACTAACTTAAAAAGACATACTATTTGTATTCCACAAATTCAATATCTTAAATTTATACCTATTAAAGCATGCTTGTAGTTATTTTGTTCCTACATCATACTTAGGAAATACTTTCAAATATATTCAAACTAATTGACTAATTGATTTCATACTAATTGGGTCCATCAGTGAAAGTGCAGGCCGACCTGTATCATTTGATAGTATTATTCTGAGGTATCATGTGTTTATATACGTTGGCCTTTATAGGTCCTATATGCAGGTAATCTTTTTTCTCCAAGTAATTAATTCATACAGAACTGAAAAATGTAAGGGTAAGAAAAAAACCCATTTACTATATGAAATGAAAACGAAAAATAGATTAAATCTCTGAGAAAATCAACAATATGTAATACTGACTGATGATAAAGGAGTGATTCTTCTGCATCATCTTACTGGTTTCAGTATTATTTCATGGCAATTTGTGAGGGGACCAGAATATGGTTTCTTTTGCAGGATCATGACATTATGTCATGCTAGGATTCTATCATTTCTGGTAGTTAATCAAAACTGTGAGATGAATTGTAAAAGCAGACGTCTATAAATTTCAACTTTGAATTTTAGTAATTTGTCTATTACTTGGAACAAAATTTTAATGAAATGATCATTTTTGATATTGTATATACATGTATATTTTATCAGTCTTCACAAATATTTATCAAAAGTTAATTTAAGATGGAATAATTTGATTTAAAATCGATTTCGGCTTGATTGATTTAGAGTAAATCAAGTAAAAAATCTTATGCATTCCAAATAACTTGTATTACAAATCATTTACTCTTTTACTTCTTACAGTATGCTTCTATCTGTGTCATTATTCATACTTCCTTTAGTTTGAGCATACTCATTTAATGAGAAACTACACTGATTTCAATGCTGATTCAGATATAGTTCAAACATTTATAACCTGAATTACCAGCCATAATCATTCCAATATATATAAACCTCTTGAAAATTATGAAAGAGAATTAACTTTGGACAAACCTTTTCAAAATCTTAATGCTAACAAATAAAATGTCAATGGGGTGCATGCCTATAGGCACTAAATTTACATGCAAACATCTCTGTAAAATGTGTGCAAAATATCCTAGGAATGGTAGCCATTGGGTTCATTTTGACCTTTTTTCTCTGGGGTTGGATCCACAGACCGATGTGGATTTGTCAGAAGGTCATTGTGCATGAAAAAAAAAATGCTATGAGAAAGTCCCTGAATGTAAGGTAATAATATAGAATGAAATGAGAAATGTATGAATAGAAAGCTAAAGCAGACAACTGTGTTCATTGTCCGGAACTTGAAAATATTATGAAATCTCTGCAGAACTGTAACAAAAACATTTCAAATTTCCTTAAAAACAATAAATGTTATCATAAACATAGTTTTTTCAGTTGAATTAAACAATACAAAAATACAAATTGAAATTTTTTATCTAAAATTTCACATTTTGGTCACTTGTAACAGTATTGCTCCCAAATGATTTCATGTTTTCAGCCAAATTTCAGTGCGATACTGTTCCAAGTAACATTTTTCCTAATATCTCATTTTTTATCTAACATTTTAGAAAGATGTACTGATATATCAATAAATAAACTAAAATTGAACATCCATATAAAATTACACAACTCTGTAATCTATATTGCTCAAATGAAACAGTTTTATCCTTCTCCTGAAAAATATGTGAAAATGCACTTGTAACAGTATCGCTCTAAGCCCTCGATTTGGAATGTCAAATACTGGATACTTCTTTGACATGTCATATACTCCTTACTACCCTGCCATGACACATACTTCATTCTACATTAGTTGTCAAATACTACATACTTCAATGACATGTCATACACTCCTCACTATCCTGCCATGCCACATACTTCATTCTACATTGGTATGTCAAATACAATATACCTCTATGACATGTCACATACTCCTTTCAACTCTGCCATGTCACATACTTCATTTTACATTTGTATGTCAAATACTGGATACTTCTATGACATGTCACATACTCCTTTCTACTCTGCCATGTCACATACTTCATTCTACATTGGAATGTCAAATACTGGATACTTCTTTGACATGTCATATACTCCTTACTACCCTGCCATGACACATACTTCATTCTACATTGGTATGTCAAATACAATATACTTCTATGACATGTCACATACTCCTTTCTACTCTGCCATGTCACATACTTCATTTCCCATTTGTATGTCAAATACTAGATACTTCTATGACATGTCATACACTTCTCACTATCCTGTCATGTCACATACTTCATTCTACATTGGTATGTCAAATACTGGATACTTCTATGACATGTCACATACTCCTTTCTACTCTGCCATGTCACATACTTCATTTTACATTTGTATGTCACATCCTGGATACTTCTTTGACATGTCATATACTCATCACTATCCTGCCATGTCACAAACTTACTTCTACATTTGTATGTCAAATACTAGATACTTCTATGACATGTCATACACTCCTCACTATCCTGTCATGTCACATACTTCATTTTACATTGGTATGTCACATACTGGATACTTCTATGACATGTCACATACTCTTCACTATCCTGTCATGTCACATACTTCATTCTACATTGGTATTTCAAATACTAGATACTTCTATGACATGTCATACACTCCTCACAATCCTGTCATTTCACATACTTCATTCTACATTGGTATGTCAAATACTAGATACTTCTATGACATGTCATACATTCCTCACTATCCTGTCATGTCACATACTTCATTCTACATTGGTATGTCACATACTGGATACTTCTATGACATGTCACATACTCTTCACTATCCTGTCATGTCACATACTTCATTCTACATTGGTATGTCAAATACTAGATACTTCTATGACATGTCATACACTTCTCACTATCCTGTCATGTCACATACTTCATTCTACATTGGTATTTCACATACTGGATACTTCTATGACCTGTCACATACTCTTCACTATCCTGTCATGTCACATACTTCATTCTACATTGGTATGTCAAATACTTGATACTCCTATGACATGGCATGTACTCCTCATCATCCTGTCATGTCACATACTTCATTCTACATTGGTATGACACATATTGGATACTTCTATGACATGTCATATACTCCTCACTACCCTGCCATGTCACATACTTCATTCTACATTTGTATGTCACATACTGGATACTTCTATGACATGTCATATACTCCTCACTACCCTACCATGTCACATACTTCATTCTACATTGGTATGTCAAATACTAGATTCTTCTGACATTTCACATACTCCTCACTTCCCTGTCATGGCACATACTTCATTCAACATTGGTTAATCAAATACTTGGTACCTCAATGAAATGTCACATACTTCTCACAACCCTGTCATTGCACTTGCATTATTCTACATTGGTATGACACATATTGGATATTTCTTTGACATGTCACATACTCCTCACTTCCCTGTCATGGCACATACTTTATTCAACATTTGTAAGTTAAATACTTGATACATCTATGACATGTCACATACTTCTCACAGCCCTGTCATAGCACATACTGGATACTTTTATGACATGTCTCATACTCCTCACTTCCCTGTTATCGCACATACTTCATTCTACATTGGTATAATAAATTATCTGTCATGTCACATGCACTTTACTTCATGACCCTGTCACACCACTCACCCCTACTACAATGTCATGTTGTACAATTTCATGTATGTTTAATAATGAAAATGATTGACATGTACATGTAAAATATGCCAATATCATTTTTCTTCTACTTTAAGGTTCGAGCAGTTCTATCATAGAAGGAGCATAACCATGAGGCTGACTTCAACAAGATTTAGACAACTAAAGCTATCAATGTGATGAAGGACGAGGCTAACTAACATCAGTCGCGGACGCCCTCAGCAGCTTCTAGTTGACATTCTTCAACCTCTACAAGTGAACAAACACCACCCAAAGACCCTGCATCACTTCAAGAACTAGACGTTTCTGAAGAATGGAAACACACTGACGAGCACTACAGACATCCTTTCCATCTACATGATAGCGCGAGGGAATCTGAGAACTGTATCCTCATGTTTTGAACTGGCCAAGCCCTGAGACACCTGTGTGCATCGAACATGTGGTACATGGATGGAACTCACCCACCAACTAGAGGTCTCTTCAGACAGTTGAATATTATATGTGCACCTCTTGGGAACACAGCAGCTGCTGTGAGCTGTATTTAAGCCCTTTTGCCTGGTGAATCCATACACCTACCCTAATTGACTTATTTTGCATACAAGACCATATGCTTTTCTGTTACTTATAGATGGTTCCATACTTTGATAAAGGTTGTGTTAGGTTTGAACTTAGGACATTCCAAGAAAGTAGTCTATTTGGTAAAATAAAGGTTATTTTCAGTAAAACGAAGGCTTGCTTCTTCATTGTTTAATGACATCTAGCAGGAAATGGTTTAATTATGTTGTTTGAGACAGAAATTTAAGGGTTTTGGGGGTAATCTAAGGTGGATATATATATGGGCTTTTTAAATTAGTATGGGAAAATGTGTGCAACATAGCTTTGTACTCATGATGTGTTATTTATGGTGTGAGAAATGTGATTTCTTTAGCTAAAAATAACTGGACAATTAAATGATTGACTAAAAATCCTCTTTAGTATGTAAAGGAAATTGTTTTTTTAGAACATTATGGGAAAATTAGTCAAATTGGTCCTCATCTTAACACTGAACATTTTCATGTTACAAAGCAAATGACTGATTTTCATGCATACATGTATAAGGGCTTTTAAAACAGGTGAATCCTTTATCAAAGGATATCTTTGGAAAAGCAGACCCAAACATGCAATCCATATTTAAATGATTGATATAAAAGTGTATATTTTTTCAATGGCAGAAAATCCATATCTAAAATACTTTCTAAAACACAGCTATTGAGAAGAATGTTTGATATTCAGGCTTCATCTACAGACATGTCCAAAAGTTTTCATTGGAAAAATAGCATTGGGAAAGAAATCATTGAGGAACATGATATATGCTTATGAAGATTTTTGGAATGAGCAATTTGTCCATCAAATTGAATTAAAAAAGCTTGACAAAATTTTTATAGGATTGTGTGATTGTTTCTTTTGCACTTTACCAGCCGCCTTAACCTGTTTCACTTTAAATACCTTTTAACAGCTCTTGTCTTTTTACAATTATTTTAACACATACATTTAAGACTGTAAAATGCTGTTTCGGTTAAGGAAAAGTATTATTTAAAAGCCTTAGCTCTTGTCGAAAGATCTAAGGCGACAAGTATACAAGCTAATCTAGACTGACACATCCCACACCAGCTGCTAAAAGAGAATCCTTAAAAAGCAGAAAGTCCAGTCTGAGATCAGACAGTATGAGATGATGTATGGGAGGGAATGTCATTTCAGATGTGCATTTCAGATCATTGCTCGACGAAATGTACTGGCATCGAATATAGTTGACAATCATATTTCCTACCATTGCAAAAAACATACTATTATATTGTCATGTCACATACTCCCTACTACAATGTTATGTCACATACTCACTTTTACAACATCAAGTCAAAAACACACTACTGCAATGTAATGTCACATACTCACTGATACAATGCCATGTCTTGACATGTCTCATACTCCATACTACCGTGTGATGCCACATACTCCATACTACCCTGTCATGTCTACAACTTCATCCTACCCGAACATCTCGCATACTCCATGCTACCCTGTCATGTCTCATACTCCATACTACCCTGACATGTCCCAAACTCCATACTAAACTGACATGTCTCATACACTGTACTACCCTGACATGCCTCATACTTCATACTACCCTGACATGTCCCAAACTCCATACTACCCTGACATGTTCCAAACTCCATACTACCATGTCATGCTCTCCTTACTTCCTTGACAAGTCTCATACTCCATACTACCCAGTCATGTCTCATAATCCATACTACTCTGGCATGTCTCATACTCCATACTTTGATGACATGTCACATACTCCATACTACACTGTCATGTCTCATACTACCCTGTCATGTTTCATACTCCATACTGCCCTGTCATGTGTCATACTCTATACTACCCTGTCACGTCTCATACTCCATGCTTTGGTGACACGTCACATACTACATACTACCCCAACATGTCTCATACTTCATACTACCCTGTTGTGTCACATAATCCATACTACTCTGGCATGTCTCATACTTCATACTTTGGTGACATGTCACATACGCCATACTTCTCTGACATGTCATGTTTTCCTTACTACCCTGACATGTCACATACTCCATACTATCCTGACATGTCATATACTCCAAGTTACCTGTCGTGTCACATACCCCATACAACACTGTCATGTCATGTTCTCCTTACTACCCTGACATGTTACATACTTCTTACTACCCTGACATGCCTCATACTCGAAACTACCCTGACATGTCACATACTTCTGACAACTCAGTCATGTCTCATAGTCAATATTATTCTGACATGTCTCATAGTCAATACTTCCCTGACATGTCTCATAGTCCATACTTCACTGACATGTCTCATACTCCATACTATGCTGACATGTTTTGTACTCCATACTTCCCTGTCGTGACATAAACTCCATACTACCCTGTTGTGTCACATACTCCATACTACCCTGTCATGTCACATACCCCATACTACGCTGACATGTCTCATACTCCATACTTCCCTGTCGTGACCCATATTCCATACTACCCTATCATGTCATGTTTTCTTTACTACCCTGACATGTCTCATACTCCATACTACCTTGACATGTCAGATACATAATACTACCCTGTTGTATCACATACTCCATACTACCCTGTCATGTCATAATCTTCTTTCTACCCTGACATGTCACATACTCCTTACTACCCTGACTTGCCTCATAATTCATGCTACCATGTCATGTCTCATACTCCAAACTACCCTGACATGTCTCCTACTACCCTGACAAGTCACATACCTATACTTCGATGGCATGTCTCATAGTCAATGCTTCCCTGAAAAGTCTCATAGTCAATACTACCTTGACATATCACATACTCCATGTTACCCTGACATGTCTTATACTCTATACTACCCTGTGGTGTCACATCCTCCATACTACGCTTGCATTTCTCATACTCCATACTACCTTGACATAATACATACTCCATACTACCCTGACATGTCTCATACTCTATACTACGCTGAGGTGTCACATCCTCCATACTACGCTGGCATGTCTCAAACTCCATTCTACCCTGACATGTCACATCCTCCATACTACGCTGACATGTCTCGTACTCCATACTACCCTGTCATGTCTCAAACTCCACACTACCCTGGCATGTCACATCCTCCATACTACGCTGACATGTCTCATACTCCATACTACCCTTTCGTGACACATACTCCATACTACCCTGACATGTCACATCCTCCATACTACGCTGACATGTCTCATACTCCATACTTCCCTGTCGTGACACATACTCCATACCTCTCTGTCGTGACACATTCTACATACTTCCCTATAGTGATACATCCTCCATACAACACTGACATGTCTCATACTCCATACTATCCTGTCGTGACACATAATCCATACTTCCCTGTCGTGACACATCCTCCATACTACGCAGACATATCTCATACTCCATACTATGCTGACATGTCTCATACTCCATACTACCCTTTCGTTACACATACTCCATACTACCCTGACATGTCACATCCTCCATACTACGCTGACATGTCTCATACTCCATACTTCCCTGTCGTGACACATACTCCATACCTCTCTGTCGTGACACATTCTACATACTTCCCTATCGTGACACATCCTCCATACAACACTGACATGTCTCATACTCCATACTATCCTGTCGTGACACATAATCCATACTTCCCTGTCGTGACACATCCTCCATACTACGCAGACATATCTCATACTCCATACTATGCTGACATGTCTCATACTCCATACTACGCCGACATGTCTTATACTCCATACATCCCTGTCGTGACACAAACTCCATACTACCCTGTCGTGTCACATATTCCATACTTCCTTGTGACACATATTCCATACTACCCTGTCATGTTTCATACTCCATACTCCTCTGACATGCCTCATACTACCCTGACATGTCTCATACTCCATACTACCCTGACATGTATCATACTCTATACTACCTTGCATGACCTAGAGTGTACCTCTGTATATTATTCATATTGAGCGATGGTATAGTCACGGATGGCTTCATGTAAATCTTGACTTGATGCTGCTTATCATTCATTTTGAGAGTGGTGGAAGCTACGGATAGCTACATGTAAACCAAGAATAACAGAATGTTCAAGTTTCTTCTACGCGGTCTGTATAACTAGCTAAAGTTTCCTTTATTCATGTTTTAAATCATTATAGCTATATATTTCCGAAACTGTTTATAGAAAAGTAGCAAACACTCGTTTTGACCGTCTTTTATGTTTGAAATAAGCACATTTTAGAATAAACGAAGATTAAGAGTTAGACAAGCTAGTGTACGGGGATTTCCGTGGGACTCAGTAGTTAGTGTTGTAAGGGTTGTCCATATAGGGCACGTGTTCGATCCCCATCTGTACTACTGAGTAAGTGCACATTTCTTTAGCGAAGCACGTTTGAGCCCAAATATAGTAGTGTGGGGAAATCTGTAATATGCCCGAATTATTTGTTGACAATGTGTTTAACACCGTAAAGTGATTAGACGGCCCTATAGGAAAAGAAGAAAATAGTTGAGTTCTCATATGGAAAGACGTGTGCACATAGATTTGTCTATACATGTAGTTTTTTTAAATTGTTGTTTAAACGGTATGTAGTTTTAAATATATATATGATATATGGGTGAATATCATTTAAAATAAATGGAAAATCCCAGTGGAAATTATTTGAAATTACCAATTTTCTCGTTCTATCGTACTTCCAAGTCTTCCTGAGACATACGGACGGACAAATATGTATAAACTTTCTTTGTCTAAAAAACTCCCTTACCCCACCCTGATTAATAAGCATTCCTCTGGACAAGCTTGGGGATTTAGTTAAGAATATAGGAAATGTAATGCTATATCAAACGAGCTAAGTTAATTATGTCCTTGCTTTTTTTTTGAGATACAAATTATGTTAAAACCAGGGATCGGACATTCGTCTCACAATGCGTACGGTAATTAGGTCGGAACAAATTAACTATCTTGTAATGCAAATTCTGGCAATATGCTGTCAGAATCCGAATCCAAAAGACATTTTTGTTTCAATTTTATTTTAGTAATGAACCGAATTGGGTGAAGTGCCCTCTATAAACTATCAATATGTTTTGTGCTTTCTCGGACGGATGGACACACAGACATATGACGGTTGTAACATTTGGATATATTTATTTGGATAAAACGAATGTCGTATATATAGCTGAACAGCTAAAGAAACGGGACAAAACGTTCTAGAATTAAGTTTCATGAGAGCAGTCTTCCGACTGACCATTCACGGAGTGCCGATGGTTCTACCCGGCTTGACCAGCTCTTTTGGGAAGTTGAGTATGGGGTCTTCCTCCATCATTTAAATGTATTATTGTTGACGCGATGTAAAACCCCCATACAAATAATGAAATAAACCTTTTATCTATGCAAAATTTTCGACTGTCCCAAAATGAAAGAGTTTGCAGACCACATGTCAAAATGTGATGTCAAAATGTGATTAAATTGGAAAATAATCTTCTGATAGGGTAGAAAATATTGTTTGGAAAAGGAGAAATCCCTTCCTCTCCCACAATGTTTTTCAGAGTCGTCTGCAACAATCTAGTGACATGTAATTATTTTTTTTTGGAAAATATTAAGGTACGTTGGTTGAAAAACGTCGCTTAAAACGTAGAAACTTAAACATATCCAATTTGATATTTCGGTAAAAAAACATCGAAATGACAAAAGAAATTGTCGGATGATAATCGTCTGCTGCAACTGCGTCTAAACGAGTTTTCATCGAAATTATTCTTAAGGAAAAACATTCGCATCAATAAATTTATTTTATTGAACATTGTATTTAGAGAAAGAGAGACCCAAATATTGTTATCGTTTTTTTTTTCTAATTTTTTCTAATCGAATTTTTGTTGGGGCAGAAAAACTACCACGAGGTTAATGAAAAAGAAAACGCTTAAAAACTAAAAAAATAGAAAATAAAAAATATATAACAAACAAAATCCGCTGCCAAAGATTTCAACATACCGATAGTATACAAAAGTAGATGTACTTAAATTGTATGATAGCGTCTTGAAAAGAAATTAATAATTATGTATTTCGGCTTCGGTTGTTACCGTTAGTTATGAAAACCTCTTATGATACAAGAGCGTTGATTGGTTGTTGAGAAATAGAGGGTGATCTATAAATAGATAAGGGTCTACCCTCATTTCGGGATTATATAACAAATCCAGGTAAAATCAGCTAAAAATAGACTACGGCTAACCGCTATTTTATCGGCTTACCTTTATTTTTAACGGTTGACCGCTAAATTTGAGGGTATACCGTTAAAATTAGCGGTATACCGCCATTTTAAATGGAGGTATACCGCCATTTACAATTTCGGTCTATTCCGTACACCATAGGCCCGGCGACCCTCTCGGTTAAGCGCCCTCATTCTCGGAGCCAGCTTCCTACGACGTTCCGCTATTTCCCTTGGGAACTGTTCATTAATGAAATGGCCCGTCTGCTTCAAGTTGAATCTTGCATTTCGCACAGTCTCACGATCTTTGAAAAGGGTGAATTTGGCGACAATGTCTCGTGGGTTGTTTGTTCGAGCTTGACCCATTCGATGAACCCTTTCGAATTTGATTCCATCAACTATATCCTGAGCAATCTTGCATTTGCTTACAATAAATTCCCGTAATGATGACTCAGTTTCCTCGTGCCTTTCGTTCGTACCTTCCGTTATGTTTGTAAAAACTAAGTTGTTACGCATCGATTGAGATTGGACATATAATAACGACTCCTCCATCTTAACTCTTTGCTCAGACATAGTGATTATTTGTGTCTTTGTGGTTTGAAGGTCAAATTCAACAGAGGAGGAGTTATCCTTGATTACTCGCTAGGGGAAATGAGTGACAGAGTGACGAAGTTGGAGAAGGAGAAAGATGTAGTGTAGGATGAACTCCTGTACGTCCAGTCCCAGTCTATGAGAAACAATATCATTTTCGGGAACATCGAGGAAAGTGCACATGAAAGTAACGCCGAAACAGAGACAAAGGTACGTTCATTTATTGTGGAGAAGTTGAGAATTGCCCAGGACCTCGTCGAGAAGATGAGCTTTGAAAGAGTGCACAGGATGGGAAGGTCAAATACAGGACGTAGTAGGCTTATAGTGGCCAAGTTTACACTATTAAAGGATAGAGAAGTAGTGAGAAAACAGCGGTCGAATCTCGAGGGCAGCAAATACTTTCTGCATGAGCAATACCCGAAAGCGATAGCCGACAAACGGAGACTTCTCGTGCCAAAAATGAAGGAAGAAATCAGGAAGGGTAATCGCGCCTGGATCAGTTACGACACCCTTTAAGTCAACGGTAACGCTGTCAAGGGGCCAATCGAAAGACGGTAGGGATGCGCGGAAGAAAGGCTGAATGTACTATCATGGAATGTAAACGGGCTAACGAGTAGTAAACGGGAAGGTAGTGAGTTTGTGAAGAAATTGACGCCCAATGACATTGTATTTTTGTACAAATCGTGGTTAAACAAAGACTCGAATGTGGAGCTAAGTGGGTATACATGTCAAAACTTCTATAGAAAATTCCAGAATAGAAAGGCCCGCCGTAACAGTGGGGGTATTTCTTTATATTACAAAGACAGAATGAAGGGTGGGATAACGGTAGTTAAAAACAACCTCGATACGATCGTATGGTTGAAGCTAAATAAAGATTTTTTCGGTTTTCCCAGGGATGTTTATCTAGCTGGGGTATACATATGGTGCGAGAACTCACCCGCCTACAACGTGCATAATGTTTATCTCTTTCAATTGTTACAGGACGACATTAACTTTTACGATACCTTAGGAACAGTTTATGTAATGGGTGATATGAATGCACGTGTAGACAACGGTTCCAGGCATGGCTATATTGATTGTGATAGTAATATTTGTTATCTTGATTATGACGACTACGTACCCGACATTCCTGTTGATCGCTGCTCTACAGATAATGTGTGTAACCCGTTTGGTTTAAAACTTTTGGATCTCTGCAAATCAACCTCTTTGCGAATTGCAAATGGAAGATTATGCGGTGATAGAAATGGTGATTTTACTTATATGCGTAGTAGTTCGTCAAGTGTTATTGATTATCTTTTGCTGAAAGATTGTAGTTTTCCTTCTTTGTTGAATTTTTGTATTGATAGTTTTAATGAGTGGTCAGACCACGCCCCTTTATCTATGTCTTTACAATGTAAATGTAACCTATTACCAGATGAAGATACTTCTACGTACACACGTACTAGATGGAATGATGACCAAAGGGCTGAATTTAGACGCAAATTGATTGCACAATTACCAGTACTAAATGCGCTAATCCTCAACCCAGATATGTTGAATAGCAGTACTATAAACCAAACATTAGACAAGTTCGTTGATTCATTTCGTTGTATTACGGACCCTTTGTTTTCTCACACTGTACATTCTTCAAATACGAACCAATTTCAAAATACAAAAAAGCTGTCTGGTTTGATGACGAATGTCGCGAAGCAAAACAGCTCTATAAGTCTGCTTTGTATAGTTATAACCTATGTAAAACTATTGAACAGAGGAATCTTCTGTGTGAGAAAAGAAAGCTATATAAAGATCTTGTTAAGACGAAGAAGAGGTTATACCTTCGGAAAAAATATAAATCTATTGAAAATCTTAGGCATAAGAAACCTCAAGATTTTTGGAAATTATTTAGCTCCAGGAAAAGCAGCGCATGTAAAAATATAAATGTTAATGGTTTTTATGAATATTTTTCAAAACTATCAAATGAAGTATACCAAGTTTCGAATACTGAAGTTGAAAATTTCTGCAATGATTATGATTTTAATGAGGAAAGTTGCAATTTCGAAGAATTAGACGCCCCTTTTTCTATACATGAAGTTGAATTTGTTATTAGAAATCTCAATAAAAATAAAGCAGCGGGCATCGACTGCTTGATAAATGATTTTTTTATTGCGTCATGTGACATTATATCATCACACTTGACTGATCTGTTTAATGCTATTTTAAATACAGGCTGTTACCCTGAACAGTGGGCTAAGGGCGTAATTATTCCTCTTCACAAGAAAAACAGCCCCGACGATGTAAATAATTATCGGGGAATTACGCTTATAAGTTGTTTAGCTAAGATATTTACTGGTATTATTAACCGTAGACTCTCACAGTTTTGTGAAGATAATGACGTTATATCGGACGCCCAATTTGGTTTTAGACCTCGTCGATCTACTACAGATGCAATTTTCGTCCTTCATTCTGTTATACTTAATTTTTTACATCAAAAGAAACGTTTGTATTGTGCTTTTATTGATATGAAAAAGGCTTTCGATAGCGTATATAGGAATGGGTTATGGTACAAATTAGGACGTATTGGAATTAAAGGTAAACTGTTGCGTATTTTGCGCGATATGTATAATACGATCAAATCCTGCGTCAAATCAAACAATAGCTTTTCAAACTTTTTTGAAAGTCATGTCGGGCTTTTGCAAGGGGAGAAAACTTCACCGATTTTATATTCTCTTTTTATAGATGACCTTGAGCAGTTTTTACAAAAGGATAATACCTCTGGACTTAACATAAATGACCTTACAATTATTTTATTATTATTCGCTGATGATATGGTTATATTTGGTAATAGCCCAGAAGATTTGCAAAATAGTTTAAATGGTCTTCATGAGTATTGTTCAAACTGAGGATTAGAGGTGAACACTGATAAAACTAAAATAATGGTATTCAGAAAAAGAGGCACTCTAAAAGTAGATGAACACTGGTTTTATAACAACAAAGAAGTGGAAGTAGTCAATGATTTTATTTATTTGGGAACAGTATTTAACTACACAGGGTCTTTTTCTCTCAATCAAAAAACATTAGCTGGCAAAGGGCTGAAAGCAATGAATGTACTTTTAGCAAGTCTGAAAGAGTTTGATTTTACTCCTAAAACTACTTGTCAATTGTTCGACTCCTTCGTGGGTTCTAATTTAGGCTACGCCGGGGAGGTATGGGGACACTCTAAATCAAAAGAAATAGAAAGAGTACATCTCAATTTCTGCAAAAAGATATTAGGTGTTAAAACAACCACTAGTACTCTAGCTATATATGGGGAATTGGGACGGTATCCTTTATACATTAATAGACATGCCCGTTTAATTAAATACTGGGCTAAAGTAATTTGTTCTGAAAATATAATTGTTAAAACCCTTTATGATGTTCTATTAGAAGATAATGAAAATGGTAGTGATAATTGGTGTGGTAATGTTAAGAAACTTTTAGAACAATCAGGTTTCAGTTTTGTATGGAATAACCCTCACCAGGTGAATTTGAAATCGTTTCACTACACATTTAAAGAGCGTCTGATTGATATGTTCAAACAAAATTGGTTTGGAGATACCAATCAGGCCAGAATTTTACATATATATCGTTTTTTAAAGACGGATTTTACTATAGAAACTTATTTGAATATTTGCCAAAACAATTAAGAATATATTTATCTAGATTAAGGTTATCATCTCATCCATTGCGGATCGAGACTGGACGATATGGTTTAAATAGAGTTGATCGTAACCAACGATTGTGTTTGTTGTGCAAAGAGAGTGAAGTGGAAGACGAATTTCATTTCATTCTCGTTTGTAACAAATACAATCAGATCAGGAAGACATATATTAAAAAGTTTTATTGTGAACGTCCTTGTATGCAAAAATTGGTTCATTTATTCCAATCAAAAAGTCCAAAAGTCATTTACAATTTAGCAAAATTTATAAAACATGCATTTGAAATTAGGAACATATGTATAAATTCCATGATTACTGATTAATAGTTAACTTTTATACACGTACATCATGCTTATTCTCATTTTCATTTTACGAAAATCTTTCTTCCATGGCGGTTATTATTTATGTATTATTTTCTTTTTTGAGACGACGGTAACATGTTATGTAAAGTAATTGTAAATATGTATTTTTGTATATGACTAGAAGCTGTACTAGCTTATGTCAATAAAATTTTGTCTATGTCTATGTCTATGTAAGCCATAATTACATATATTGATCTTTATATAAGGCACCAATTTAAAAAAAAAAAAGATAATCCCTTACTAAACAAACCTTTCCTACTTAAAAAAAAATATTTAAAACCTATTATTTTTTATTATCAATTTTGTTGCTTAAATGTCCTCCATAAAATAATTGGTCAAAAGAAACCTTTCAGTTTGACACAGTGCTATACATGGTATGACGTAATCCCCATTAATTATCACAGCTGGTCATCACCCCGGGTGGGCATCTGGTTATTGGTTTGGGGGGGGGGTCACTTAAAGAAGGACTAAACTAGACTGGAACAAAGTAAAATATTCCTCGTGACGAGGAATTTTTCCCCATCACATATTTCTTTCTGTAGAGAACACCTCATATAAACTAAAGGGTAGTTTGTGTGGAACGATAAAGGCAGAGAAGACATGTTTGTTGATATTTGCACCGTCAGTATTACCATTGGCGCTTACGATCGGTTCCTCTCGTCAGTTTCCGTAATTACTTCAACAATCAGCCATTGCATGCCTTCGTAATTCTTCAACAACAACAACAAAAAAAGTATCGACAATTTGTTATTACCGCGTTCTTGTTTTGTTGGTGGGAGAGCTACTTATCAAAGGCGCAACATTAAAAGATGAAATTCTGGTATTACATGGTTATTTTTTCACGGTCTGCATTCTTCAATGCCGACATATAAACATTAAGTAATTATTACAACCTTCATCGTTTATGAAAATATTCACCTATAGCTGAACTCTTTTTAAACTTTTAAACGAATAACTATGTTTGTCTTGAAACGGGAAACAAGGAGTACATTATAAACAAAGGGAGAATGTTGTTTCTCACATCGCTTATGGTTCCAAATTAATCATAACGATTGGAAATAAATTTTGTTGAATTCAAGAGAAAAAATATCAGGAAAATAGTATCAGAAAATGGTTCTTGCACATGTCAATTCAGTGCCATCGTACAATCGAGATTCTCGGGAAAATCTGTTCATTGTCATGTTTATTCGCACGAATCGTTTGTCGCACCATTGTTGTACAACCCCACTACTACTTTACTGTTTCTTAAAGGCTCATAAAAGGAGAAGAGTGCAAATAAATTACTGAACAAATATATGGAGTTCATTTATTATGTTCATAAAAGTCATGACAATTAATTTAGGAATGCAATTGAGTCCATATTAAATAAATTCTTTTAACATGAGTTATTTTGTGCTTGAAATATAGTCTTCTCCAATTCAATCATGTTTATCAACAACCTGTTTGTTTACATATTCAAAATAACGAATTCTGATTGGTCGGTTCAAACATCTGTCAAGGTCAGGGATGAAGAATCACAAATCTGAAATATTAAACTTGTTAATCTGGCTTATTTCTTGTTTGTTTTCACGTCTAAGTTGTGTTGATGAGGTTTTCTGGTGATAACTATTTGAATCTGACCAAAAGTTTACCAAGTAATATAGTTTGATATAGCATAAATCTCATTTTATGTGCCTTTAATGGTGATACTTCGAATCTGTTTAACACCCACAATGCTGGAACCGACTTCATGCTTATGCAAGCAGGTAAGATCCAGGCCAGCCGCCAAGTTAAATGGCGGCTGGCCTGTGCTCTTATCTGTTTGCTACTCCGAGTATCTTTCCTCATCAAATTACGCAGATATACAAAATTTTGGAAAGCAGGCGACGCAAATTCTATATTTAGAAAAATTTCCTAACATTCTAAGGGTGAACCCGCCTTATGAGCCTACGTAAGAGACAGCCTTTGACCGCAATCGTATCTACTCGGCAATCCCCGTAACAAGTCGGTAGTTATTTTAAGAAATGGCCGAGGAGTTCCGAATGCCTTTGACCGATAATAAGATGCGTGGTGTATCGCTTTAATAATCACTGCATTCTCTTCTCGTTCCACGTATTGAATTTCCTTGTGCGAGGTCCCAGATAAAAGGGACATTGTTATATCAATGTAGAGCTGGGTAGAAACCATTTCGAAGAAAAGAGAACTTGGTCTCTGGAAAAAATGGCTTTTTCTCGAGAGTTTCTTTCATCAATAATATGTGTTAAATAGTCCTAGCTCGGTACCTGATAAAATCCAGGAAAGCGACATAAAAGAGAAAACTGTTGACAAAATTCTGCGTTTACTCCACGCAAAATAGGACCTCGGTAAAATATTTTCCTTTAGAAGCGTTAAACCGAGTTTATATAAAGTGTGGAGATGGTATTAATTTAGTGCACTCAAAGCCACTTAACCCTTTCCCAAAACGACAAATTTTCGACTGTCCCAAATTGAAAGAGTTTGCAGACGACATTTCAAAATGTGATGAAATTGGAAAATAATCTTCTGATAAAGCAGGAAACCTTGTGGGAAAAGAAAAAATTGCTCATAGCGAGCAATTTCTCCTTTTCCCACAATGTTTTCCAGAGTCGTCTGCAACAAAGTGGTTAAATGTCGTCACTGTTTGGTAATGGGTTAAGCCAACTGGGAAGTTAATAACAAGGATCGTCTTGTCGGAAGTTGCCCATTATCCTTGAATCTAAATGTCACGCCTAAAGCACCCTAGCCGCCATATACATTCCAAGCGATAATCAAACGTTGACGGAGGGTGATTACATAAAACCACCATAAAAGAAAGACATTGTAAACTTTGTGACAGTAGTCTCATCGAACGCAAATATCACTTCCTTTTGATTTGTTCCGCGTATATTAACCTGAGAAAACATTACGGTCAACTATTGCAAAGTTTTCTTTTGTTTAGTTTAATTCAGTCTTAAATACTCCACATCGATTGTGATACAAGTGCTAATAATTGAGATGATTCACCCGTGATTGCTTCCTGGAATAACAACAAGATTAGACATAATTAGATTGTTCAATAAACGAAATATATTGTATGGTGTCTTATATAGACCACTAAACTTAGATTCTTTGTATGCTTCACTAATTGAAAATTTCATTGGGCCCACCAAACATGATATTATCATATTATGGGAGACTTTGCTCTAAACCAGTTGAATCATTCAACATATAGAAAGGTTCAGTTTTATGTAGGCAATTTATCCTATCTCAATGTAACGATGAACCAACACATTTTACTGTTGGATAACATACACTAATTGATATTTTGTTTGTTTCTAGCAGGACTTCATTTCTGACTTCATGCGTTGGTGAACCGTGCCATGATGAAAGCTAACACTGCCTTTTCTTTGGCTTATTTAACTTTTTTAAAACTAAAACGAAATTAATTTAGGCGTACCATTTTGAAATATGACATTGCCGATTATACTTAACTGAGGTACTTTCTTAACAATGTTAATTGGAATCAATTAAATCAGACAGTATTGACTAATATACCAAAAATGTCACTAATGTGATAAAAGAGGGAGCATACAATACAATTCTGAATACAATTGTTACCATTACCAACATGGTCCATCTTTGGATAACATATTTGATTAAACGCAAAATTAGAAAACGTAAAAGAATTTACAGAAAGGCCAAACTGTCAAACAATCCTGATCACTGGTTTAGATTTGAAACTTTGCGAAATGAAGTACAGTAGTTAACCAAATCAAAAAAAGTAAGCAAGCTCATTTAGATCGTCTTTCAAATAGAATCAACTCGGGATCTTTAACTTCACGGGATTGATGGAAGTCTTTGAAAACTCTCACCTCGCCTTGTTCCGCAACAAGTTTTATACCACTTCTGTTTGACAAAAGTACTGATACACTGGGTTTTTTTCTTTATGAAAATGGCAAGGCAAATTCATTTAATTCTTTCTTTGCAAACCATTTCAAGTTGAATGATATTGATAGTATTTTACCAACTAGATTGGCGATAGATAACGAAAATTCTTTGATTTAAATAATAGAGGTAACTGATGTATTACATACTCTCAATGTTGGTAAAGCATCAGGTCATGTTGTTTAAATAATCGCATATATTTAAGAGCGGTGAACCTTCGCTTTATTCAACTATAGACCAGTATCTCTCCTTAACAAAATGGAAAAGGTATTTGAAAGGATAGTTTTCAGACATGTTTTTAATTATCTTAAACAGTCTAACCTTTTTACCCAATCCAAGGCAAGATTTATACCTGGTGATTACACAGTCATTCAACTTACATTTCGTTATTTTTGGATATGGTACTTGAGAATAGATACATATTTCTTTTTATATAAGCAAAGATGTGAAGTATGGCATAAGGGTCTCATTTTTCTGTAATAAGGAGCTGATGTTTACGCTGGTTTTCAAATTATTTATCTAATAGATGGCAAAAGGTTGTTCTACCAGGATTTCAATCCGGATGCATGTGGGAATTCCTCAGGGGTCAATACTTGGTCCAATGTCATTTTTTGTGTATGTTAACGATATTGTCGACGGCACTAAAAGAGGTATCAATCTCTTTGTCGAAGACACACTAGTCTTTCTTTGATTGTTGGTGATCCTAATGAAACTGGTCAAACCCTTCAAAATAATATTGATAGAATTAGTAACTGGGCAGACACGTAGCAAGTTAAGTTTAATCTAAATCCATTTAAGGAAGTAAAATGCGGAAATCAACAAATCAGCCACTGTGCTCTCCGCCCGCCCTCTAGTGGGCCTCTTGCATATCGGCTATGCAGACGCAATAAATACTTCCTTATACTCTTCATATACATTTAGATAATATGAACAAGGACACTTGCTAGCAACAAAAATAAGTGAGATATACAGATGACTCGATATCATGTTTTCGTTGGCGGCTTTGGTGTTACTTCTATCCTCGCATAGAACCGGTAAGAGCAACTTATCGATTTTGTTTTTAATTCATCCCTGAAATTATTTACAGAAATCAAAACATGAATATGTTTCTTCTTCTAAAGGCATGTGTAAATCAAAATGTTGTTAGAAATTTAACGATGTTCATTTTTCATGCAATGCAAAAAAGATATTTCGAAACATCAAGATATTATTCGTAACATGACAACCATATTGTATTATGTATTATATCATAGTGTATGTATTCCTGTACACAATATACAATAATAAAGTTTTTGATTTAAAAAAAAATGAGACGGGGTTGGGACAAAAAACAAGGAGACGCAGTCACTGGTCACAAGACGTGCAATCGATAGACCAATAACCAAGCACAGGAGTCTATTGTTATCCTGGGTGAGTGGGGTCAGTACAATGTAAAATAATTAACATATTACTGATCCAAGAAAAACCACAGGGCCCTGTGTTACGAAGCGCCAGCATATCTTTTGTCTTCAAAACTGTGGATTGCTAGTTCATTTACGCATTGCATGATCAGCGAGACCATAAGAGACAAACACACTTACCTATTCACACTTGCTCATTTTGTCTGTCGAATTATGTTAATTAATACTTTCCTCGAATCTAACCTGTAGATTGTTTTTGTTTCACTATGTTTTTATCTTTAAACTCCCTCCGATCAGGGTATGTTCTTTCACATGGTCAAGTTGGATGGTTTGAATTTGTTTAGTCATTCAGTTAATTGTGTCATAAGACCATAGGTCAACGAGAAAAGAAACCATTAAAATAAAATCATAGACGAGTCGACAAGTCGCATTATAATAATACTTGTAAAAATATACCTTAGGCATAAAATATCAACAAATCAATAGTCATGTATACCAATGTCATTCAGACTTTTTGTATATCTTGCTTCATAGGTTTATTTCTTTTGTTTTTCAATACTATCACGTCACGGGTTATACAGTAATTATTAAAGCATTTCTTTGGCACAGCCATATCCTTATTCGCAGTGAATGTGTTACTCTATGTCGATATGTTGTTTATTTGACCTTTAAATGTAGCATGTTTTGCTCTGAAATTTTCGAATTCGAAAACTGGTTTATGCAATTGAATACACATTAAACTTACATGACAAACGATAATCACGTGATGATTCAGTAAGTTGATGGTAGCTTTTCGCAGTTTTAATGACACAAATGTTCATGTATGTTCATGCATTACTTTATGCCACACACCAAAACAAGTCTGATTAATTGCATCTTACATCCATTTTCGTTAAAGGGGTTTTCATAAGGCAGTTGGTTATTTAAATAACCCAGAGCAGAGTACGCATAGTTTACATGTTAGATAAAGATATTCTACAAGCGTCTCCTATGGTAAAAGATTGGTAGCATCCAAAAGCACACGGATCATGTATCTGAGGTAACATCATGAGTTGGCAACCTTTAGGTGCTTAGATTATTAGAATGGACAACGATTGCTGGCCACAACATCGCTTTCATTCATTATGATTATTTGGCTGGGTTGCGCTTTAGATTAAAAAAAAGAAAGAAAAAAAAAGAGCTCGCCAAATTGTAAATGTAACACATTTAAACAAGAATAAAATGATATATTTTTTAAATGAGGCTTATTCGTTTTTGGAGACTTGATGTTGTTCCTTCGACACGAAAGCAACTCTCCAAAATGACGAAAACATACTGGCGCCTTTAACGAAAAAGTATGACTTCACTGTTCGTTAACTCCTCTTCTTTCTATATGAAATAGTCATTTAGTTATCTCCCCGATAAATTTCAGCCTTTATTACTACTTTTTCCATTACTGTCGAATCAATGCGCACTCATTGAATTCTAAAGAAACCAATGAATGATTATCATTATTCTTTATCGCCTGATTTTGATTCCCAACCCTCTGACCTTTACTTCCAAAATGGAAAGTTCACCGCAGTTAATCGCCCTCATTTGTCCATCTTCATCAGCAAGTAGTCCTGAAAAGATCAACATAGCAAATTTTCAAAATCATGGCTACCATACAAAATATCAAAATCAATAAGAACGCCATCCTTACGTATCTTATAGGCAATTGCTTAGAATATATTGAACTCCTTCTTATGGTACAACCTCCGGAAGTAAATAAACTGTATTGTCACACCAGATGTAAACAAAGGGAAAGGCATTTATTTCGCGAAATCCTATTGCAGCCTCGTTTCGGTACCTCAAGAACGTGACTTGGCAAGAGGCGAATGAGACATGTGACTTAGCAACACCACCTATAACTGACTGGGAGAACGTCGTCCTAGAACTCCCAAATATTCCTGATGAGTATCGACGCACCGCCCTTTGGACCGGCTACTACCAACCAGATATTGTAATAGAGAACATAGGTAAGACAGTGCTGTGCGTTATACGATGGCTGTAAATAGAAATTCTTACTATGGCTTAACAGACGTTTTCGCATGCATTGTACATTTTACTTTTGTTTCCCAAAGTATCAAATAGTGCTATCAAACGGAAGTAAGACATGCATGTATGGACAGATGTTTTTTTCCCCAAAGATCACGAAAAACCCAATTCATTTTCAAGTGTTCATTATATAACGTTGGTAATTAGAAAACTTTTTTTATTCGCATGTATATAGTTTAATTTTAAATAATCTTTGCTACAAGGAGACCAAGGTAGAACCTCAGTCTTAAGATATCGGGGTTTGTCCCCTTTGAAATAGCAGAACAAACCCTGGAAGCCATTTTTCATAAATCCACATTTAGCACAAGCACTGATTAATATGTATTCAAAAAGAAGAATAGATTAGAATTATAAAACGAATAAAAAGAAAGAAAAAAGACCCCGACAACAGTCACAACGATGTTCGTTTTTGTTTCAAAATGACTTGTTTGGTAGATCTAGTTCTTAATTCATTCTTATGAAATATACTTTGCCGAGAGTTCTTTTCGATTTTCTAAATGGAATCATCTCGACGAGAAGAATTCATAGAAGTTCGACAGAGAAACACATAGTATATATATACGCAAAAACCTATTGATCATTATTTTTTCGTTTGGTCTTTGCTATACATTATCCAACTTCTTATAGTAATCTCCTCTCGCTATGATGCATCGATCACTTCCACCACAATAGTTTCTTCCAGATTTGGATGTGAAATAATGATGCATTTTATCTTCAAGTTTTTATCGGATATATGGTAGCTTAGTTAGAAATAACGTTTCTGTGTGTGACCAGTTGAATTGAAAAATGTTTTGTTTTCTTAACAAACAAAGCACAATGGATAATTATTTTAGGTTGTCGCCGCCATACTTAAACGTCAAATGTTCGTTTCAAAGAAGATTGACATGTAACATTTGTGGTGAAAGGGAACTATCTCATAAAGGGAGATTACTGTGAGGAGTTTGATAAATCATATGGAACGATATGACTCTAACAGCTTACCAAATGCATCATTCGAAAACACAGTCAATGTATGAAGGCGTAAATTGTGTAAACACTTACACGCACATAGTAGTTTATGTAGAGTAAACAGAAGGTTGTCATGAAATTGTTGAAATTCTGCTTAAGTGCCAAACAACTCTAATTTAGCCGATTCCTTATGATTGTTTTCGTGTACAACACATCCTCAATAGTAAATCGACGCTCTTTGACAAGCCTTGCATATCTTCATTATTCAAACAAAATTTCTTATCAGACCCGATGAAATATCGTTCGAAACCCAGGTTCTTTAAACATGATCTACAATTGTTCATGCAATATCAAACCAATCAATCCCATACGACCTTTTTCGTATACAATGAATCTTCAATAATAAAATCGACGCCATTTATCCTTATACAATTCTTGAGCTATTACATGTATTCAAGAATGTTTCGGTACATATATAGTTTTTCTTAAGCCATGTTATTGAAGTTGCTAAAATTAACTCTTGCTTACATTGAAGGTTGTTTGTCAGCTGCTAATTACACACCTACCATCAGTATAACAGTGGCACCACCAATCGGAGACATCGGATTCTGCTTTAGCGTTTGTAAGGCAGCTGCCACAATAGGGATTCAGGTAAATTATATTTGTCTTTACTTTGATGTCGTTTAATAGTTTGACAGTCTGAGATTCAAAGAGATGCATGAACACTGAAATTTCTGATAAAGTTTCTGGTGTCTGACCCTTCCAGACACTGTATAGAAAATTGGTCTGCTGGGTCCTAGGCCGGGGGTACACCATTTGATTCCAACTAGATCATCATACATCGACGCAATTTGAATATCAATGTGTGTGTTACAAATTTCAACAAAGTGTGCTAAGGCGTCCGAAGACCATCACACTTTTCCTGCAAACTTAGAAAGTCATTAAACGTCGAAGTATTTTGAAGCCATGGCTTGGATTGTTCTATCTTGAATAGTCAATTGTTTTTCAATCGATGATTGTAAAAGGAGAATAATGGAGCGTATGACAATTTACAGCTTAATACGGACGCCATTAATTCATTCAGAAATCTCCATTATGTGCGACTTGTTTCCTTTATTAGGATAGTGTTAGACCTGGTTACCTTTAACCCACTGTTTAAGAGTGGAAGCCTGGAGTTTTATCTTACCTCGTGGTTTTAATGACTTTATGATCGCTTAATTTGATAAATGTAGTGACCATTTCATGTTTTTTTCTCTTGTTACAAAGTATCAGGCTATACAAAAACATGATATAAGAAGGAAAATAGACATGTGGTCTTATGACCCTTATGAAACCCTTTTTTATTTGGGATATCACTGCCAGCTGGCAGCGGGTTCTTTGCCAAATGGATGGGTCAATGCCCATTGGAACCAGGGGGTAGCACATTGAAAAGTTGTCGCTACAAATATTAAACCCAGAGATTGTGCGAGCCAATATTATTTCTAACGATAAATCAAACTGCATGATTGAAACATCTCGTCTTTTGGCAATTTTTTTGTCACATGGCACCCTTTTGGATAGAAATCAGATCATACCATGCTAATAAGGGAATTCCATGAACATGAAAAAAACCAACAAAAAACAACAATGACTTCCTCGAAATAACTTAAATGCTCTAGGAAAGCGAAGGCACTTTCCAATTAGACTTAAATTTCAGAGAAAACGCAGCACATTATACTGTTATTGTCTGACAATTGATGAATCACTTCATGAAGATTCTGTAAACCACTGCCCACTTATTCAAGAGAATTTCCGGAAGAAGAACTATGTTGGAAGGGAAGACCAGATTGCATTGTACAGAAAAGGTAAACAGTGCTGTGTACGAAGTCACGCCTATGATATATTGGCGACTTCATAATGTTTAAATTTGGTTCTTTTTACACTAATCGACGTTAAGTGGTAATACAATTCTATCAGTGTACGGTCGGGCCAACGACTTCACTTTTCGTTACGGTGTAGTTATAATTTCATTTGCCGTATATGCGTTTTAGACTTGAATGAATGATTATACAAATAGCCTTAATATTTTCTTTTCGAAAAGAATCACAGTATTGATACGATGCTTTGTTATGTTTCCTGTTGTTGGTACACCTCTTTCACTTAAACATCAGCGGGAATGCTATATGAGTTTTAAGCTATTGTCACAAAATGATATATTTCAATCTTTTGTTTCCTAAAACAACAACATCCTTTTTTAACCTTCATATGGGTATATCTAATATAACGCTTTTAATGTTTTAATAAAACTGCCATGAAGGGGCATAAGAAGCATATTAATAATCTAGTTTTATGTTACTACATTGGTATATTTTGCCATTTTATCAGTAGAAAACGCTTTAATTAATAAAAATGATTATCAATCTGTGAAACAGTCACTTTAAATGCACACTTCTCGTTGAGATATTGACGACCAGACTAAGCAAAGGAGTTATAGTCGCAATAAGAAGAAAATAGGGATTCGTGTTGAGTATTCTATCCACCCACGTTTTACTCTATTTAAGCTGAAAACCGTTTGGTGTCAAAAAATGAGGACAGAAAAGCTACGTGTGTTGCATACGACATCGAGGAGAGAGAATACGTATACAAACATTGTATAGATAAAATTGGCGTGTTGTGTCAGAATAATGGTGAGACTGTGTTGCCCTTTTGTCTCTCTGCCGTTCTGTCTTTATGTTCTTCTATTCCAAAGCTATAAGTCTGTCTTATTTTGTATGTCTTTATACATGTATATCGGTTCTTTTACCTTCGATGTACAAATCGGTTTTGTTTCACGTCGTTCGGTCCGCTTCTCTATCCATTTGTCAAAGGAAACCCATAGAAGAAAAGTGACGACACGACAGCAGATAACCATAAGGAGCATTCAGTACCCGGAAGTCATTTTGCGCATGCCCTAATTTGAATAGTACCAGTGGCAGTGGGCAACAATAAACGCCTTTAGAGAGCAGACGGGCGGTCTTTACGTTCTCATGACTAATGGTATTCAACATTTGAATGTGGAGCCGTAGTAAAGGGCCATGTCCCAAGTTTGTTCGTGGCAAAGGAAAATGCCGAGACTAACCTACAAATCGACGCGTGTACTGGTCATGTATCCAGGAATCAGTCAATCATCAAGACAGAACACAGTGAGTATCAAACTTCCGTCAAAATCGATTTTAGATAAATGAGTTTAAACTAAAAGTTTGAAATCAAGAAGAAAGCATTGCTATACTTAACACAGGAATTTCTTCTTTATCATCTTTTAAGTATTTTAATTCATGTTTATAATGGTTCCATAACTCTCTTGCGCAATCGCTTCAATAGGAGTCTGCATAATCAGTTGTCCACGTTTATCCAACTAAAACAAGACGCAATTTGCTACCACTTAAAACACACATTCTACTACTATCAATAATTTGATACAGTTATTCACAATTCGAAATTAAGCCTTATCAAAAACATTCCGTTTGGACCAAACGGCGGTACGGAGCTAGTGTCTGTTCCAAGATGGGCAGAATACTATACCGAAATCGCTATTATAACAGGATTTACGTCCTGCCAAATGTATTGTCAGCCGAGAGATTGGGCTTACGTGACTTAAGGACGTTCGTGGTAGTTTTTTCTGCGCACTTCATCTGCACATCCAAGGGAGATAATTATCAGTTATCGAAGAGGTACTTGAATAGTAGTCGGATAAACGTTTTTATTCGGATAAATTTACTGTATGCAATTTTTTCCAAGAATAATCATATTATCCATAATACTATAAAAGATTATTAACATTATTATATATTTCTCATGCATATTGAGCCCCCAGCTTCTTGATTTTAAGTTTATTTATATGTATATTATTTTATTATATATTAAAGTTATTTTAGTCGTTTTTTAAAACGTTTTTCAAATACGGTTACCATGGAAACTGCCATTTTACAGAAAAACTAACTCGTCGACATATACTTTTTTTTGCATTTTGTATTTCAAGATTGAATTAACTTCACATACTGCAAAATAAGAAAATTCTATAAAAGGAATTTTTAAATAACTTCATATATTTTTAATATACATATTAATTTTCGTTGTTTTTTGTCGAATACAAAAATTGTTCAGATTGTAATAATTTAAAATAATATTGAATTATAAAGTATTGAATATGTGAATTCGTCTTTTTTGTGTTTATAAACCTTCCCGAAATTATTTTATTTCTTTGAAGATGGTATAGTCATTTTAACATTTTTGCCCCAAACAGTTACCATGGAAACTGTCATTTTACGAAAAAAATAACCCGTCGATCTGCACTTTTCTTTTCATTTTCGAATTCACAATAAAATTTTAAATAGCATATCAAAAATTTAAAAAATTATATGAAAGGATTATTTTCTTATAAAACTGTAGAAAATGTCCTTGATACAGGGTTTCATAATTCCAAATACATGACATTATTAATGGTTTTCTTTTTTGCAAATGCATTTCTAGATGATGACACAGAACTGATATCTGGGCTCAGTTGGAAGAAAGGTGCAGAATACTGCTTATACCAGTTGAACGTCTTACCAAATGAAATAACTACGGGGTTGTTGGACTCATTATCGAATGACTCTAATGTGAGACATATCTGGACACGCCTTCAAGGAAAGTATACGATCATATGGAAGAAGCCAGGTATTTCATGAACGTATTTTACGTGGGATCTTAATGATCACAGTATTGTATTCCAAGAGCATGAACTTATTGTACTGATTAACTTTACTTGACGGTGTTGTCTTGCTAGCCTTAACGTTTTGGTTTCTTCGTAAATATTCGTAGCAACCATTTATCCGAGAAAACAACTGTGCACCTCTGTAAAGCATTTCTTTAATCAAATATTTCATGCCATTTTCGACCATGTCTATCGTCAAAGTGAAGATAGGTAACTCGTTTATGTTCCAGGGTAATTTACCAGTTGTAGACTGGGTAGTAGTACATACTGAAAAATAAGACTCGATTAGAATTGAACCCATAGCGGCGAGCAATCTCCATTACCATATGCCAACCATAACACTACCGCTGAACTTTGATTTTGACTACAGAATGCATTTAGGATGTTGGTTCAGACTTCACAAAACTTCGTAGGCCATTGACTGACTGAAATCCCTGAGGTCTGACAAATTTTTACATAGACAAAAAAGAAAGTGTTCAGTTCGGGAAGTCTGTTGGTTCAGTCTGATTGTATGATAATTAGGGATGGGAACGAATATTCGAATATTCGAATATTCGAATAGCGGGTCGAATATTCGAATAGCAAAATAATATTCGAATATTCGATTTTAATGAACCCATATTACTGTATGTTTACCATAAATATTATTCAAAAATAATGTTTTATTTTCATTTTCTTCCTCTAAACCGATCCCAAATATCGAAGAACGTGCCTAGGTCCCAGGTGCAGTTACGATGTTTTTACAACATATGTCACACAGTAAAACACCTGTGACAAATTACCACATCTTTTGACAGTTTGCAAAACGATTAATTCCTAAGTGTGAAAATAGTCGATTTTAAGCCGCTAAATTTAACACCTTAATGATCTGCACTTGCTCCTTATTATCCAAAACAAGTCAATCACGCTAATTTACAATTGTCAGTGTCAACCAATCACGTAACTCGTTTGTCGTGAAATTAAACAATTACTCTTTCAATAACCAATCGTAATCATGATTGCATATGCACGAAGACCAATCAAATAATGTGTTAGAAAGTATATTTTTCTTCAGAATTATTTGTCAAACTTATCTTCATTCTAATCTCTACATCTATTCGATAAACATCACAATGTCTCCATCACGTGTCTGGAATTACTTTACTCGTTCTGCCGACAAGTCGAAGGCGACCTGTAACCTGTGTAACCAGGACTTTGTATTCAAGAATACAACATCCAACCTACTGAACAGAGGACTAGTGTACTAGTATTCGGACATGCAGACATTCGGACATCAAAACGAATTCTAAAATCGAATATTCGAATATATTCGAATAGTTCTAGTCGAATATTCGAATAGTGATTTCACTATTCGTTCCCATCCCTAATGATAATGATAAAAGATATGTCAAAGCCGATCAGTGGTCTTTTGCATCGTGATATAGGATATTACATGTAGCTTACAAGATCGGACAAGCGTGCTTTTTTATCAGGTACCGGACTATGTATGCTATTTGGTACCTTAAACGGGGAACCAGGACCTTTCGAATCATGTACCGTATGAAGCCTTGTTCACCACATATGATCCTTGTTGATTTACCGATCGGAATTGTCAATTATTTTTACAGTATAATGAGGCTTAATGCCATTTATAATCCTGATTAAGCAATACTGTCTGTATCCTTAGAGATGCATTCAGGTTCTTAGTTCCTGTGAATGTATGTTTCAGCAATTACACCCGTGGAATTGTTCGTGTGTCTGAAACAACTTGTGGATGGATATAGTGTATTTACAAATTGTGACATGAGAATCAACGCCATATGTAACGACCCACTGCCCGAAAGTAAGTTATACCAATGTGTAATTATACAATGAACGAATGATACTGTGAAATAATGTGTTATTATGCAACAACGTAAAATAAATCCGTGGGTGATTACAAGTTGATTGTACAAGAAAGCAGGCAATATTCTGGGAATATCAGCCAATAGTTCTGTGAAAAGCATCAAAGCAGAGGAATAATTCCATGCCCAATACCCAAGAACGTTCAATATATGGGGGAAGGCCACCCATTATACCCTATTTGCTCAGGTTTAAACACTAACTAGCACTTCAAGTTTTCAAGAAATATTTATTAATCTATCTATCATGATGGTTACCTACTACATACATAACTTGATAGTAGTGTCGAGTCAATTGGAAACGCGTCTGCTGGGGATTCGTCCATCCGTATACCATCAATGAATAGATCGCTTGTGGGCGTTTACATCTTAAAGTTTTCCTCAAACAACGTCAAGTGCATTGAACTTGTATTTCGAGGTGAGTATCACAACTTACTACTGATGCACACTATGTATTAAACTGATTCCATACGTTTATTAAATAGAATAAACTTCTATGAAATGACTTTTCAGTAACAAACGTTATATGCAAAATGATGAGCAGTGCATTGCTGCATTAGATGTGCGTATATGTATATATTTTTGCCTAGACATTACTGAAAATTCAAAGGACATTGTCTTTCATTAATAGAATATGAATGAATCTAAAGAGAATCATTACAAATCAATTCGGACGCTTTATTTTAAACATACATTGTCATTGGCGTCGTTACTAGCGTAGAATTATTTATCGTTGAAGGAATAGGACCAATGCTTATTCTTGGCTTCAACGGCTAAGTAATCATACATTATTTATCTTTACCTTTTCCAAAATAAGAAGTCAACCTGATTGCTTTGAAAACATAATGATGAAAAAACTTGTTTCTATCCTCTCCACTCAAACTAAACAGTAAAACACTCATTGAAGACACCGACTAGTCGTTTATGCTAGAAGGAAAACTTGTAATTTTGATAATCATATTCTATCCAGTGCGTTCATACACCCCTGTTATCTCTAACAGCGAGCCAAAGAAAATATAGAAATACATTTTTTTTTCGAAAATTGATCTTGTTAGTTATAGAATACAAGTACTTCTTCAAGAAGTTCTTTCCTCAATGCAAACAATGTTTATATTACTTCCAGTAAAGCCATCGACTCCTATATTAACACTACGAACCCCACTTACGAAAAGTCAAATCAAAATTGAAATCGCAGAATGTACAACACATGGATTTAAACCAGGAGCACTCAACAGTTCATGGGTATTCATGGCTTTGCAAATATCAAATGCATATTATGGACCGTTCCGAATTCTGAATTTTTTAACCAATCAGATTAAAGCTTTACATTCACTGCATCACAGTCCGTTACTATGCGTCACAAGCGGTGCTTTTGCAACGGATTGAAAAGTTAGTTTGATGGGAATAGATGGGACGTAGTAATGCACGATATGCGTATCTTGTTGATAGTAGGTGTCCAGAATAGATACAGGTAATACGCTCTCACCCTTTTCCAAGCCCAAAACATATAACAGATGAGTTTTTGCCGTACAAAGCAGCTCACTTTAAGAACATAAAGTCAACAAAGTGATATGCTCGAAGGGAAAGTGTTTTGTTTTAGAATGGATATGCAATGAATTTTAAAAAAAAGGCTCAAACAATCGGTGCATTTGTTCAATTTAGTGCATCAATTAGAAGACTTGCTACATATTCTGCATATAACACATGAATTGTTTGGGTTGTTGTGTGGTTGTTGAGTGAGTCGTTGTGTTAAGAAAAATACAGGATTTAACTGTGTTTAAGCACCTTATTATATACACAGTATGATGGCATTGATTAAGAAATGAAGTTTTATGTCATTTTATTTGTTATATTTGGACCAAAAGACAGATCATTTAGAATAGGGTCATTGCTAAACTTTCTTTTATTCCTTCACGTTTGTCTAGCAAGTATAATTTTTCCATATAGAAACACTGTCATAACGATCAGCACTATAAAAGAGTATACATTTCTCATAGTATTGCTGCTGTAGTGCACTAGATTTGTATCCTGATCTCATTATTGCTGATTGAAGTGAAGCACCAAATGTATGACCCCCTCCCCCATTAGCACTAGTGCCCTTAACTATTAACTATAAGGAATGTGTGTTACATAGGTATTTATTACATAGAGGATAATCAACTCCTTTCGATTGATATTAAAAATATGTCACGAGAATGGTTTGTTATCAGGTTGAAAAAACGAGTTCAAAGAACGAGTTTTTTTCTATATGATAACAACACATTCAAGTGACAATTTTTTTTATATCAATCGAATCGAGTTGATTATTCTATTTATTTTATTGCACTATATAAAATATATTTGCCAAAATACCTCCATAAACGCCAAATGGAATATAAAATGGGAGGAGCAAAGCAATAAACAACGCACTTGACGTCATTTATGCATCCTATAACGTCATTCACGCGTATGGATACATTTTAGAATACAACCATTTTAGTGTCGTGTGCAAAGGGTCTCGCACCTGTTACGGAGTACTTCCGGGTCGTAGTACCCAAAAGTAGTCCCATTTAGAAATTTTGAGTTTCAACTTCTGGTGCATAGTTTTGCTGGTAAGAGATGAGCTGGTAGAACACTGATGTGTTTCCTGTATAGATTATAGTCCTGCAATGCTCCCAAAGTTTGTTTTGATTGCTTATTGCAGGACTATTTGTTTGGGATGTATTAACACAAATGCCGGTACCTCGGCTAGATTTGACAGCTAGTGCACTGATTTTCGGACGGTACTAATACACTTTGCTCCGTAGAAAAAAAATGAGACGATTGAGGTGTCCATTTTATTACAGTTTCTGAGAGTTGAATGGACAAACTTGATGTTCCTGTATATAGCTAAGCATAAAAAACACTATTCTTCATTCAGCAGAGTCTTGAAAATAGCTGATTTAACATTGGAGTCAATGGGAATTCAAGATCTCAAAAGTAACAGGTGTATGACCAAAGGTGCAGCTAAGATTTTAATGCAAAGGAATGGTGAAAAAGTAGTTCCGTCAAAACTGATATCATCACTAGTGATAATATGACTTTTTGATATCATCACTAGTGACGATATTCACTGTGACAAAATTGAAAATTAATACACTGAGAAATCCCAGTATTTCACTGATAGAAATATAATAAACATATTTATGCAAAGACTGTTTGTGAAATACAAGCGTAAAAATATGCTCATCAGTTTACTCAAAGTTCTGTCAATGGCAGTAGCTATCTTGCATTCATGTACCTGTAACAAGTTATGAAAATGCCTATATATCACCTTTTAGAAATAGATAGATATTTTCCCTCATAAGTATTAAGGGTTAATGTTTATATATATTGCCTAGTTACACTTTTGTTAAAACTTTGTGTCAATGCCATGATTGTAAAAGATATAAGTTAATCCGGATGATTAAAGTGATCAATGCCAAATAAAGGTTCAGATTGTGTTTTATCATGTTCAGGTACTAAACAACTTACTGCTTTAAGTGATTTTATTAACCATGGTAAACCCTTTCCCAAACGCCAAATTTTAAAATGTCTCAAACTGAAAGAGTTTGCAGACGACATTTCAAAATGTGCCGAAATTGGAAAATAATATTTTGATAGGGTAGAAAACATTGTGAGAAAAGGAAAAATTGCTCGTTATGAACAATTTCCCCTGTTCCCACAATGTTTTCAAGAGTTGTCTGCAACAAACTGGTCAAATGTCGTTATTGTTTGGTAATGGGTTAAAACAAAAATATGTTTTAACATAAAAAATTGTTTTCTTTTCATGTCCCTAGTCGTATTGAAGAACCAATACAATTAATCATTTGAGTGTCAATTGTGAAATTCCTTTCTTTTCTTCTTCCATGAACCCTATATTGTGGGCAGTCATTAGTAATGTCCCTCCACGACCAGTCTGTTTAGTACCAACAGTATAATATTTGTCTTGTATTTCATGAGATATCCCATTCAGATTACTTTCATTGTCTTCCGATACTTGTTCAACATTGGTGATAATTACATCGTGGTGGTAAGTATGTCTATTCCTGATCTAGATCTTTGCTGTCAAGTGCTATTTCCAAGCAACTAACTACTCAACGCATACGCATTTTCTAAGTGTTTAGCATAGATATTTGCGCCTCATAATGTTTTCATACATACATAAAGACACTGCCAAGCTGGGGTATTAGTCTAGGGAGCTACTTAATTCATGTCGGACACATCATCCACCCCGCACTAGTGGAGAAGTATACATTAACATTTGAATGATCCATTCTTCGTACTAGATTCGTTGTAAATAGTATTGTTTGAAATGTTTACATCTATTCTATCAATAGCTTGTCTTGTCGATAGACAAATGGTTGGTTATGAGAACGAGACAGTGGACCTACATTTTAACCTGACCGTTCCGATCTCCGAAAAACTACACTCATATAAAATAAGAAGGTACAATGGTAACAACATTACAAATCATCTAATAGTTGGCTACCGCTCAGCGATTCTCATTCACCAAGAGACAAGAAACAACGTTACTTCAATCGGAAATACCTCGATTGGGAATTTGTCGATTCGAATTGCATCGATGAATCAATATTTTGAAGGGAAATATGTCTTGATGCAACGTCAACCACTTCAAATGAATATCACCTGTATCGAGCTGGCACTAAGAGGTGAGTCATGTATTCTTTATATTCATCATTGAATCAAAAAAAGGCGCTAGCATCTTTCACTTGGAAGTTCAACCTCGTATTTCATTAAGGGATGGTATGGTGGCTTGCGCCGGATACATTAGTCTGGGCAACACTTTCTGATTTTATCAGACGTCCAAATGTAAGTTTCAATTTTAGCTTTTCTGAACGCTAATTTGAAATCTCGTGAACTAAATAACATCTCAGTTTAAAATACAAGTTTGAGCGAATGTTCAAAGAATGCTGGGTATTTTTGGCTTGGTTGCAAATAAATGGCTGAAATCAGAGCATGTGTCAAATATAGAGATTCCAATACATGATAAGTACCTAGCATTTATAATTTTAGTTCATTGTATTTTACATAAATCTAACGAGGTCACTCTTCTCTAGAGATAAATAGGATGAATAAGTATGCGACTCATAGCACTGTCTATAAGAATTAAGGGTCTGGGTACCGTTTTTACTAAACAGCTTACGCTTAAGATTTGCGTAAGTCTGAAGCAAAAATGCCTCTTTTTTCAACATTGGGCGAAGCAACATTGCAAGCTAACACATCATTGGAATCGTCTCTCGATATGACTTACGGTACCCCGGTCTTTTGATGATTTCCTGTGCTAACATGGACAGCAATCCCTAAAGACATATGATATAGAGAGCATTTGGAGTTTTGGAGAAAAAAAAACATTGGTCGTGTAGTGTTTTTATCACAACACGACTATTCCGAGAGTTTTTTATATTATGGATTAATCTATTACTTTTTCAATTGACCTTGTCAAACACTCACAACGTCTTGCCAAACACTAAGGATGTCGTGCCTAAGTACCATTTTGTCTAACCCTTATTCCGTCGTTGCAAGCCATCATACTACCTTCTTAATTGTGATTAAACAGTCATTTTTTCATATAAGATCACAACTTTGACAAACAAAGAAACTCCAAACTTGAGATGGTATTGCTGTCAAAATATACATTTAATCTATAGTTATGAAATCATAGATTTTCGTTTACTAAGTTGAAAACAGACAAAACATTCAAATGTTTAACATATAACGACGTTAGATGAGGACGTGTCCTAGTTATATAGTATGCGCACTGCATGGTCTCGCAGCAAATTCAACAATTTCCGTTTTCAAGAGCTCGGCTTTAAGGTTGACTTTTCGGAATGAAAAGACGCGAATCTGCGAAAACAAGTTCATGTTTTCAAATCATCGCCAACTCAACTGGTATAAACGTTGATATTTTCGACAAAAATAATTGTTTTTTTTCTTTTGAAACCTTTATTACGTAGATTTAATGTGATAAGGGTGAACAACTTCATTAGCACAGTTATATTGATAGTGGTATAAAAACCGTGTACTTAATAAAATGGTAGTTGTTTCAACCCCTAGAGCGTTATGAATACAAGAAAGCAAATAGCTGTTCAGTGAAGGTTAAAAAGCTTTTGGCCTTAATGTACAAAAAATAAATGATATCACAAACAGAGACCTGGATAACTACTTAAACACGTTTCATTTTGGAATTCACAAAGAAATCTTTGAAAGCAAAGTAGTGCTCTGAAATATCGGGACTTTGCTATATACAGTGAAACCTCGTTTATCAATACAATACAATACAATACAAAATCTTTATTTCACTCAATTCCTTTTACAGAAGATATGAGGTTAAAATAACATGAAACATAATGTAAACGAGGCGTCTGCTTTGTAATTCTCACTGGTCTCTACCTCTCTATCTCTACCTCTCTATTTTTATCTCTCTATCTCTTCCTCTATATCACCTTTCATATATCACTATCTCCCTATATCACTATCTCTCTATTTGTCATTCCATTGAGAAAATACATATGCTAACGGTTTTAAAGAGAAAGTTCAAGGATAAACTTGAATCAAATGCGTGTTAAACGAACCACAAAACAATACTTTGAACTATGAGGTCGCTTAACACAATATATTCATAGATACATATCACTTGCATATATATATATATACATACATGTACATACATATACATACATACATATACACACATTAATACATATACACACATATACACATATACATACACACACACATATACATATACATATACATAGTATTTTGTTAAAATATAGTAACTTTAGAATAGGTTCAAAATAGTTTTGATGAATTTACAGAGTCGAATTTGTTCGTCTTTAGATTTGCAGTTTATCAATGATTCAAATGTAAAAATGTTTTTTCTGTTTATAAATCTTTGCGGAATTAGTAATTTTCTTTGATTCGATATAAATGTACATTCGAGAAGATAGTGAAATTCGTCTCCAATTGTGTTAATGTTGCATAGTGTACATTTTCTTTCATTAAGATCCACATTTGACCATCTTCCATGCTCAATTGGTAATTTGTGGTTATTTGTTCGGAACTTAATCATGTATGTTAGTAGTGGCTGGGGGATTTCTATAAGATAATTTTCAAAGCCAAATTTCTTTTTTATGAGTTTGTAAGTGTAGCAGCTGTTATTATTTCCTATTATTCGATGCCATTCATTTATGAACAAATCTTTGAGTTTTTGTTTAACTGTAAGTTTTAACCATTTCTTGTTTGGGGAATTCTGAATATCCCAAATATTGTTCAAGCCACATTTTATTAAGATATTTTTTGTGTTTCCAATCCAATTGAATAAAGGTGACGTGGTGTGTTCTGGTGCTGTGTTGGTGAATAGGTGATAGATATATCTGTATACATTATGTAGTAAAGTATTTGGTTTGATTTCTGTAAGTTTAGTCCAATATGAAATTGTTCTGGTTTCTATTTCAATTTGTAATGGAAAAACACCTGTCTCTCCATATACAATAAAGGTAGGCGTAGACTTTTTCAATTTTAGTATGTGTTTTAGGAATCTGAGCTGAACTCTTTCTATGACGTCATTATTTCCATGACCCCACAGTTCACATCCGTAGAGTAGGATTGGTTTAACAGTTTTTTCAAAGAGCTCAATTTGCATGTCTATAGGAAGTGTTAGTTTGTTTATTTTTCTAAGAAGACTATACATTGCTAGAGTGGCTTGTTTTGAAATTGCATGTTTTGATTTAAAAAAGGACCCTGAACGACCAAACACTAATCCTAAGTACTTATACTCCTTAACAATGTTTAATGGAGCATTTCCAAAAGTGAAATTGTAAGTTTTATGTCTACCTTTTGAAAACACTACAATGTCAGATTTAGAAATGTTTACTGTAAGTTTCCATTTATCACAATAAGTCTGGTATATATCAAGTGCATTTTGTAATTCCTGTTCTGTGTCCGCCATTAAAACTGTGTCGTCTGCGTAAAGAAGAATGAAAAGTTTAAAAACACATTGATTTCGTTATTCACGTTAATATAATTGACGTCTGGTATGGTAATACCATTAAGAATGCCTGAATCATTAAAAAAAGCATGAAGATCATTCAGGTATAGAGAAAAAAATTATCGGTGAAACGTTTTCACCCTGTCTCAGCCCGATCATGCACGAGAAAAGCTCTGAGCACGTGGTCCCTTGACTCACACATGATTTTATGTCATTATACATGTGTTTAATTAGACGAAAACATTTTCCGTTGATATCAAATGACAACAGTTTATGCCAGACCCCGTTTCTCCAAACAGAATCAAAAGCTTGCTTTAAGTCAATGAAAGCACAAAAAACTTTTGTTTGTTTTTGAATGCTAATTGGATTAAACTATGTAAAATAAACATGTTGTCTGTCGTGGAAAACCCTTTTCTGAATCCCGATTGACAATCATTTATAATATTGTGTTTTTCGGTATAATTATGTAATCTTTTATTTAAAATGCTCGTGAACAGTTTTCCCAGACAACTCAACAATGTAATAGGGCGATAATTTGAAGGATCATTAGGATTCCCCTTATTTTTGTAGATCGGACGTATCATGCCGACTGACCATGACTTTGGGAAAACCCCAGTATCTAAAATTAGATTGAAAAGTTTAAAATAGACATGTTTAAGTGACGGATAGCTTGTTTTTAGATGCTCGTTTAAAATATTATCTTTGCCACACGCTTTATTGTTTTTCAGATTCTTGATAGCATTTTCTATTTCTGAATAAGTAATTATTCCATTTATTTCACAATTAGTATTTTGTTCATCATTTTCGTCAGAAATTGTCAAATTGGATATGTCATCCTGCGTTACCTCAATATTATTAATGGATTTAAAATAGTCATATAAATCCGAATCAGAGCAGCCGGTTTTATTTGACGGTTTATCGCTATTTAAAATTTTCCAAAACGTTCTCGGGTCTGAGGTTTTTGTTCGTTTTAACTTTTCTATTGTTCTGTTTCGCTCGTTTTTTGAGTACTTGGACAGCACTGATTCATATGTTCTACTGCATTGTTTTAAGTGATGCCTATTTATTTCTGACTTGTTTAATTTAAAACGATATTTAGCTCTATGAAATTCGTTTCGTGCCTTGTCACAGTCTCCCTTGAACCATAGAGGACGATTTTTCTGTTTGAGTTTATGTATTTGACACGTATTATGACAGATAAATGTTTTGGTCAGACCAAAACATTTATCTGTTGTTTCATGAAGCAGATTTCCAAGGCTGTCGACGATTTGATCGACATCATTTTGTACGATCTCGTTTTTGCATTGAATATCTGAGATCTTTTGCAGAAGTTCATCCATACACTTTGTATCGATGCTTCGGCAGAAGGTATCAGATCTTCTATGATTCCATCGGACTGTCGTTATTTCTTCGGTATGTTTACAATTACATATTAATGGATTATGGTACGTGTATGATAAAGACAATTCTACAGGACAATGAACATCGGATAACAATGGGCAAAAATCTAGCACTTGTAAAGTTTCAACATGTTTAAACAATTTAGAATTACATATAAAATGATCAACAGTGCTCGCATTTTTACAAGTTAATTTACCCCATAAATCACCATTTACTCTACCATTTAGAATAAACAAGCTTCTCTCCTGTAAGAAATCAATAAGTTGATAACCCAGATTATTGATTGATGGATCACTATTTTGTCGCTCTATTTGTACTCTTGTGTTTTGAAATGCTACCATTTCACGGTTATATTCCTCAATTAACTCCTCCGAGTTTAAAGATTGGAGAATACAGTTATCCATCTCAATATAATCTGCGTTACTCTTGGTACGAGAGTTAAAATCACCGAATAACAACACGTTTGTAAATCTATCATTAAAGGAAGCTATTTCTTGTGAAAGAAGGGAATATGGTTCGTTTACAGAGTATAAGGAGTTTTCTGGGGGTATATAAATCACCCCACACAGAAGATCCTCATTATCGGCAAACTGTTTTGATAAAGTAAACCAAATGGCGTGCTTGCTTTCTGTTTCATAAATAGTCACATGAGCTGTTAAACTGCTCTTAATTAACAACCCTATTCCTCCAGACTTTCTATTTAATAATTTACATCTATTCTTTGAATAATAAGTATAACCCTCTATGTTGAAATAGTTGGAATCATCCATTTTAGTTTCTTGCAGTCCGACAATATCGTACTTATACACTGTTTCTATAAACTCTGGAAAATGTTGTTTGCTGAGTAAGCCACATACATTCAAGCTAAGAAATTTAATATTGGAAATTGTTTTTGGTTGTGTAGGTTGCTCTTCAAGGCTGTGTTCTATGTAATAGTTCTGGTTTACTTCTTCCACAACGTTTCTATTATGTGTTTCTAAACTCGGCCGATCACACTTTTTGGTCAGATATTGCGTATCCCCCGCACATTTCTAACGGTTGTTAGCCACTGAGTTGCACGCACGTTGGGATGTTATTGGATCTAGATGAACTGGATGGTTTACGGTGGTTGATTTCGTCCGCACGAAAGATTGGTCACTTTGCGAACTGTTGGTCTCGGTTGACGGGATTTCGGGTTGAGGTGTTCCTACGTCTGATCGATGTTTTTAAGGTGTTCCTCCTCCAAGGGGGAACGGGCTTTGTGTTTCTGACTCTGGGATGGTCTTATTGGTGTGTTTTCCTGGTCCCCATAGCCGGCCAGTGTTTGAAAACGGTTAGAAAGGGGAATATGTGGTCTCTGTGTGTTGTTCCTGTTACGCTGATCGTGTCGACTGTCTGGTGCAGGCACATTGTTATGGTTGTTGGTACTTTTTTCGTGATGAGAGTGCTCGTTCGGGATGTACTGGCTTCCATTAACGTACAGTTTATCACGGACTAAAACAACCTTGTTATTCTTGTTTTCTTTCAGTTTTCTCATGACAGGATAGAGGGTTTTTCTTCGCTGTTCTATTTCGTAAGGGAATTGCTCTCTTATTGAGTATCCGTTTCTTTCCGTGTTTACATTAAACGATTCCCTTCTTATCGTTTCTCTGTCAATGTATCGTTCGAATTTAGCCACTATCGGTCTGTTGACGGGTCTACCATATGATGTTCTTTTCGCACCTAGTCTATGTACTCTATCGAATTTGATTTGGTCAATAGAATCGGCAGAGTTTGGGAGGACCGTTGTTTTCAGGAAACTCCTTAAAATATCTTCAGTACTTTCATTTCGGCCGTCGGTCTCTTGTATTCCAAAGAACAAAAGGTTTTCCTGCATGCTTCTTGTTTTAAGCTCTAAAAATTCATCATTTAGCCTATCATAGTTATGGTTTATTTGACTTATTCTTTCTTTGAGATTCTGGTTTTCATTGTTTAATGTTTTTATGCTTTTATCTATTTTCTCCTTAGAATCGACATACTCATCAAACAGGCTACTTATTGTTAAGCATGATGTCTCGACTTCATTCATCTTAGCAGAAATGGATACATTTTCTTGTTTAAGGTTATTAACATCACTTTGAACACCTTTGATACTGTGCTCAATATCCGATAGTTTCGAGACACTGCATTCGATGGCTGTTAATCTTGACAAAACACTCGAGGTCGTCGACTGATTTCGATGGAGATCGTGTTGTATCTGTTGTAACATACTGTAGATGCCGTTATTCTGGACATCTTGTGAACACATACTAGCGTTGTGTGCTTGGATATTGCTGTATTGCGATGACATATTGTTGAATGGCTGGTTTCCGCCCATGTTGTCGTATGTGGGTGGGGGTATTGTAGGCATATGTTGCATCAAGTTTCTCGGATCATTTACCTGTATACTCCCAACGTTTTGATTTGATGTAACAGTATTGCCTACTAAATTCGTGGGTTCGATAGTTGGTTGCGATGATCTGCTATTGTTCAGAGAATTGTGGCGACTTGACGGATGATCATTCAATTCAGTTCCCGCCATTTTTGGTCCTTTGTCTGTTCCTTTGTTAGATTTTTTGGGTGGCATTATTACCTTTTTTATGAAATAGTATTCCAATCTGCAAACTCTTCCGTGGTGGAACGTGTAAAAGAATGTCACTATATTCCAATATCGGTTCACAAACTTCCAAATTAAAGACTTTGTTATACTTTTCTTAAATTAATTTACAGAGCGACTAAATGTGCGTCCATGTTGTTTAGCCTCGTTCTCGATCCCCCCGGACCCCGATTATCCGGATGTTTCGCAATCCGAATGAAAATGTAAAGGAACGGAATTATTTGACCAGTTTGTTGCAGACGACTTTTGAAAACATTGTGGGTAAAGGAGAAATTGCTCGTGACGAGCAATATCTCCTTTTCCCACAATGTTTTCTGCCATATGAGAAGATTATTTTTGAATTTCATCACGTTTTGAAATGTCGTCTGCAAACTCTATCAATTTGGGACGGTCGACAATTTGGCGTTTGCTAAAGGGCTATAAGTATACACGTGCATACAGATTGTTTATGACTTAATGTGTATAAGAACATGCTCTGCTTCATTAGTCCGGATGATTCGGTCATCCGGACATTTTGTTGGGAACGGACGTGTTCGGATTAACGAAACATCACTGTTTATATATTATCTATAAAATTGGAGACGAAATGGTCTATATATAGATGTTCAGAAATGATTTACGCTTTAGGTACATTTAAGGCAGACTCTCCCTTGGACAGACTTCCTCTAATCTGTTCTTCTATAATATTTTTTCAAGTTCGTCCGAACATTCCCGTTATCTCTACCAGTGACCCTGGTGGTAATATTGTTACCGGTATAGAAGACAAGGACGTCACTCTCGTGTGTAGATCCACAGGAGGTTATCCTAAACCTACACTGCGTTGGTACAGAACTAGCAATCGGACAACCCCGCTAGCGACCAATACAGACCAACCACAACGTGATGACAGAACGTATCAACTTGAATATACATTTAGAGCGAACAGAACGGATGACGGGGCAACCTTTATATGCCAGTCTTCATATGATCCACCTAGCGCTTTGTACATGCAGGCTGAGATTGAGCTGAACATTAGTTGTAAGTAAGGTGACATGGCATAGCATGTATACGTATATAAACGTGGATCAAATGTTGCGTTTGATAGTTAATTGTAATAAAAGAAAGGACACTCATTGAGGTAAAAGGTAAAGGTGGGTTTATAGTCTCATATTTATGCTAGGCATATTCAGGCGACTCTTACGATAACCTCCCCGATCACTGGGTGATAAACCGGCCGTTAACATATGGCGCAAATGCAGCCACGGCACATTGGTTTATTCCCTCACAGGTACCCATTTATACATCTGGGTGGAGAGGAGCAATGTGGGATGCTCTGGAAAATTCCGATGATTCGGCCGGGATACGAACCCTGGACCCTCCGATCACGAAGCCGACGCCAAACCACTGGACCACGGTTCCCACGGTATCATGTCTGTTTATAATAATAAATGGTTATTTCGACAGTAAATGAAGGTAAACGTACATGTGTATGTGCCCATAGATGTACAACTCATTCAGAACAGTTTTAAATCGATTTATATTATACTGACTAAACCTTTACAGCAACCATAGTTTGATACAATTGTTCCAAATACAGGTAGTTCGACGTCCCCATTTTGTATCTCTGAGAATGACGTCACTTACGTCACTTTACTTTCGTTTTCAAAAATAGATTTTAAATGTGAAATCTAAAGAGTCGTTTTATTTGATTAAGGAAACAACTATATATGCCACAACTTATAATTTCGCCGTTTCATATGAATTACCGACAAAGAATGATTTAAAAGGATGTCAACTTCTTCCATACACATTGAGCTACTAAACGTACACGCTTAGAAAATGTGTTTTACGCCGGGGCCGATTTACCCGAAAAATTGTAACCCTTCACTTATATCCGAGGTGTATTTTTCAGCTCACGGAAATACACAGGTAGTTCTGATTGGTAATGATATCAGAACATCGACATCGACAATTGACGTGGAAATTACTCATGCAGGTAAACATTCAGGCGACTCTTACGATTACCTCCCCGATCACTGGGCGATAAACCGGCCGTTATCAAATGGCGCAAATGCAGCCACGGCACATTGGTTTATTCCCTCACAGGTTCCCATTTATACATCTGGTTGGAGAGGAGCAATGTGGGATGCTCAGGAAAATTCCGATGATTCGGCCGGGATACGAACCCTGGACCCTCCGATCGCGAAGCCGACGCCAAACCACTGGACCACGGTTCCCACGGTATCATGTCTGTTTATAATAATAAATGGTTATTTCGACAGTAAATGAAGGTAAACGTACATTTGTTTGTGCCCATAGATGTACAACTCATTCAGAACAGTTTTAAATCGATTTATATTATACTGACTAAACCTTTACAGCAACCATAGTTTGATACAATTGTTCCAAATACAGGTAGTTCGACGTCCCCATTTTGTATCTCTGAGAATGACGTCACTTACGTCGTCACTTTACTTTCGTTTTCAAAAATAGATTTTAAATGTGAAATCTAAAGAGTCGTTTTACTTGATTAAGGAAACAACTATATATGCCACAACTTATAAGTTCGCCGTTTCATATGAATTACCGACAAAGAATGATTTAAAAGGATGTCAAACTCTTCCATACACATTGAGCTACTAAACGTACACGCTTAGAAAATGTGTTTTACGCCGGGGCCGATTTACCCGAAAAATTGTAACCCTTCACTTATATCCGAGGTGTATTTTTCAGCTCACGGAAATACACAGGTAGTTCTGATCGGTAATGATATCAGAACATCGACATCGACAATTGACGTGGAAATTACTCATGCAGGTAAACATTCAGGCGACTCTTACCTCCCCGATCACTGGGTGATAAACCGGCCGTTAACATATGGCGCAAATGCAGCCACGGCACATTGGTTTATTCCCTCACAGGTACCCATTTATACATCTGGGTGGAGAGGAGCAATGTGGGATGCTCTGGAAAATTCCGATGATTCGGCCGGGATACGAACCCTGGACCCTCCGATCACGAAGCCGACACCAAACCACTGGACCACGGTTCCCACGGTATCATGTCTGTTTATAATAATAAATGGTTATTTCGACAGTAAATGAAAGTAAACATACATTTGTATGTGCTCATAGATGTACAAGTCATTCAGAACAGTTTTAAATCGATTTATATTATACTGACTAAACCTTTACAGCAACCATAGTTTGATACAATTGTTCCAAATACAGGTAGTTCGATGTCCCCATTTTGTATCTCTGAGAATGACGTCACTTACGTCACTTTACTTTCGTTTTCAAAAATAGATTTTAAATGTGAAATCTAAAGAGTCGTTTTATTTGATTAAGGAATCAACTATATATGCCACAACTTATAATTTCGCCGTTTCATATGAATTACCGACAAAGAATGATTTAAAAGGATGTCAACTTCTTCCATACACATTGAGCTACTAAACGTACACGCTTAGAAAATGTTTTACGCCGGGGCCGATTTACCCGAAAAATTGTAACCCTTCACTTATATCCGAGGTGTATTTTTCAGCTCACGGAAATACACAGGTAGTTCTGATTGGTAATGATATCAGAAATTCGACGATTGACGTGGAAATTGCTCATGCAGTTAAACATTTACATACAAACAAATTGATGATAAAATATCACATTGCAGAGAAACTGTATACTTTGGTTAGACATCAAATTCAGTCGCCTAAGTGTTTTATTGTCTTGGCTTGGCGAATATGGATGGGACTATTGTCTATCAACTCTACCCTTCCATTTACATTTATCAAGACATTGAATTATTCTATCTTATAAGATGACAATTTAAATAGAACACCAAATAATGACAAAGGTAATGGCTATGATTAAGAGTCATGTCTCAATGGTATATTTGTTATCTTTGTAGATGTTTCACCTGAAAACAAAACGAATACTGTGCTGATAGTCGGTGGCACTATAGCTGCGAGTGTTCTTGTGTTGGTTGTTTTTATAGTCCTTCTCGTCATGCGGCTGAAGAATTTACGACAACGTGCACCAAACTCACCAGGTAATCCTTAGATTTTCACATAATCATCGTAATTATGCGTTCATATTCTATATTTTTGCCAGCAATTAATGCCGGCAATCATTTTGTCTTCTCGTGTCAGCCAGCTTAAATTTTCCACTCCATCTTCCATCGACATTGTGATCGGATCTGAATCCATGTCATTTCGTGTAAGACACAAATCGTTTTTATGCATATCCAGATTTTAGCCTGAGACAGTTGTGTACCTCTAATATGTATGTTGTTTGCCCACCAGCATAACACACTTAATGAGCTTAGACAATGAAACATGACTATTTCTTTCTTTTTTCCGATTCTAACTTTCTTTTCAGGAACCAGTCCGATCCATGAACCCATAGACAGGTAAAGTGAAGTGTTTCCAAATAGATTGCCATTGTTTGTGAAAAACAGAACAAATATCTATAAGTCGAATGTTTCAAGAGTGTTCGACTGGTTTATATTATCTCGTTTTACGTGACATCAATTCATTATACGTATTTGAATATGATGGTTCCATTAAGACGAAAGAATATCAAACTTTTTTTTGTCACATACCTATAGCAGGAAACCTGATGTAAGTAGAATGAGTCGCGATGTTCGCTTACAATACACAGGCACGGGTTCCTTGAGAAGGTCAACACTCCTGAAAATAGTTAATGGACAAATGATCTTATCAGTCGACTTCTTCGTTTGAATAGGGCGTTTGTGTGCTATCATATAAATTTCACAATTTAGTTTGTTTGCTATCATATGAATTTCGAACTTTAGTTTGTTTGCTATCTGATGAATTTCAAACCTATGATTTTGAGAGTCGAAACCATAACCAATGACTTTAATTTATCTCTTTATATTGACATTGAATTGTTCCTGACGTTAGCACTGTATTTTTATTCATTTGAAATTAGTGTTTATGTATTTGGTCTGCATCCACAACGATGCATCATTTATCGATGGCATGCTAGTCCATTTCAATATGATATACAGGATAATCAACTCCTTTCGATTGATATCAAAGATATGTCACGATAATGGGTTGTTATCAGGTTGAAAAAACGAGTTCGAAAAACGAGTTTTTGCTACATGATAACAACCCATTCAATTGACATATTTTTGATATCAATCGTTGATTATTCTATTCATTTTATTCCACTTTGGTAAATATATTTGCCAAAATACCTCAATAAACGCCAAACGGAATATAAAACGGCATTTTTTGTGTCATCGGAAGTCATTCACGCGTATGGATATATCTTAGAATACAAACATTTAAAAGCCGTGTGCAAAAGTGCAGTAATGACTTTTATGCAAAGGAATGGTAAAAGAAATAGTTCCGTCAAAACTGATATCATCACAAGTGATGATATGACTTTTTGATATCATCACTAGTGACGATATTAACTGTGACAAAATTGAAAATTAATACACTGAGAAATTCCTGTATTTCACCAATAGGAATATAATAAATTTGCTTTATTGTTTTTCAGAGAAGGGAGTCCCTTGCAAGACAATGCGTCTGGTAAGTTTTATCCATGGAATTTTGGCAGTCGTTTTACATCTATGAATTATATCTACCAAAAACAAAAAAAGCATCATTGTTAAAAGCATACTAGCGCTCAGAAAGATTGCAAAACCAGATTAAATGAGGGACACATTATGATAGAGTATGTTGAAACATAACGAAAAACCACAGGATCATGACACTATTATGCCTGCACTATTATTTATCTATTTTTCAAAGTGCTATTTTCATAAACTTGGTGCGCACCAATTTAACTTCATTGTTCACATTCGTGTAATATCTAAAATAGCAAGAATGCCCTCTGATTAATAAGTAGTGATCACCTGGCTTGAAAAAAGATGTGAATCACATAAAAAATACTGTCTTTTATCCCATATTAACAATGTGAACATTCACATTGGAGAAATTCTCGGGTGTTATTAGCTCCTGTTGTTTCTCGGCTGATCTTGTTTTATCGCTAAACGTAAATAAGTCATATCGTATTCACTCTTTTAGAAGCATCATGTGAACGTGTTACAGTCTCAATTCCTTTGTAAAAGGGAATTAAGAATACTTTTAAAATGATTTTCAATTATTCTAGAACTTTCACAATTAAAGTGTAAATGAGTACAAGTATGGCTTCAAATGGAGAGTAACAGTGGACAAGAAGCAAACTGTTGTGGTCAAAACATTCTTTTTATAATGAATTATCAATATTTTAAGTAGATCAACTGAATAAAAATACTAAGTAACTATGGTTTATAAATGTATTCTGTTATTATGAAAGCACTAAAAAAGGGCTAGGTTCACTTAGGGTAAAAATCGGCCCTGTTTCAGAAACTCATGAAAATTTACATGAAGATTCCAAATTATAGGCTTGACCCGAAACTAGAATGATCATGACTTTTTTTTCTTATTTAGTTACCATAGCAACCAACATTAAGGAAGGCTTTTCTTCTTCTTTTGAACAATTTAAGAATGGCATGTTATTATCTTCATTCTTTAATTGCTTTGGCTGGTTAAAATTCCAAACTCAACATTGAAGATGTTTGATTTTAAAAATAAATAAGAACTTTGACCTCCAGATTACATGATAACCAAAAATTACAATGATGTATTTTAAGTTTGAGACCTATTGAGAATGACTGGTTTGTACTTGATGTTTTATTTTATACCTAAATTTGTAAATTATATCAGATACCTATCAGTCAACAAAATTTGTTATAGCTTCTTCTAAAAAGAAATGTAAATATTATGATAATTCTTTGTTGTCATGGGAACAAGTACTATCTTTCAAGCAAAAAGGTACAAAAATGGCAACCTAACGAATGTAATGTAATAGACCTTTTCCTTACTTAGTTTAGAATCGTTATGTTATCATGGACATAAAGTGTAAATTGCATTATCTTATTGCATTTTAAGCTCAACTGAGCATGAAGTGCTCATGGTGAGCTGTTGTGATTCTCCGTTGTCTGTCGTCTGTCATATGTCGTTTACAATTTCTTTAAAAGTCTTTTTCGACTAAACCGTTAAGCTGGTTTCAACTTAACTTCACAGGAATGTCCTTTGGGTGATGCTCTTAAAAGTTGTCAACAAAAGGGTGAATTTCTGTAATTCTTAAAAAGTCTTGTCAGACACCACTGGTAAGGTTTCAGAATAATTTCACAGGAATGTTCTTTAGGGGCGATTTCTAAAGATTGTTCAATGCATTTTGATATCTCGAAAGAATGGCCGCCAGGGCGCATTGAACTTTGAACATGTTTGTGTTTTCACTTTATACATGTATAGTAATTTTTTTTAATATGGTAGGTAATTCTTTCCTTCCCAAACCTCTGGGCCAATATTAATATAATATCATTTGAAGCATTTGAAGATAGCGTGGAGAAGCTTTTTTCAAAAGAAAATTATTCCATGCAGAACTAGATGGCTGCCATGTCCTTATTTGGTAAAAGCTTAAAAAATCTTCTTGTCAGAAACCATTGGTCAGTTTTCAAAATAATTTCAAAGGAATGATCTTTGGGGCTTCTGTTTTTAAGATTGTTAATAGAATTTCGATGTCTCGAAACACATAGCCACTAGGGTATTTTAAACTTTAAATGAGTTTTTATTATATACAAATATGGAATTTTCTTTACTTAATAGGCATTTTTTTCTTTCCAAATATCTGGTACAATTTCAATTTGATATCATTACTGATTTAGTATCCAGGAAGCAGTCATCGAGAGTGGCTTTGAACAAGCTTAAAGATTACTTCACAATCGATGTAAAACAAATATATGTTTAAATATGGAACATCCCTAGGTGTGGAGGGGGCGGAGAAACTTTGACCAAGATGGCTGTCATGCCTATAAATGGTGGAAACATTGAAGAAATCTTGTCACCAACAACTAGTCGGATTTCAAAATGATATCACTGTTACGTTCTTTGGTGTCCCATTTTAGAGATTGTTCGAAGAATTAGGATATCTCACAAAATACTGTCGCCAGGGTGTGTTGAACTTTAAATGTGTCGAGTTTTCACTATAAACATGTATGGCAGAGTTAATAACTAAATAGATATCTTCTCACAATCGCTGTTTTAGTAGAAATTCATGGAAAATGACATAAAAAATCTTTTTAAAACGATGATTTTTTATTATAAATAATTATTTTTCTTTATAAAGATTAATTATAAGTGTTTTGAGGGAATATGAAAGATTTTTACAAATTTAATGATTTTGGAATCGGAAAAATATTTGGGCTGAAATACCTGGTTACCCAGCCCTTTGATATAAATGGTTATTCAAAAAGAATGTCCATTCAACATATGTTTTCCGGTCTAAATTTAGTATATACAATTAATTTCATTTCAAAGGTATCCAATTGGATTTGGACGATCAAAATGGCGTCTACTACAATATAGAAAGGTATGTGTCTGCTAGGGTGAACACATATAGTATTCATTTTGTGTTTGTGTAACATTTTATTGTAGCTTTTTTCAATTTAAGTGAATGTTTCCACAGCTCCATGAATTACACTAAATGTGAAATATCACGTTAACACTTTCTTGGTGCCGACTGTGATTAATTCCAATTTCAATGTTTTATTTTTCTTACTCATTAGTTGAATAACAGGTGACATAAAGAGGTGGAATGTTTTTGAAACACTGCCGATTGAAAGATTATAATGAGACTTAGTTCATCATAATATATGCTGCCAGGGTGTAAACATGCTTCATAAGAGGAAGTGAAATGCATGCGTTATACCACTGTGAGAAAATCCCATATATATATAAGACAAACATCTTTGTTTTTGATAACAGGGGAACGTTCTTTTTATCATGTTGTCTAATATTTCTAACAGCCATTGTATAAACGCATCGTTATCTATTTAAGTAATTAACCCGCTATTTCTATATCGATCAATTTCTATTAACTTTTGACTAAGTATTTATTTGTATTTTTTTTAAATTCTAACCGTATCTATGCTTTTATATCTAGTAATGTGTATGCCGATCTACAAGAGACGAACGGGGGAACACATGTTTATGGAAGTCTACATGCAGAAACCGGTACGTGTTCTCAAGTTAATTTATTTTTAAGTTCAGTATATAGCTCATCAATACAAGTTGGTGTTAGTAGTACACATAAAACATATATTAATGCTTATAACAATACACAAGCATGCATTTAAACTATTGGCTTATATATCTTCATTCAAACGCACCAGAGTTATCACTTATCAATGCAACACATGTTGGTCTCATGTGACCCGATTTAATCTTAACGTTTAAACATTTACTAACATTCATATTGGATTCATTTCCGTGTGCCTCTGCATTTGATACAAATAATTTTCTCCATATCCAATTTAATTCTGAGACAGTGGTGTAAATTTAAAAACCGGTCGTTAACATTATCGACATAAGAAAAATATTGAGCTTATATCACGATGTATGACTACCTATGTCCGATTTCTTTTCAGGAACTAGTTCACCACATAAACCAGTCAACAGGTATATTCAAGTATTTTCATTCTAGACTGCTCTTGCATATCTTACTTGAAATAGGTTCCAATCCCTATTAGTCAAGATTGTAAAACTGGACTGGACTAGTTTATGTTTTCACAGAATCATTCACATCTAAAAAAAAAAAAAAGATCATGGCTGCATGTAGACGATGTGTTATTAAAAGATACATATTTGCTGAATGACCTTTATCAAAAAATCGTAATTAACAAGTAAACATTTGCAGAGATACTTTAACTTAAAGCCATATTTGTGCAAATTTACACTAAAATTGTGAAAGATCTAGAATAATTGAAAATTAACTTTAATTTGTTTACGATTAGCGATTAAACTAGGTCAGCCGAGAAACGTTGGGAACCAATAAAGCCAACGAAATTCTCCATTTGTCATGTTCACGTTGAAAGTATCGGATAAATGACGGTATTTTTATATGTTTAACGTATTTTTTCAAACCGGGTGATCCAACTCAATAATCCGAGCGCTCCTTGCTATCTTAGATTTTACTTGAACGAAAACAATGAAGTTAAATTGGTGGGCACCAAATTTATGAAAATAATTCGTTGAACAATAGATACTATATAGAGCAGGTGTTATATTATCATGATCCTGTGGCTTTTTGCTATGATTCAACATATTCGATCATAATTTATAAACTCATATTACCCAATTTTGCCGGTTGGTTTTGAGCGCCAGTTTGCTTTTAAATACAAATGCACAAAAAGATGCTTGAAAAGATTTAAACAAATTAAAATGTATGATGTAGAAAATAGTTTATGGACTAAATCGTTTAAACGACGTGTATGTATATTAATCCCCACCTGTTGTTGGTCAAAGTCAAATAAATGTGCCATTCATATTGATGACATTACCGTATTGATAATCTATTGTGTGTTATGGTAACACTGTCTTTGTGTGTGTGTGTATTGGTATAATATAAATAAATGTATATATATATACATGTATACATGTAAACGTTGCACCTTAATTAATGAAGACCAAGTATGCAAACTATATTTCCATATATATATGGAAATAAAGTCAGCATACTTGATCTTCATCAACTAAGGTGCAAAGTTTAGCAAAAACATGTAACTACATGTCAATACACTATTTAATTTACTGTTTTGCAGAGCAGAAAACTCGTCGCAATACAATACTTCTGGTAAGTTTTATTAACGATACCACGATATTTATATGCTCTATCTAAAATGGTCTAAGTTTTAGAACAATCGACATAAACCAAACGTGTGTGGTTAATCTATACTTATGCTCTTTATATAGTTAATTCCTAACATAGGTTATCCAGATGAATGAGATTCAAACTAGTTTCATTTATGCATGTACTTTTTCAGTACATTAATGCTGAGCAATTTGAATGCATGTTGATACCAAATGGTTACTCCTTAGGCATATATGTCTCTGTTTAAGGTCAATGTATATTTTGAATTTTATTTCAAAGGTATGCATTTCGTTTCAGACGAATATAAAGACGATTACTATAATATAGAAAGGTATGTGTCAGACCTGGTATGTTCTTATGTATATAATGATTAAGGCCTTTTTACTCAAGCATACTTTTCCATTTATATGAATGTATCGAAACCTCCGTGAATAACACTGCTTGTAGAATAACGCATAACTCTTTACCAAACGCCAAATTTTCGACAGTCCCAAATAGAAAGAGTTTGCAGATGACATTTTAAAATGTGATGAAATTGGAAAGTAATCTTCAGGTAGGGCAGAAAACATTGTAGGGGGGGGGGAGGGAGGAGTAATTGCTCGTCACGAGTAATTTCTCCTTTACCCACAGTGTTTTCTAGAGTCGTTTTCAACAAAATGGCTAAATGTCGTTATTGTCTTGGAAAGGGATACACCGCTTCTTAGTGCCGACTGTGATAAGTTCTCATTTCTATGTTTTTTTCTTCTTAATCGTTATGTTAACATCAGATGCAATAAAGAAGACAGCATATAGTATATTCCTGAAAACATTGCTAATTGCAAGATAAGAAATAAGACTGTTCATCATAATAGAATTACGGCAAACAAATATGTTTTATACGGGAAACATGGAATGTATATAAGCAGACATTGTATACACGCATGGTAATCTACTCTAGTAAGTAACCTGTTAATTGTATCAACCAGTTTCTATTTACTATAGAATTAAGATTTGGACATCTTTTTTTACAATGTTAAATATGATTATGCTTTCCTATCTAGAAACGTGTATGCCGATGTAGACGAGACGAATCGGGACACACATGACTATGGAAGTCTGCATACGGACCTTGGTAGGTGTTCTCAATCTTATCCATTTTCAAGTTAACTGTTTACATCTTCAATATAAGTTGCTCTTGATCTAAATAATATTTATAACACATGTATTAATCCGTTTACCAGTAAACAAGCATTTAAACGTTTCTCAATCATATCCATTTTCAAGTTAACAAGATACATCGTCAATATTAGTTGTTCTTGCTCAAAGTAGTACTTATAACACATGTATTAATGCGTATTAGTTAACAAGCATTTAAGCTATTGACTCATATAACACCATTTAAAGGCGTTGGAGAAACAATAAAAGAAACACTTGGTCATATTTACTAAAAAAGAAAGCTTGTATGCTTAGACATTGCATTTGGGATAAGATAATGTATTTGTTTGAGGAAACACTTTGCTATTGCAAATAAAGAAGATATTTAACACTATTCAAGATATCAAAGAACAATACCATTTGATAGAACCTGTAATATTGTTCATTTCAGACAAAAACACAAACGTTAGAAATGACACAGAGTATGCAACCGTAGAACTGCACAACTAAACATCATCTTACAGCAGTTGGATCAGTGTTGATGGTCATAAATAATATCATGCAATTGATAAATACAGTCAATCATAAAACATGTGTGTAAAGTTTGATTGTGTCAATGTGTTCATCTGTCATTTGAGTCCCCTTTGAATATGTTTTATGTAAAAAAAAAATGCGTGGTTGATGTAAAACATGGCGTGAGTGTGAAATAATGCATGATCATTGATTATGTCTCATTTCCATATTGTATTGCAGTATAGTTGATTTTTTCATTTTAATGTGTTATGTTTCGCAAAAACTCAATTCGTATGAACAAGACTTAAGAGCCTTATCGTTTGTCAGAATCACTTGCCATCATTGATATTCAATATGTTTAAAAAAAAATGCAAATATTGTTAATGAACCATGTTTGCATTTGATCAAGTTTTTTTAAATTGTGCTTAGCTGGAATACTACACGTGTAACCGCATTCATATATTTATTAACCAGTTGTAATACAATCCTTGAAATTTATGCTGAACATTGTCTATGAATAGCATGCATGTTTGTAGCACATTTATTCATTATCTTTTTGAATATTTAGATTTGAACATATCTAAACCAATAACTACAATGCATAACGCTGAAGAGAAGAAACATTTTACAGAGAGAATTTTTCATTTCGTCACAATGAAACACAAACTTCGATTTTTACACTATTATTGACGACTGATGATTACACTCACGTAAGACCAGTCAAATATTCTTTGTTTGATATTATTGGATAAACATTATGGCGTGTGTTTATGTAACGGTACTTTAGCATTTGTTTTCGACAAATAAACTACACTAGTCGAGGAACATGTTTGTCGACGGTTCGGATTTATGTGTATGGTGTCCACCTTGTCTACTATCTTCCTATTAAACAATTATTATAAAACAATTAATATTTATATATAGTCATATCTTAACCAATGCCAACATGAATAACGCTGAAGAAAGGATACCTTTTACGGAGAGAAAGTACTTTAGCATTTGTATTCGACAAACAAACTACACTAGTCAGGGAGAGTGTTTGTCTACGCTTCGGATTTATGTGTATGTTCTTCACTAATAAACAATGATTAGAGAGCAATTATATAAACGTGTGAGTTTTGTGTCCTGTATGTCCACAACCCTATTTGACCCTAATGACACATTTCCCAAGTCTCAATGAAGTAATTTCCTGGTGACCTAAGTATTCGCTTGAATCCGATTGTGGACAGGAATTAAATAATCATGCGAAATAAGGGCCCTTATATTAAATGTCCTTGTTAAGTAAATCAATTACCAAAGCACAATGCCAATGTAAAAGCCTAAAAGGAAATGAGTAATTAAATTGTATTTGTAAATTTGGATATACCCATACCATCGGAAAAGTCCTATACTTAATTGTGTAACCAATTTATATTTGTGTTTAAATTGGCACTTTTGTTTGGATTGGCGCCAATAACATGATTTAAGTCATGAAGCAGCGTTTAGTACACTTTCACACGCGTCCCTCGTGCATTTCAATTTTCGTTTCAAGCCTAAATTGCAGAACCCTTAAGTCGATAATATTTGTCGCTTTCACTTAATAAATGTCTTGTTGGATGACATCAGTCGGGCAACGATTTATTTTCAAAAACGGAATAAATTCATTGCCAAACATGTACTTTCCAATAATAATGCATTTCATTTTGGCCCAGTCTCAAATGGTGATAAATGAGTATATCGAATTATGCATATATACATGCACGTATGAAGCATAGTGTTTTTTAATCTTTAACCATCCTTTTGAAAGGATCGGTGCAATTTCTCTGTACAACACCTACCATTATGGAATAGTATCGCTTTGTGTGAGAGTACATCGACAGTGCGTGTATTACATTTCAGGTTAAAGAATTTGCCTATATCTGTCTTTTTGGCATACAAAAATATCAAATCGTCAAGAGATTATATGTTTTACCTGATTTACCACGGACACTTGAAGCTATAAATTTACAATGAAGCAAAACTTTCTCTTATCAATTCAGTTGTTTCAAGCAAGAATGATACACCATACTTAAGTTTATTCAACCATTTCCGCAAAGAATCGCAATCGTTGCGGCTCTTGATAGAGTGACTAGCTCCTTTTGAAGAGGTTAGAGGTTCGAATACTATCAAGGCCCTTTCAGAGTATAAAGTCATTGCTTTATATGATTTCCATTCATAACATGATCCAGGGTCATGTGACTAGCATTACGACTTGAATGCATCATTCAACACAACAATGACATTATTGACTATGATGGAAATGCACAGATACATGAACTGTCTCCTCGAATAATCAAACAAGAAAAAACGTGATAATAAAAGTGTCACAATCACGCCAATGACATCAAATGGTTCATTGTGAAAGGATAAAGTAAGTACAGTAAACATACGATGTAAACAATGAGATGGTTGTATTGAAAAGAATTTGATAATTCAACGTTAATCGTACATGCGTACTTGTTACATTTCAGATAAAAACATCGTGATAAAAGCATTTCATGAATTACCCGGAAACAAGTTATCTTAAACAGTTTGTGGTAGTATTTGTGGATGCACTGTAAGACCTCGTTTAAAAGAGTATAGAAATGCTGTTTAGGACAGTCGATTGCAACAAGGAAGAGATAATCGTCGACAATTAACACTTATCTTTGATGATTTCAAGATTCCTATTCTTACCGGGATACCTACTTTGTATATAACATATCATATATTGGTGACATAAAGTATTGGTGTTAACGATAGTAGTTCAATTCAATATAAAAATGATTTGATTTATATTCCTATCCCTTCTGTTTTGTAGAGTGAGAAAGATGGAAGGATCACACACTTGAAAACAAGTGTCTATTTTCAATGGTATCCTCTTAGATTTCCATTCATTATTGGGATTTATCTTCCTGTTCGGACGAAATACTTAAGACAGATATACAGTGCAGTGATTTAATAAATTTACAAGCGTTTTTCATCTAAGGATTTGTGTCCTAACGTGCTATATAAAGGATGGAAAACCTCAAGTAGGAAACACAGGAAGAATTTTGAACCTTTGATCATGCACCAATAGACCTACTAACATCTGTGCTACAGGCTTGAGTGAGGGCGAACTTGCCATTCGCCTGATGTAAAGCCAGAAAATGGCGAGAATAAAGTCAGCAAAGGTCATATACAGTGAAGCCTCGCTTATCCGGACCCTGATTATCCGGATGTCTCGCAATCCGACCGAAATTGTAAGGGAACTGAATTATTTGACCAGTTTGTTGCAGACGACTTTTGAAAACATTGTGGGTAAAGGAGAAATTGCTTGTGACGAGCAATTTCTCCTTTTCCCACAATGTTTTCTGCCATATCAGAAGATAATCTTTGAATTTCATCAAGTTTTGATATGTCGTCTGTAAACTCTTTCAATTTGGGACGGTCGACAATTTGGCGTTTGCTAAAGGGTTATAAAGTATACACGTGCATACGTGTTCGGATTAACGAGACATCACTGCACCTACATTCCACACATCACCAGGATTTATATACCAGAACTGTAGTAGGGCATGTAGATAACGAATTGTCATTCACAGCCACAGAAGACAATACTCTCCTGCTCTCCCTCAATGTACTAATCGATAGATGATGCGACTGAAGGATGCCTATAACAAAAAGGTATGGGAAACCTCGGCTTTGAGACTCATGTAGAATATTGAACCACGGGAATATACCAAATAGTTGAGATCATATGGTAACGACAAAGAGGAAACAGAAACCTGACCTCTTCTATCACATCTGTCAATGACCGATTGAAAAATCACCAACAAATGGGCGAATAATGCACAAATGATTAAAACTGTTACGACGAATATGAATCGATGAGCATCTTCACGTGTAAGTATGTTAGTATGGCCAGAGACAGAAATTCTGTTTGTCCTGTAGGAATGGTTTTACGAGCAGGTTTGTTAAGAGAGTCGCCAGATCAATGTTTTTGTATTTCCTAAAGGGAAAACCGGTGAACATTTTGTTCTTTCAGAAAAAAAAAGATAAACTCCTGTGAACGTCGTTTGCAGTAGGGTCCCTAACCGATTCCAGCAGTATTTCACTCAAATCGAATACATCAGCTACCGTACGGCCTTTACATGGGCTATATATCTTGTCGAAAGAATTATAAATAAATCTTCAAAAATAAGTGGTTTAGTACATGGATTGTGAAACAAGTTCTTTCATCTTGATTAATCACTCTGGAAGTGGTATTGGTCAAACCTCCGGCCATATTATGTACAGACTAAGCGTTACTGAGTTGAAGTAATATAGGCTTCGTATTTCCTGCAATAAGCTTTTTGGAAAGCAGGCCGACGTTAAATTCTCGCTGTTATGTAAGAATACAAACATGAAAAGTAAAGAGAAAGAACTCCATTTGACGTTCTCCTTATGCCTGCATACACAACCGTGACACTATCCTAATGGTTTTGGGTGATGAATAAAAGATAATGAATGCATATATGTGAGTTTTTGCCATATGTAGAGGTTAAAGATACACGAATACATTCTGTTTTCAGACGCATGTGTATTGGATAGTTATTTCAGTTGTTTTCTTAGATGTGTTATCATTTTAGAAATCAAACTGCACCATTTCGGTAAGCTGTTTTCGTTTCAAATTCAATGATCCTCTGCTTTTTACCAATCGTTTTACATATATACAGTATGCTTTTTCTATCATGTAGACTACCATACACCTTTCGGTGATTTGTCGTGTTTCTCATTGAATATGGATGAGTAGATTAACGTCCGTCTGAATATAGGGAAACCTCTGGCATGATCGTTAGAGCACCTTCAATAAAATCATATTTAGTATCTCTCAGCGTTGGCTTGACTCGTAAAAGCCATAAAGCAATATGTTGGAGTTTTCACGAGAAGTAGTCTGTTAACTGACTTCGAAATGTTAAGGGCTCAATCCATCTTGATCAAAGTATAAGTATGTAAACATAAACCTAGCTTTTCTCTACACCTTTTACGCCCAAGGTATTGCAATTTTATTTGCATGCTGTTGATGTGATGTAGATCGAAAACGATACATCTGTAATTCTGATCATGTCTTTCAAGTCCTGCATGTGAAAAGATATTTTATTATCAGATTACGACCCAACCGTTCAATGTGTGCAACAATTTCATTAGCCAAATCTAGACATTATTTTAATTAGTTAATCCGTTCGTTGTATCGACATAAGAATCAAGTATTAATTAAACATATTGTATTTCTATATCATACCAAACTGACGCTAATCTAACGATAAGACGAATAGAGTTGCTTCCCTTATCACAGAGCGTTAACGATTGAAACCGATTGTCTTGCCAAAGACTTGCCTTTACGGGCGTTTTTAATAGGGCCAAGGCTTCAATAAAATTATCACTGATATCTGGAGATGGTCTACTGAAGACATGTCTTTCATGTGAATGAGCCTAGCAACGCGTTGGTTCACTGTGTATAAGTAAAGACACACCTTTCATTTTCCTTTATGAGCCATAGTAACATAACTACAAAATATAACCTTTACAGTCTTCACTGACTGAATATGAGTCAATTATTGCTGAATAAGAGACCAATACAGGTTTGGCCAGATACTCACAACAAATACGATAGTATACTACGAGTAAAGTTGTACACTTTTCAAGGTGTTTACAGCAATTCAATCTAAGATATTTGAGATTTCGTTTATCGCTTCAGGAGAAATGCGATCTTGTAGTTTATACAAAGTATTGTTGATGCTGGTTTGCTGTTTTCCGATATTTCAAGGTAAGTAATTAGCTGTGGTGTTAAAGGTTCTACCGTGATCGCTTTCATATTTCTATATCCAGCATCATGGTACAGCACGTATGCTTATGTGGGGCTAATGTTGATTGGATTGAGATATCGGCTAAACAGTTTCAGTAGTTTATGGTTTTAGATACGTCTGAACAATTAATCAAGTAGAACTAAAGATATACTCAAAGGTAAAGAAAAAGCAATAACTTATTCATAGAGAATCAAACAAATGCTCAGCAAGTAACATCATCCACTTAAGAGGACAAAATACAGAATACCATGAATCGTATCATCTAAAACAGTCATACGAATGTGAGAAAATGACAGAATTCCATACAATAGCAATTATTCTTTTGATAGTGAGAGGCTTGTTTTGAGAAAGAAATGATAAGCTTTATTTTCCTTTTGATATAACATAACATAACATAATATAACATAAATTTTATTGTAAATAAAGGCCTCCGGCCCAGAATACACACAATGAATAGCATAGCAATCATGTTAAAATGAATTGATTAAACATACAACATTATTTACAAACTAATACAAGTGCATTGATTTAGCAGATACTTTTTGCATATTCAATTAGCCGTATAGAACTAGCAGATGTACATGGATATGAATCGACGGCCCGGCGCAAGACCGGACAAAGTCATATTTTGCAAAATACGACTCGGTCCAGTCATGCACACACCCATCGAAACCCATCGAAATACATCTGCAAGTGAGTAAATTAAATAAAACACGTACCTGTATTAGAAACAGTATCTGAAGGATATTGGCTTGTCCAGTGTAATGAACGACTAATAAAGCAATAATAATAATAATGAAAAAGTGTTTGCATCTATTCTTTCTCAATTGTTTTTAAGTACTCTTCTCTTAGAAGTGAAGCCCTGTATATATACGTAGACAATGATAGTATACTGCTCTCTCTGGGATCCGACATAATGCTATAAAATCCTTCCCTACAAATGGCATTAGTTATCCACGTTGTATTGAAGCATTCTAGTCTTATATCGCAATACAATTTACAGATAAAAAAGAAATGAAATTCGTCTTCAACAAGAAACAAATCATGATTAATTAAACAATGAGTACAGTATCGTATTTCTCGATCGATATTCAAATGCCCCCCTTTCTCTATCATAAGTTCGTGTCCTGAGCATCGGAAGTTCGAAAGCGCTCTTTTTTTAGGAAATGGCATTGTTACAGATAAATATCGCTATGTGTTTAAAAGAGTTTTATAGCACTTGTAATGTTCTGCCTTTGGAGAAGCGTTGATAGTCGATTGTAACTTTTGTATGGTACAGGCTTTGATGCGATCTGTAAACGCCGACATGAACATCCTGGCGTCACCCACGTCCTGGTTGATCCACACGTACCCGAAACCATTCTCAAAAAGTAGCTTTCTAATGTTTGTAGCCCATGTGTTTCGACCTGCGTCGTCTATGTGTTTTATCATAACATAGCACTGATGCGGGTATCTATCATTTGGTAACTGTAGAAGTTTTATCCAATACTTAACACACTTAGCCATATAATTAACGTAGATAGGTGTTCTACCACATTCACTCAGTGCAAGGAAACCTGGGGCAAATTGTTTAAGACCACATATACGTTTACAAAAATTGACGTGAATTCGTTCTGTGCAGTCTGAGTATTGATATCCCCAAAACCTATTACCTGTTACTCTTATTTTGCAGGGAATCTAACAATACATTCTTCGGGGTTTAAATGCGGTCAAATAGCCACGATAGTATGTTCAAGGACAAGTGATACCGTGACTGAAATCTCATGGTTTAGGAATGATATACGAACTCGATTATGCATACTCACCATGTGTCTATTTCCAACCGAAGGAAATTACAACTTTAGTGCCGATGGAGGTGTATGGACTTTGACCATAGATCCAGTAGAGTGGAAAGACAACAACATAACGTTTACATGCCAGACACCTAGTCCTGGTATCGAAGCCCATGTTAGAGTCTCAAGTACTATTGACGTATCAGGTAGAATTCAAATAATAAACCACTCTTATATCAATTGTATCGTTCATCAACTTTAATTTAAAACGTTATATAAATTAATCAAATGGTAAACCCCAAAACAAACACGTTTATTCAGACTTCACAAATTACGTTATCCGTTAGGCTAGACAAAAATGCCTTGATCTGCAGGAAACCCTTGCCTAAAGACCTGTTTTATTGTCTGGTGCGCGCATATTACACAGGGGGTTTAAATACTTTAACTGTTGTCACAATAAGTTAGTAAATTGTGTAAATCAGATCAAAATACAATAGTTAATTTACTTAATAATGGGGTAGTTATCAATATCAGCATACTCAAGGCTGATAAACTATTACTTTCGTTTAAAACATTTCTCTTTCTGAATTAATTGCAGTTGTCATAGATGATACCTCAGCGTTGACTACATACGAGAGCACCATGGATATGAAGCTTATGGCCATGTCAAATTGTGTCCATCCTGTTGGAACTGTCAAAATCACGTGGCAGTGCGTACAGGCTTATAACGTAAGCTTATAATGTAATGTTGTCTCAGGACAAAGAGCGAAAAAACAGACCGTAGTGCACACTTTAAATGGTTACATCAAATATACTTGGTTCCAGCCGACTTCCATAGAATGTTACACAGACCATGATTGTATTGTATTAAAAAGATTAAGAACATAATCAATTAGCAAATTCGTAATTTTCAAAAGTACCATAAAAAACACTTTTGTCTTTTCAATGACTCTTTTAACCGTAAATCAGTCTTGTCACAGTCGAATTACTTCATAGTTGCATTTTGATGTATGCTTATTGTTGTTTTTGTCCTTTTTAATGTAGCAAAATATAAACATTGGGTTTATGAAATACATATTTTGGATATTCTCCTAATATGTTGCCTTTACGTAAAACATAAGCATATGTTTGCAAAAGGTATTATTACCAAGCATGTAGAAATGCACTTTCTGTGGGGAAAAAGTAGCATATGATCACAAAGACTGCATTGCCTAGCAGTTTTGTCTTCAATAATATTTCTGTTTAATTAATGCATACTGGTTATCATTCGGCACACTGAACTCGTTAATTCTAAATTCTTTGATTTATATGCAGTGTAATCGATTAATGATGATTTTATACGCCCAAGCATTGCTTTCTAAAAAATAAATCCCCTTACTTGGACCTATAAAGAGATCTACAAAAGCTAAGCATTCTATAACTATCACAATGGTAGGTTTTGGAATCGTACCTATATTCTTCTAGCTTCAATTTATGTGAACTAATAATACAGTTCTATCAATCACTCAATCAATCATTCCTATATCTTTTTTGTCTCATATCATTACCAGGTCCAGATCACCGACGTTGATTGTCAACTGGACATTCTAACCACATACACGTCCGAGTGTAACGACATCAACCGCCAATGTGCTGGCCATGGTACCTTTGTTAAAGGAAGTGTTGCTGTTCTGTCTGTCTACAGAGGGGAACGCTTCAAATGGGTCAAGGTTAAAGCGACATTTACAGATGGAACAAACATTATAGAAAAGATTTCTGGTCGACTGAGACAAAAAGGTTCTTCAATAAATGCATTTTTTAATGTTACATTTTATTGAGAAAATAGCAGAGCATGTGTTATCGTATTGTTTACTTAAACTAGATACACCATATTCTTACATTCCCTCTTCTAACATCATACTACCTTTTATTTCCTGACGAAAAATACATTATGGACTGATTTCTTAGAAGATGGAATATCATTCCTTTGGTCAGACGTATAGACCACTGTCATTACGCTATGAGCTCGATTAACACAAGTACCTTCAAAATTCTTTGCTCGGTACGCTTCCGTGGTACCTTGTAATGGTCCAACAGCATGTAGCATTTCGACCTTGGACGAAGTTTTTAGGGGTGTATACGTAAAGTGTTCTAACACTTCTACAACAACGGCAAATTCATTAAAGTATCATGAAACATGTATTTTCTTAAAAACATTTACAGATTGGTCTCGTAAAATATCATGTTTCCCTTTATCATTTTCAGTGAGGGAATTACCCAGGCTTCTACTTTTGTTTCCAAAAGGAAATTTCAGTACAACACTCGATTCGAGCTTAACGATGACATGTTCGTTCACTGGACTGGTGCAAAACGCAGATGATTTATTTATTGTTTCTTGGTTCAGAGACGGGTCGTTGTATGGGGAAGTGAGTCAGAATTGTGTTGGTTTGAATGAGTCAAACGACAACATTAACATGTCTTGCCCAGATCTTAATTATCAACAGTTAACAATCAATACAATCGACATGACGTTCAACCAGACCTTTTGGAGATGTGATCTGGTTGTTTACACGGTAAATGGATCATCATACAAAACAAGCAGTGAAGCGAGCGGACTGATTGTTGAAGGTAGGGTTAATTGAATTTCGTGTCATTTATTTTACATTTTATTCTCTTTAGGAACGTTTCAATTTCTGCAGATGGTCATTCAAAACTGTTTCAATTCGTTAGGTATTAGACCAGCGGTGGTGTTAGACTGTAGTCATTGATTTCCAACACGACATTGCAACACAGCGATCGGTGTTCTAGTATTGACTGGGGTCATTTCTTTTCTTGCACCTACATACAAAGCAAACGTGTGTATGTATAGTTTAAAGGGATTCGTAAGCAATAGACGTATAGCCTTGTCGCACACTACAGATACATCAATGTTTAACTGTGTCTATAAGGTGGTGACAGGTAAAATCACTAAAATCATCGATCTAGCTTTGCTGTGTGTATTGTATAAACCAATACCAAACGGTACTTGAGAAGCATTTACGTTAATTTGTTTACTGGTTTGATTCCAGATGTTCCAACTGTTCTGATCACCGACAGTAATGCAACAGTGAATGACGCTTCAGCTGTGTTGCAATGTACGCTTTCATGGGTGCCCCAAGAGTATATTCATGTTGAGTGGCAGCACATCTGGCCTGGGTACGGAATAGTCCAACACTACAATGGCCTGGGAAATAGTTCAACATTGACGCTTTCGCCATTGACATACGAGTATTCTGGAATCTACAACTGCTCTGTTAGCTCTACTGATGACATCGGTCGGAATTTGACTGTGAGATACGGATCGGCATTCCTTAATGTAGGAAGTAAGTCATTTTATACTTGTATGTAGTATACTGACATCCAAGCGTTAAACCTGAACGGAGACTATTGTTATTCAGGATGATCTTTCTTAATTAAAGTTTACTTAATCTGCCCGTTCAGTCTTATGACGTTCCAAAGAATGTGGTAATAATACATCAATAAAGCGAAATCGTTTCATGCGTTCGCCATATGTCAGTCACATCAAATTCGCCAAGTTTCTAGTAACACAAACGTCGCCATAGGATAACTTAAATGTTAACAAACTCTTGATTGACGATAGTGAATATATCAAGCATATTGATGCAACATGTAAATTATATGTTGAAATGGCAAGTATGTAACCTACGACAGTTTAATCGTTAAAGGAACTATACTGTATTGAGTGTCAAGAATACTGGAGTGTACATAATTCATTTGCAATTGCGAACATTCTTCTGCAAGAAAAGTCGATAAATGTAACAACCTAATGATAGCCAAAGGGTATCTCCATCCTTTCTCTTTACAAATATTAAATCAATTACAGCATTCATTTGAAGTTAAGACAGTATTCATCAAATCTGAATTACTTTCTTTATGCAAAATACGGGTAGAATGTACTATTACCGACACCATCACTTCTCTTCTTGTAGCATTTCCTATCATCACCACGACAAGCCCAATAGAGTATTTCACCAGACTGCCTGGAGTTGTGACAGTGTTTGTCGACCTCTACTCAAACAGAGATGAAAACAATGTAGAATGTACCTGGAGATTAGAACCGATTAACTGTTCCTCGCAATTTCTAGACGGCGATATCGATTTGCCAGTGTTTGGGACTACCATAAAAACAAAGGGAACCATTGCTAAGATATCATTTACTCTTCTTCGTACAGACCAGTATGAAACGTACAGCAAAATCTGTGGCGATATTGGGGTATCAAGGCTAGAAGTAAACGTCATTCCTGCAGGTATATTTTCAGTTTTTCATGAATAAAAACCGCTTTTGGGGCATTATTCAGCCACCAACAATGCTTTCCCTTCATTTTAACCATGGCTTTCCCTCGTTTATCTGAAAATGGCTTCTCAACACAGTGACCCAATCCAATCAACCGAAGAGAAATAAACACAGTCATTACTATCATTCTCTTAAAGTCTTAAGTTTGCCGGTAATCATTTGATTAGTATTATGTTAATGTCGTAGTACACGGAACACTCCGTATCTTCTTTTATATAAAGGAATAAAGAAGTGTTATCTCGTACAGGATTAGCACAGCCTTAAATAAGTAATGTGTCAATATAAGTGACAAATTGATTCCCAAAGTGCGAGGAGAAGGGAATGCTCACTTGAAAATTGTTAGAGCATGAGTTCCTTCACAGGATCACCATTACTTCTTTAATACCATTAACACGTGTTTATTCCATTGTTCATTATGCTTTTATAATGTTGTCTATACATATGATGAACGCTGACAGATAGGAGCTTTTTTTTAATGAGGTTAGTTGAATATGAACCTGCCGTGGTGAAGATGGTATTTGCAAACTTCCAGGCTAGATCCTATGCCCAATTAAGACCAACCAATTTGTTGTGAAATGTGCTTGGGAAAGACATTTTTCCATATTTGAACTGACACGTCTTTGAGTTAGCATGAATAAGTGCTACATAACTTACACAATTACGTGTATATGAGACAGCGTCAGATTAAAACAAAGTAAAATATAAATGAAAAGCGATTCCGAAACAAACACAATGTGTTTCTCGAAGTTGTTTCCAAATGTTTGGATAGAACCGATATTCTTCTAGTTTCAGATGCTACAGATACTAAGCATTTGGATACAGGTGCGAAAGTCGGGGGTTCCGTTGGGGGAGGGGTGGCTATACTTATCGGTGTTGTAATCATCGTAGCGTGGATTACCTGTACACGAAGAAAGGGGACAACATCTGCAGGTAATGTGTTGGTTCCCCGGCGTGAATCGTGGATTACCTGTACACGAAGAAAGGGGACAACATCTGCAGGTAATGCGATGGTTATCTCCCGTGAATAGTAATGGTCTCTTATGATAATTTAATACCAGGACTCCCTTTCGGTGAGAAGTCCGCATTGGTCTGGAAAATATCCAACCGAGCTTAAGGCTACAATCTGCATATACCATAATATATTTGATCTGATACTAATCAATCAGCGTAACTTTGTGATTGTCATCTTGCTGCACATGTCTCTGACTCTTAACAGGTTTTGTATTCTAGTGTGTAACATGTTCTTATTCTTATCAACTAGTGTGTTTCAGAAATGTCTTAAGTTGCCATAGTCAGTAAACACGAGCGATTTTACGTTTATGTCAAACAATGTTTAATTCCCTGTAGGGATACATGTTCTGATGGAGATGGTACAATAGAAGCATGATTCACCCATTGAGCGTCATTGTCTCTTGTGTTATATTCTGAAGACATGTTCACAGGAAACGAGACAAATGTATGATAATTTTGCACTGTTACATAATTTTTTTCAACTAAAGCATGTTTAGTCAAGTTTACTAAAATGAACGTTTTGTTTATCTTCACAGCGAACACACTTCACCACAGGGCAATACATCAGACAGGTTTTGCAAGTTATTTGTTAAGAAGTTTAGAAGAATGTTAAAATTCAAATGACCCTAAGAGTAATATCCTGGGTGTCAGATACTATTATATGATGGGGAACATCGAAAGCTTGAAGGTTATCAGCTCTCGATGCCAGCTTTCTGGAAACATAACCAGTACTAACGCCGATTAACAAGAGGGTTCTTAATGAACACTGTTTGATTCCATGAAGTAAATATACCTGTATGGTTGCATGCAGTTCTGATCGAATTGATTAATTCATTTGAATTTCCCATAAAAAATTCTCAATCAAACATGCTGAAACGTACTGTAAAAACTGGCGTGTTGATTTATGTACAGTTGTTTACTGAGATTTAACACAGACTGATCACATTTCATTACCGATTAAGCACATAACTTACTTATTAAACAAACTTGTCGATGCAATGTATGCTGTTTGTCATTCAAATTTAAACTGATAATCGAGTTCTTGTTGAGATTTTGAAACCGACTTTTACAAAAGCGATTAGCTTTAATAATCGATTTGTCTGTTTTTGACCGGCTTTTAAATTTATCTTAAAGGTATACAGTTGGAAGTGGACCAATGTGTGTACTATAATATTGAGAGGTAGGTGGGAATTCTCAACTTATCACTATGAGGGTATCATTTATGTATGATACTACCTTTGGTTATTTACTATGTCTTTTAATCAGGTATTTCGGGTTTGAGCAAACCAATTTTTATGATTTCAATTTGATTTCTTGATTTTGCAGTGTCCAAATCTATATATGAAAATTGACCAAGTATTTGATATCTAAAAACATAGTTTTGTTTTATCATTGCGTGTATCCTTAAAACGGTTTCATTTGTGAAGGAACGTACTGTTGCAAGTTTGAATGTGTTTGAAATTCCCGTTTCAATACACCTTTACACAATTCTTTCACACATATATTATCAGAGACATAGGTAACATGTTATCTACGTCTCTGATAGTATGTTGAGGATGTTTATAATCTAGATGATTATGTATCAGGGTTTGTTCTAGTCCGATTACCGGCGTACTAAAGTGGTTTAGTGTTAATGGGCAGGTTATCAAGACGCAGTCTGTGTTTTCCAAAACTGTAGCCAACGCTATGGCAATTTTTGACAATTGAAATATGTGATCGCTTCGTTTTACATAGGTTATATGAATAACAAGTCTTGCGAGAAATGATACTTTCCTGTCATTGTTTTTGACCAATGAAATAACCTAATATTAAAAAGAAAACAAAAATAGCATTCCTATTATATCTGCATGTAAACTACGTGTGTATCATTTTATTGATGGATTAATGCCTGAGTGTTTAAAATGAATTATCGCAAATATTATTGATTCGTAATTCCTTCATCTTATCACAATCTATACATGTTTTACAACAGGAACACGTACGAAGAGCTGCATGACAGACAAAATGACATACACGACTACGACGTTACCATTCCCCAGAACGGTGAGTTCTTTAACTATTCGAACTATTTTGTAGTAATGTTGTGTAATTAGTACAGTACATCAATTCAATAATTTTAGAGTTATGACAAGACAAGTATATATATATTAGGGGTCCGTATATATTAGTTGTCTTTTTCACCGTTTAGTGTGACAGAGTGTGAAGCGGAGACAAACCAATGACAGTACAGTCTAACTTGTGTTAAGAGGCCAGCCTATGGGACAGAGAAAATTGGCTGTTTAAGACAGGTTGGCTGCTTAACACAAATTCATGTACACTATAAATCTGACAATGGGAATTTCTGTAGTGGTTGTTGAAGGCAGGTTGGCTGCTTAAAAGGGTGGCTGCTTAACACAACTTAGACTGTACATGTAACTCTTCTATATCTTAGTTGACTTGCATTATTAAGACATGCATTTAAAAATATCGAGACATGCAAAACAAAAAGTAGCACGTGTATTTTCTTTAGTTAACTCTTCCATAATAGCATGCAGAGACATATTCAGCAGATGACATTTCAAAGCGCGGTAACTAAAAGTCCATGTCTCATTTTTGTAGAGAGTTTTTTGTATTTAACAGGCTCAATGTCGTTTTTGTACATCACGAGTGTCGTCTGATTGTTTGAAGTTGTTTGGTAGATATAACACATCCATCAACAGGCCCAATGCAGTATCTGTACATCACACGTGTTGTCTGATGTTGATTTATGTGATGTTTTTACAATATCTAACATATCCATTCCAGAAGCCGATGCTGAACTGTCGACCGATAGGGGTGATCCATATGAAAACATGTAGCTTTAAAGCTCACAATTATACAGGACACCCATTAAATAGAACGCGCGGCGGCTTTGAATTTGGGTCTACGTGTTCAAGTTACGTTCTAATTGATGCCTCATCACGTTATTGTGTTTCCGTACAAGTTTGTGTAATATCCATACAGCTTTCCCGTGGCATGGTTCAATGTGGCTTCTGCACTTTCCAAATAAACAGTCTAATGTACTAACTTTTCCTCATGTATTTCAATTCCTATTTACACGGTTCATTCTCAAAAGAAGGTAGATGTATTGATAAGTATTTGACAAATGAAGCAGGTGCCCGGCCTGGATTAGAATCCAGAACCCCTCTGTGGTGCGTATGGATCAGGGTACCGTTTTATGAACCGACTTTTGGAAACTATTGGCGTAGGTAAACACGGATCAACATGAAAAGTATCCTAAATGAAAGTACACTATTGCAATGAGACACATTATTGGAAGCGGCTCGTATTGACGATTCCAATGATGTTTTACTTTGCAATATTGCTTGAACTTACGCAAATACATAGCGGGAATGTAAAACGCTTTCCAGGTGCAAACACGTATTTCCAACCTAGAAGTCTGCTTTGTCAGGTACAAGGATTCATAGAACTGTATATATCATTTTGGGGTCTAAGGCAATCGGAACTACTTTGGTTTTTCCGTGCGCTATGATATAAAACTCGGATGTAAGTGTAGGGTTACAATTTTTCGGGTAATAAGCCCCCGGAATATAACACATTTCCACAGGGTCCACATTAAGTAGTTCAATGTATATGGAAGTGTTGGACATCCTTTTAAATCATTTTGTATCGCTAACTCACAAGAAATGGCGAAATGATAAATTGTTACATATGAAGTTGTGTCCTTAATCAAATTAAACGACTTTTTAGATTTCACATTAAAATCTATTTTTGAAAACGAATTTTAAGTGAAGTCATTCTTGCGGGAAACAATATGGCAGCATCCATAGTTTTTTAAAGAGGCGTTTTCATTGGATAAACCCGATGTGTTCAGATTGGGTATAGGGCACATTTATTCAACTAATTCGTTTCCAATTCAGTGAATATGAAAACTTAATATCTACCGATGCGATATCACTTAAATCCCGATGAAATTTGCCATGAATTACATAAAACGAAAGGAATTGTTTGCACGAGTTTAGACATTAAATTGATCAAGGACTCACCCTTTGATATATCTTATGTTTTCTCGTATTTTTATAATTAAATATCTGGTTCTATAATGTCCTAATCGAGTCAATTTGAAATACCATGGGCATCTTCTTCTTTTCGTTCGCCCTACACAGTCAAGCCAGTCTCCCCTATGAATTTGGCGGTCTTCTTCAGGTCCTGTATGTCTCCGTGTAGCTTGCAGTTCACTGGGACAGCTGATGGCCACGTTTCAGTTCTCTGCTGGCTGTATCGCATGCATCTTTGGAGGACATGCTCTAAAATATGCTCAACTTCAGCACATGGACAGAGTGGTGATTGTACCAGCTTGTATTTCTGTACATATGAGAATTCAGTCGTTTGTCACCTGATCTCAGTCTAACAAGTGTAACCTGTTCTGGCCTGTCAAGCAGATGATAAGCATCCTCTGGTTTGGGCCTCATCAGATCTTTGATAATGGCTACTTTCTCAGAGTAGCTTACACTGAGTTTGGTTTGTTCAGACTTTGCTCCTTGTTTTGCCAACTTCTCTGCCTTTTCGTTACCAGGAATTCCACAATGTGCAGGAATCCACTGAATCGCAACTCTGCAGACGGTGTTGAGTTGGTGAAGTGCTCTGGCTAGCTGGGGTAGTTTTCTGTTTGTCAGGGTCTGGATAACTGACTGAGAGTCTGTGAGAAAGACGACACAAGAGCTTTCATCTACCATGTTTTCAACTTTCGAAATAGCTGTCAAAATTGCTTCAGACTCGGCTCTGTAATTGCTGCAATGAACTCCTGTTGATACACTGGCCGTTTCGGTACAGTATCTGGGCATTAAATGAGAACACCAGCTCCACCGTCTTTGACAGCATCAGTTGCTGAGCCATCTGTGTAGACATGGGTCCATTTTTCAGGGGGATACTCGTCATTGATCATGGCTAGGGTGTTGACTTTTCTAGTGTTGTCATTTTCGTCTTTCCTCTTGTCTAAGTTTGGAACGCTTGTGCAAATTTTAATTGTAGACAGGTCACTGCTATTGTCGCAAAGATCTGTGAAGTCTGTTTTGCCCAAAGGTGTGGTTTCGATACTGAGGGATGTGTGCATCTGTTCGAGCGCATTGGCCTCATGGACAAAACTCTTGCGTTGGAGTCTATTTTTGTAAGGCCTTGCTGTCTATCTTTCATGGGGTGTTCTGGCAAACAGAGTCTAACTTGTGTTAAGCAGCCACCCTTTTAAGCAGCCAACCTGCCTTAAACAGCCACTACAGAAAGTCCCATTGTTAGATTTGTAGTGTTAATCAATTTATGTTAAGCAGCCAACTTGTGTTAAACAGCCAATTTACTCTGTCCCATAGGCTGGCCTCTTAACATAAGTTTAACTGTACTCATATTTTTGAATTTGTAGCAGGATCTTTGTCTTTCTCCTGTCTTGGAAAGGCTGAATTTCAGTGATTTGCTCCATAAATTTGATTGGGGTGGATCTAGTAACACCAGTCATAATGCACAGAGCTTGGTTTTGGACCTTATCGAAGGTTTGTAAGGTTGTCTTTGAAGTGGTGGACCAGGCAGTTGAGCTATATTCTAAGTGGGGTCGTCTTGTTCCCTGAAACACTGTTTTCAGTATCTGCTCATCTGCTCCCCATGTTGTGCCAGCAAGCTTTCGCAAAATTGCCAGTTTCTTCCTGGCCTTCCCTTCTGCATGTGCAATATGTGGCTTCCAGGTCTGTCTCTTATCAAATACCACACCAAGGTATGTAGCTTTGCTCCCTTCTTGCAGTGTAGATGCTCCCATCCTTATGTGTCCAGCTTTCTGCTTGGATGACACGGTAAACAGTGTGGTGGATGACCTGTCCTTGTTTATTGTGACACACAAGTATTCCGACCAGGTGTGTAGTTTGTTGATGGCATCCTATATTCTAAGTGTAGCGGTGGTGGCATATTCTCCCTTACACTATAATACCAGGTCATCTGCACACAAGGCTGCATGTACTCCCCGTGAAAGTTCTGCTATCATATTATTTATGAGTTGAAAGAAGAGCGTTGGAGAGAGAACTCCTCCTTTTCGTACCCCTTGTCTTAATAAAAACTTTCTACTGTTGATCCTATCCAGACTGACTTTAGTTCTCCTATTTTGGAGGTACGACTTAATCTATCTGAACTCCCCATCTCAATAGCTTTACCAGGAGACCATCCATCCAGACCTTGTCAAAGGCTCGCTGTAGGTCAATCCAAGCTGCAAGGACAACCTTGAGTTCTTGAAAAGCATCCTCAATTTCTTGAGCTAGATATGTTGTTTGGTCTTCAGTGGACCGGAACTGTCTAAAGCCAGTTTGCTGTGTTGCCAGTAGATCGTTAGTCTCTAGGTGGTACTTCAGGCGTTCGTTGACAATCCTCTCCATGGTTTTCCCTACACAATTTGTAAGGTTCATGGGGCGGTAGCTTCCTGCCTCTCTGGGGTTCTTGCCTTTCTTTAGGATCGGAATCATAATAGCTTCTCTCCAGATTTGCGGTAGACTACCTGTCTCCGAGCTGCTGTTGTAGATGTCCAGGAGTTTGCACACTGCTGTGTTGCCGGGGTTTGTCAGCATTTCATTTGTGACACCATCTGGGACAGGAGACTTCCTGGTTTTAAGTTGTTTAGGTACTGCATTTGGCTTGACTGTGAGAGGCTATGTACTGGCAGAGAAGTCTTATGAACAAAGTCTGCTTTCCTTTTCACCAATGCAAATGGCTAGCCAGCGGTGGGAGGCTGAAAACGGAAGGTGACAAGCACACGACACACAACACACCACAATTTCGCATCGCAGACCTTTGGCATACATATCATGGACATAACATTAACCATTAGGTAGTACTGAGCGCATGTATTTGTTTTCAATCGAATGTTCCTGATCCTTTCTTAATCTATAAACAAGGATAACTCAATGACGATATAAGCTTACAAAGGGATTTATTTCAAATGTTACGAGACTGGAATGCATTTGCCGAGAGACATGGACTCTTGTAAGGAAAGCCTTACTGAACTGGTCTATCATGTGTTAGTATCTTCCCATTAATTGTTGACTTTGATGTGTTCAAGTAACGCATTACATCTATCATCACACAGACTGAATGTATTTGCTTATCACCCGACATAGTGCTATGCGTCATAGGATAATTCTTTGAAACTTTCGAAAATAAAGGAATAGGTTAATTTAACATTTCAGCAGAGAAACCAGATGAAGTTTGACATTTTTCATTTCATGAAAATCCGAGGGAAATCCGACATAATCTAAATATAGCGTCATACTATGAACAACCGGTCACGTGACGCTCACATGATACTAAGACTACACGCTGAAAACAATCATGGACGCTGACGCTAGTATCTTCTAAGTTAGGTGTACATCGTCACGTGACAGGCACTTGACAGCCCATGTGACGTAACTAATAACCATATAGCTGAAGTAACATACAAAAGTCGAGGACGTGGGGGTTTTCCGTCAATATCATTATTTATACCGCGATTTCGGCGATTTTTTTAAATGAATATTTGTAAGAAGCATACGCAAATTCTACTTTTTACCTATATATATTTAGTGTATGACGTCCAGGATATTTAAGTCTCCTAAACAGGAATCGCCGTTATTTTGAATGGAAAAAAACGGATGATAAGCTGTGGGATCCCACATCCCTTTGTTATTTATTTATCAGGTAACCAACGTCGATTTCTTTAGAAGTTACCAACGCCTTTTGATAACCAATGCAAAACTTATGTAACCAATGCCTTTAGACATCAGACTAATGCAACTACGGTCTTGTAACAATAAGCAATGTTTTTAAAACAACGAAGCCTCCCTTTAAAAGAAAAAAGTGTTAGGTCAAAATGTGTGCTTGTTATAGAAAATGACTCTTTTAAATATGCTTACATAATTATCTTATCAAATTGTAACAAGAATAAAAAGGCAAGAGATATAGAGCCAACACAAGGAAATAGTGATTAATCACCCAAGCTAAGTGATCTATGAATGACACTTTAGTGCACTTAGCATGCTAGACAAAATAAGGCTTGTAGGCATCCATTGTCAGTATCTGTTTTATTCTTTACTAGGTGTATACATTGTTTAACCTACATTCTCATCCAATGAGAATGCGTCAATTTGAATTTTTTTGTTGGTTTATTTTCCATAAATTACTATTCGAGCGTTCTATCTGGGCTCTATGAGACTATTACTCTGGTATCACGCATGCACATAAATGTGTAGTTTTAGGCTCCACCTCCAAATCAATGACACATGTAAGCCTACCCTACGGTAGCGATGGAAAGATCGCTGTGACGTCGCAGGGAGAAATAAACACAGAAATAAATAAAAAGGAATTACAATTAACTGGGTTATAGGGTTTAATCCTTTATCCTAACATCGTTGTGAAAAAAAGAAACTGAACTATCTTAACCTTTTACCCCATTAGGAATAATGTGACGGGTACAAATTGAAAGCATCAACAGACAACACATATATACATTATGAAAAATCACAGTTTCTCTTTGAAATTGAAAAGAAAATATTGTGACAAAAGGAGAAATTGCTCAATTTCTTCTTTTGTCACAAGGGCTTCTCAATTTTTCTGCTGTAGGTGAGAAACGAATTATGGAGTAACGGGTTAAACTCAATCACTGATAAACAAAACTTAAACATAAACTGAATGCTATCAAGTTGATAATATGTGGCGGAAAAAGAATTACATTGCAATCTACATCACTGGGTAGTGCAGTTCTCTTCTTCCAAATTTGGTATGGCAGATTCTTGGCATGAAATTGACAGCCGCGGAAGGCGTGGTTTATGTCGAATTTCAAAATACTGAGCAGCAGTTTTATGCCATTCGCCGATCACACTCGTAGAAGCGTGGTTTGCCAGCGTCAAATAGAGCGCTCTATGGAAATGTAGGTTAAACACTAAATATAAGTTAGAGGCTAGATAGTGAAATTTAAACGATATAGAAACCCCGTCAGTCGCTATCGCTCCTTCCTTGGGGTTTCTATATCGTTTAAATTTCACTATCTAGCCTCTAACCTATATTTATATATAGTCTTTTTCATTTTCAAATTCTTAAAGTTCACATGGATCACAGGGGGTTGCAAGAAGTTGGATCACAGGGGGTTGCAATAAGTTGAAACACAGGGGGTTGCAAGAAGTTGGAACACAGGGGGTCGCAAGAAGTTGGATCACAGGGGGTTGCAATAAGTACCCATTCATTCATTTATTTAATTGATAATCGGCCCCCATATAAAGATTAACATGTACAGCCAAAGATAAAGCATGTTTAAACAATATACATAGGAGGTTGTTGAAAGCAATCAAAATAGTTACAAAACAAAGTCTACTAACTCTTACTCATAATGAATTGATAAAATTTTCTCTTTTTTGGTAAGAATAGTATACATACATAGCAATATTGCGTACTTCATCTTTATTCTTACGTGTCAAAAGTAAATTAAACTTTTGTATATTTGGATGTTTATAATATCTTTGTTGAAAATACGTATCACGTAGATCAGAATACAGTGGGCAAATAAGTAAGAAATGATATAGATCTTCAGTCTTATTCTTACAATAAAAACAATTATTATTATCTTGTTCATGGTTCTTATAGCGGTTTTCCTCCACAGCTAACATGAGAGTTGCTGTTCTAAAGCATGCGAAAGATTTACGGAACTTGTACAATGTTAAAATGTCTAGATAAGTTTCATACCCAAATGTCGACTTAAAACCAGTATAGTAAAATAGTTTTGTTTCGGTACAGCATTTATTTCTCCATACTTGCAAATACTGGTCTTTCAATCTCTGCAAGTACTGAGCAACAAAATGCTTTTCATTTGTTATCATTTGATTTTCCCAAGCGTAACCAAATCCGTTTTCGCATAAATGACTTCTTAGTCTAGATACCCAATTAACATATCCAAATGAATCATACATTTTTAACATATTGTAACATTTTTTAACATACCTGCTATTCGGCATAATAAGAATTCTCAACCAATACTTTATAACTCTTATACAAGTGTAAACATATAATGGAAAACGACCACAATCGCCAAGGACAGCTGCATCCGAGGTATTCGATGGTACACACATAAAACGCTTACATGCATATTTTTGGACCCTTTCAATACAGTCAAACGATTGAAAACCCCATGCCTCACTCCCATGTAATAATATCGGTGCAATCTTTGTGTCAAAAATTTTAAAAAACAGTTTACCATTGGTAGGTGAAATCCCTTTCAAAGAAGTCAATACTAAGTTCAATGCACATTTCGCTCTAAGAGCATTCTGTTCAGCCATTCTGAACGATGATAAACCACTTGTAAAATCCACACCAACATATGTGAAAGCATTTACACATTCTAAAGATTTATTTTCAAAATAAAATTTGTCATACCTTGAGAGGGGACCTCCTTTTCTAAAAACTACAACTTTAGTTTTTTCAATGTTAACTTTAAGTTTGAAATCTTTGCAGTATGTTTGTAAAACATTTAAGTGTTTTTGAAGACCCATTCTCGTGTCTGCAAGTAACGCGATGTCATCAGCGAACATTAACATGAATATCTCGATGAAATCCGGATTTAACTGTATGCCTTTGTTTCTACTTTTCGATATCAAGTCATGGAATTCATTAATGAAGAGAGTAAATAGTATAGAACTCATCGAACAGCCCTGTCTCAAGCCCACTGGACAATCAATAGGATCACTAAACTCATTACCTGAACGTACAACCGTTTTTACTTAAGAATATATACTTTTTATAGAATTTAATAATTTACCGTCGATACCATGAGATAATAATATAGAATACAACTTCGATCTGTCAACTGAATCAAACGCTTTCTTAAAATCGATGAAGGCTACATACACTTTCCTATGTTTCCTTGACAGATACTTGCTTATTACTGCCTGTAGAACAAAAACATTATCAATCGTTGAATAGCCCGCTCTGAATCCAGCTTGACATTCAGATATCCTGTCATATACTTCAGAATAAAATGTAAGACGTCTTGTTATTATATGTATATAAATTTTACTAAATGTGTCTATTAGTGAAATACCCCTGTAGTTATCAGGGTTATGCACATCACCTTTTTTGTGAACAGGAATTGTTATAGATGTCGACCAACTTACGGGAAATTCACCCGAATTAAATATTCTATTAAATATCTTACGCACATAAGGTAAAACCAGATCTATACAATGGATAAAATGATTAGCCGTAAGGTTACCCGAAGTCGCCTTGGAAGGTTTTAAAAATTTAACGGCATTAATGATTTCGTCATCATTTATGTCATTGTTCAAGATTGAATCCTTAATATCATCGAAATCATGAACAATATCCATACCCTCAGTGTAGTCGGGTAGATTTTCGTTTTCAATGTCTTCTAACGAGTAAAGATTCAGAAAGTGATCAAACCATTGACTTGTTGTTAATTTAGGTATTTTTTGTTCACTATGATTTAAGCTTTTGAGCTCTCTCCAAAATTGCTTTGGGTTATTTAATGAATGTTCAATATTTTTCTTGATTTTTATATTATATGCAGACTTTTTGTGCTTGCATGCAGACTTGTAATCTGCTTTTGCTTTTATATATTTATTAAGATCTTGAACATTTTTGCTCTTTCTGAAAGTTCTTAATGTTTTATTTGCTAAACCTTTTAGTGATTTGCATTCTTTATCAAACCAGGTTTTGCGCTTAATACATTTTGCCGCTTTGTTTTGTGGTGTTTTAGAAAACTTCTTACCTGCATGAAGAAGTTTATTCTTAAACAAATTTATAATATCTGACATAGAATTGCTTTCTTTATCAATCAAATTTGATAAATCATCAAAATCACCGCAAAGAACCGCTGAACATATTTCATTTTTGAATTCCTCGATTCTGTTAATATCAAAAGAAGATTTTGATTTTTCAAAAGGTCCTGCCTTTAACTGTTTATCACTATCATTGATTTGAATAAACTGTTCAGACCTAATAACGCATTTCATAGGCATGTGATCGCTTTCACTTTGGTCGAGTATTTCAAAGTCAATAAGAACATCTAATAAATCGTGAGAGACAATAAAGTAATCAACAATACTACATCCTTGATGACTTACAAACGTGTGGTTACCGTTATGACTATCTTTACCTATTCTCCCGTTTACAATAAACATACTCTGTGTTTTACATAATTCTAGGAGTCGACGACCATAGCTATTGACCTTTTTATCACTTGAAATTCTAATTGGCAATGAATTAATCCCTTTCGTTATTTCATCAAAATCATTGAAAAGTGAAACATTCTTTATTTCGACCAAAAAGTCGTTTTCAATACCAGTTCTACTATTCAAATCACCGGTAATTATTAGATGAAATTCTGAAATACTGGTCCCACTATTTATGCTTTCAAGTAAATTGTCTAAAATCTCAATACCTTTGATACTAGTTTTATCATAGATTGACGAATTCTCAGGAGGTACATAAATACATATATAGATAACATCTTTCGACAAATTAAATAAAGCCCCACATATATGTAACACAATCCCATATGTAAGTTCGTTCATGATGCGTTTAACATAGGAGTCAAAAGAATTTCTGACATAAACACATACTCCACCCATGTTTCTTCCACGACATTTTACCCTATAACTAGAGCACATAAAACATGTATAATCCCCTGAGATTTTACATCGACTTGTGTAATGTCATTTTCCCAGGTTTCAACAAAGCCTAATATATCGAAATCTGCAACAAATCCTCTAAAATTAGAGCATTCAAGTTTGTTGACTAATCCACTTATATTCCACGTCAGAAAAGATATCCCTTCAAAATTATTAAGGCCTTGACCACAATCCTATGCTTCAACTGTTGCTTCACTTGTATCCGTTCCAACTGCTTGTAACCGGTCATCCGATGGTTTTGGTGATCCAAAACCATGCGATGACCCACCAGAAGCAGTTCTATTTAAATCAGTTTCCATTTGTACTAAATCAGTTCCATTAGATTCGGGTTCAGGGATATCATTTCTACGCGTGGCCCTCTTAAACACTCTACTATTTTGTGCGTATCTTCTTTGTTCACGCTTGTACAAGATACCATTCTTATAATATCCCGTAATACCATTCCTACTTAAAGCTTTCAATTTGGCACGCTGGTGAGAGGTGAGCTCATTTGACAAACGTATGCCATTATCGCGAGATTTATCTCTTGACTGAAGAACAGTAAGCTTGGTTTTAAAGTTCTTGAAATTTACAAGAACCATTCTAGATCTATCGTGAACGAATTGGCCAATTCGTCTAATGCTATTAATTTCATATTGATCAAATGCAGTCTCACCAAATGCTACTTTATGTATATACTTGACATATTTATCTAATGTGTGTTCATTTGTTTCAAATTCGTCATCATCGAGACCAAATATTCTTAAAGAAGTCTTTATCGATTCTGCTTCCAAATTGTCTAGACGCTTAGATATTTCTTGCTGGTCAGAACTTTCTCTATCACACATATGACCAAGCTCATTGAAGTCGGACTGTAACATATGCTGTTCCTGTTCTAGGGAGTCAACTTTTGATGCAAGATTGGTCATATCAGCATCTATTGCTTTCTGCTTTGACTCGATTTTGCATAATCTGGATGACACATCCTTGATCTCTTTTCTCAAACAACCTGTTTCCTGTCGTAAAGCAGTCAGTTCATTCTTCACTTGGAGGAGTTCTTGGTTCGTGTTCCAGTTTGAATGTGCGATGGCATCAAGGATAACTTGCGTTTCAGGGTTCGGCACTCGACCAGGGCTAGGTCCAGGGCCGGGATTTAGCTCAACGTCCGAAGATAACAAAAGTAACAGTTGATGATAGCTAACATAGCTCACAGATCTCTCGGAACATAACCCACCTTGCATCTTGTTACTATACATTGCCATCATAGGGATCAACCGTTCAGGATATGCTTGTGAAACACAGCTACTAATGATGATTGATTTGTTTGTCTCTTTGCTGTTTGTGAAATGGTGAGATATAGCTATTGCAGATGAAAGCAATAAAAAGGCAACGAACACAGAATGGAAGTTATAAGTTGCAAGAAGTTGGAACACAGGGGTTTGGAAGAACTTGGATCACAGGGGGTTGCAAGAAGTTAGGCCTGGAAGAGGAAGAAGTTCTGCTCTGTAACCCATTCATCGACGCCTTGAATTAGCCATTTACATCATGCCTGTAAAACAAAAAATATATATATACAGTAAATAACCATGTTGTAGGGAGAACAATACTTATGTTGGATTTTGAATGCTATCCTCTGCTCTGCTATTCCCAAGCTGAGTAGTAATTACTCATAAAAGCTATAAACCAATAAGACAACTGGAATGGTCTAGACACCTCTTACAGATGAAATTTTGTGATGCGTATAACATCGTGCCAACAATATTTCAGTTTTATAACGACATTCTAGGGATTCACCAGTGCTAGGCAAGGGTGCCTGTAATGTATTTCCAAGGACACTCACACGATACTAGCAGTGAACGTGAAACTCAATACCTCACGGGCTGTCAGTTCACTAACTTTATCATTTGGCCACGAAGTACCCGAACGACACACTCCAATTTTAACAGAAAATTTAACGACTATAGGTCGAATGCAGTATATGGTCGAGATGAAATAATATTAACATGTGATATAGGCCGAATACGGTGGTATGTATAAGTTCAACGTAGTAAATGGCAGAGTTCAAAAAGTGTAAACAGGTGATATAGACTAGGTGCAACGGTAGGTAAAAAAACGCGTATAGTTCAGTCACCTTATCTCAGGTATGGTATGGTTCGATTGAAAGATAAACATCGCACAACAGCGCAATGGACCAATGTTTGCTGTAAATCGGCGGGAAAATCACGTTTATGATTGATTGTAGACAAACGGCATTATAGAAGTATCTGCCGTCGCGTAATAGTTAGCCTCAGTAGTAAAGGAATGGCAATGTGGGAAAAAAATGCAAAATCTGACTAAGTCCACCAGTTTCCTGATCAAACGCTTGAGGGCATGTCAAAAGAACAACTATAACCATAGGTTTCCAGCGAAAAAATTGGGAGAAATGTCAAGAATTCACGAACTCGTAGGTATTTTATGCAAATATTCGGGAAAAAAGGAAAAAGTATCCCATCTTATGTTATCGTCAGAGCTTTTAGGGTGGGTGACCCAGGCATGATTCTCGATGACTGTCAACTATTCAACGGTTGGGTGCCATTAGACAAGACACTGTATTTTAGTATGTATCTGTTTTAATATCCAGGCATTCGTTGATAACAGTACAGTTATTGCAATGCCGTTTATCCTTATCTACCACAAAATACGAATGAAGATTACGATCGATTACTCTTACAGTTACAGTTTTTCTTCCTGGAAAAATAGCCTCCCTTGAAGCACTTTTGATAAACCAGTTTAGATAGAGGTCATAAATAGCGATGGATCATCTCTTTTGTGGTGACGTGGTTTTATGTACACTGTCTTTACTTAAGAATTGAACACTTCAAAACATCTTTGAAAATAGAAAAGATAGGAGATGTTACCTTTTGAGTTTGTAAAAATTCATTAAAAATGATAACTTTACGTTAGACCAGCTTATAGAATCAAAATCTTCACAAAATTGGAGGTCTATGTACGAACAATTGTGTCTATTCATAAGCATTTCTTCTCTCGTAATTTCTGTTTACCCTAATATGTAGGGTTCCCACTAAAGCGTCGAAATGTTGGAAATGTTTTCTAATCAAAACTTTGTCGGAATTGCATCACTATTTTATTACGTGAGATGTATGAAATGTACTCGCCTTCAACAATGACCGTTCCAAGAAATACAAGAATCAGGACAAGGAATATGTATGTATGGCTACATGGAGCCCCAGAATTGCTGCCTGGAAATAAAAACGATACCAACATCGTTAAATCTATTTTTATCATTTTAGGAACAAATTCAAAACTGTGATTAAAGCAAATACTTTTCTTAACATTATCTACAAGGCATATTTAAATTAAGCAGATAAAAACAAATTACTTTCTATTACTGGAGAGCATGCCGTTTGCAGCAAGTGTCTAGTTATTTAGTAATTGTATTCTTGCTCCTGACAATTCCTCCTTAGTAGCTCCTCATACATTATTCTGTCTTACCCAGTGACGGAATTCACATATGTATATGATTGATAAATGATAAACGACAAATCACTCACACTTCGTTGAATTAAAGACATTCGCTTACAGACGACATAAATTTGAGAGGCAAAATAAAATGACATTGAAACAACACAGTTCGGCCCTTCAAAATCAGGACTCGTCAATACACATATTATTGACGGGAATTTAGTTCTCTAGTCACTGGACACATCGTGCAACTGATTTTCTTCTTAAGCTGGGTTAGCTCAAATAAGTTTGACTCTTCGAAATCGGTTCTCTAGTCACTAACACATCATAAACCTACAATAGGTTCGACTCTTCGAATTCGGACCAGTCCAAAAACATAATTTGGCGGGAAATGGGTTTTCTTGCCGATGGACACAACGTAAAACTGGTTTACTTCCATAGTGGAGTTAGCTTGAAAACGTTCGACTCTTCAAAATCGGTTGTTCGATGTGTCACTGGACTGGTTAGCTCAACTATCTTCGAGTCTTCAAAATTGGCCCAATCAAAAAACATAATTGGGCTGGAATTGGGTTCTCCAGTCAATGAACCCATCGTAAAACTGATCTACTTACATGGCTGAGGCAGCTCTAACACATTCGAGTCTTCGGGACCGTGGCTGCACTGGTATTCCCCGGCGTCGTCATTGTTTGTCTGGTAGATATCGAGGGTGATATTCCCGTTTCCAGACGATGCTCTGTACTTCCCATCAACCGTCTTATTGTTGTAGGCGTTGTTTGTGACTGTTTTCCAGGGGTTCCGTTTATTGAAGATGAACCCGTCTCCAGGTCGTATATCATCACTGGCGCAGGTCAAGCGCGTTTTCTCGCCACACTTGCCTACTGAGCCAGTCAGCACAAGTTTGTCTGAAATTACACATTATTAAACATACTTTTCTTTTACTGTACTTAAGGGCCTTGAAATGATTGGACCACCAATGAAATTGTTTATTACCTTATATTTTCTGTTAAAGCTGTGACAAAACGACAAAAAAAGACTTCTTAAAGACACAAACACTTAAAAAATGGCATTCCTATAACGGTTGTTCTGTGCATACATGAATTTCTACACAATAATGTGCATGTTCTAAAACTTGCATACAAAATTCGACAATTACCGCCCAATTCACCGGAAGACTCATACGGAGGCTTAGTTTTATCGGTGAATATGGGAAAGTCAACACAGAGGGCTATTTGGTCATTTAAAAGCGTAACATGCATTTGTATGTTCATACATTTCATTGACTTTCAAATCTCAAACAGTTTTCCCTTTTTCCCTTTTCAGCGATAAACGACTTTTTGTATCTTGTTATTTTCTATAAATCATTATCAAGAATACTTTTTTAAGATCGAACGTCTATACTAACAGGTCTATGATACAAAAACTTCTATCATGAACTCCATTGCATTATATAGGAAAACATGTGCATGATTACAAAAGTCAAAATGGTCAAGTACTTAAAGGCTCAAGAAAGAGGATTATTGTTATATCAAACTACAGTATATCATTTGGTAAAGATTTGGTCAGTTTCAAATAATTATCACCAAAAGGCTCATAAGCACATTTTTTTTAAATGTGAAACCCAACAAAAAATAACCAAGATTAGCCAGTTTAATAAGTTAGATTGTGTCATCTTGATCTCTGACCCGGTCACGTGATGCACACATTTTTGAACTGACCAATCAGAATTCGTTATTTTAAATTTGTAAACAAAGAGATTGTTGATAATTATGATTGAGTTAATGACAACTATATTCAAGCACAAGATAATTTATGTTAAAGGAGTTTATTAAATAGGGTCTCACAACATTTAAAATACTTTTCATGACCTTTATAATAATATCAAAAGAACTCCATACATTTGTTTCAGTAATTTATTTGAACTCATCTCCTTTCATGTGCCTTTAAAGTGGTGGCTAAGCTTTTTTTAAATTACCTGATATGAGCTTTATAGATTAACGTCCAACGAATTTACCATGATTAAAACCATACAAAAAGCAAAATTATAATTTGCCATATACATGTATGCTTTTCATATCGGTTTATGAAGTTGATATGATTTGCTTATAAATTAACTTGAAATATGTATCTTTGAAAGTTGAGGGAAGAAAAATCACAAAGGAATAAACGGGGATGATTGTCAAAATCATTTTATATATTCCCCTTTTTTCCTATATCCCGCTCATATTTCAGATAGCAATTCTCTTCTGTTCCCATTGATCCCCATGTATAAAACGATATAGAACTCGTAACATCGTTTCCTTTTCAGCTGGCTCCCAGTTGGATGCTACCTTGGGCTTTATTTCACAATATGCAATATTCAAACGTTTTTACAAAATTATATCAAGAGAAGGTTAACTTGCGACGAAAGACAAGAGTTGGCTTTGACAAATGAGGACAAAGGGACGAAGCCGAATACGTTCACATGAATAAGCTTAAGAATTATATGTCGATTTGTTCTATTCACTTGAATACGCTGCTTCAGAACCAAATGTCAATTTTAGATTAGATTAGAGTCATTACCTGACACAGGTCCCATACGGGTCCTCTTCGTCAGGGCCGTTCCTATATTATTCAGTTTTTTTTCTTTTCTTTTATTAAAGGCTTAGTTCTGATAATTGATAATAACTATAATTCACCTGAGTTCACCTTTCCAAACATCTTTAGAATAACCCAGACTTCATTAAATGAAACCTTTGATTTGTAACCTTCTAAGAGGTAGGAGATTACCCCTCTTTTTAAGCTGTAGCTTAAACATTGGTATGACAAATAGTTTATAGCTGTGATCTTGAGTATACAAAACACACGTGTACTTACCTTTACAAGAGACATACTGTGGTTGTAGCACCAATGCCATGAATAGAGTTACTTCCAAGTATGACGTCATCTTGAAACTATGAGAGGAAAGAAAATGATTGAAGTAACACATAATCTGTTTAAAATAAAACATGACATTGTCTCCAATTTTATAACGAGCCGAATACTATAACTTGCTTTCATACACGCGTATCTATTTTGATTCTAAACACAAATAGTTGACACAATTTGTAAACTTTCATGGGTGCCGCCATTTGCAATCGGTTTTATATCGTAAACGTTGATCACGTAATCACCCCACTTGATATTGCTTAGAAACGATTTTAGCACTCATATTTAAAACTGGTAACATGTAGCTTCTTACATTACTTAACTGCCTAACTTCATAGGTCGTTTTGTTAAAGGAAGATGGTTTAATAACACGTTCCGAACATCTTCTACATGCACAGATTTTTGCTAAATGCAAATATGCAACTGTGTTTACACACGAGTATAAATGTCCTCAATAGATGAATGACAGATTTTGACCTGGATGAGGCTTTGCATAAGACACGCATGAGAGGCCCTGTCTCCCAAAATATTGAGGCCCTAAATGGATACCAAAAAAACAGAAAATAAAAAACAAGTTTTTTATTTGTTTCCAAGACATTTTTTTTTGTATTTAATGTTAAAGTTTAGTATGTCACAATTACAAAATATCAACTTTACATGAATTTTAGTAAAAAAATCCGAAAACAAACTCGGCTGCTTCTTCTATGAGGCCCCAATGGGGAGCGCCATCAAATTATTCATTTATGGAGTAATATGTTGTCATGACAGCACGTATAAGATATTGAACCATTTTGATAACTAAGAATCAGTTAAATAGAATTGTATGATTTTATAAATTTAATTACATTTAGACACAAACAAGTTTTGAGGCCCAACCTGGACCAATAATACGACTAAAATGCGTAAATTAGGACCATTTATAATTAAGCAAAGGCTTCGATGTGAAATCTTTCAGATCAAAAGCTTTGTAACTTTATGTTTATTTAAATGACTGTCTGTATCATGTTTTCAGCATAATAATAAAAAAAAACATATTTTACAAAATAATCTTCCCATTATATAAAATGAGGCCCCAACGGGGGTACCTATTAAGTGTAGTTAATAGTTGACAATTTCTATAATCCTGTAAGTCCACGCACCCTTTCTCAATGTCTTAATGCCAGTGCATCATATTACAGTTGTAGTCTCATTATTTAGCATCAAAACATGGAAAAATGACAATTCATGATTTTTAAAGTGGGTCATTTCTTTGATAAAAATACCATATTTAACGATCAAATTTACTCACATCTTTTAATGGAAAATGATGTGAAATGGTTAGCTTGTAAAAAGTCAATGCTCTGTTAAGATACTTTTGTATCGGATTGTTTATTATTTCTTCCTTTATTTTAATTTGTGGAGAGCATTTTCAATATCATGCTTGAGAAAATGAGGCCCGTTAGGGTTGTAAATGTACACTTTTTGCCAAAAGATATTTTCTATAGTTTTAGTCTCAGATAAAAACTATTCGAAAAGAACCGTTTGCTGCAAATATAAATGGAATAAAATGGGTTTAGAAAACTATTCTATATTATATCAGTATACAAAAATAACTATTTTGACTAAATTGCTTCATCTGGGTTTGAACATAAGACCGGATTCTATCTGCAACTTAGTTACGGAAAAACATAGCTTCACTCAGTAGCTATTAATCAAATGATCTTTAAGTTATATTTTTCTCATGCAGTTGGTCGCAGCCAGGATCTATCTTGAGTGACGAGCAGCTCAATGATGTTGTGACCAAGGATGCAGAGAAATTAATGCCCATTACTCCTTCCAATGTCCAGCATGAACCTGTTTCTCTTGACTCAGGTGACTTTCGTTCAGCTCCCCAGTCTGGTTCAAGAATGCAATAATTGTGAACTTTTGTATAAAAGCACCAAACTTGGCACACTTATAGTTTGGGTCAATACATTTCATTTAAGGCCACGAGACACGCATGAGAGGCCCTGTCTCCCAAAATATTGAGGCCCCAAGGGGGGCTAGGGCCTATTTAAGTAATAATTTACTTCTGCCTACCTATATTTAATAAAGGTGGTTATGAAATAGCAACAAAACACCAAAGCCAAAAATATCACAACCCTTTTAAACGCATTCTTTCTTATTGGGTTTCTGGCCGGGTCTAAATTGAATGTAAATTGAATGTAATAATTATTGCATATATGAGGCTTTTGTTAGAAATCTATATGAACATTTCCTCCTTTTGGCAAGGTAGTTCTTAAAGTAACCTTCTAAAGGTGCAAAATAATGTATCAAGGGGAAATGGATAAAATACACTGAACAAATTTCAATGCTTTGTAGCAGTCAATTGTAATAAATGAAATGGTGTTTCTTCTAACCATTTTATGAAGAAAGCCATAATTAAATTATTATTTGTACATCCAAGGTGCATCAACATTCTCTAGACTTATTTTTTAAAAAAATCCTTGAAATTGTTTTATTCCCCCAAACTATGGTTGAAAATAATGCTCTATTTTCATGTCAAAATTATTACACGCAATAGCAGTTTTACTTTAAGAGCAATTGATATTTAAGATACAACACTCCCTTTAATGTCAGTTATTAACCATTGTAACAAATGGAGTATTTCCTCCTTTTTCAACATGTTTTTGTTAGTCATTTGTTACAGGTGTGACAAGGGGATTTGAAGAAGAATGAGCTGCATACAGGACTACGATGACGATAAATCCACTAAGACGGGGTACAGACATATCTCAAGGGGAAATAACGAGACTGACCATTCATGAGGCCAAAAAAGGGTTACAGGATAACAACATAATCATTTACAACTTGCCAGAATCGAATAACATTGAGGCCATTTTTATCAAGTCTGAGCATGTTACGTTGTCTGCCATCGTGATGATGTTTATTCCTCGAAGGTTGTACTGTTATAACAAGTAACATGTTTTGCAGAGTTCGGTTTACACAGTAAGTAACGAGGCCAAGCCAAAAGTTTACCTAATTAATATTTCAGGCATGTACATGTATTAATAATCCAGTAACAAATCTTCCGAACGCCTAAAATAGATCCAAGAAATCACGCTCTCGTTGAGTGTTGCATCACCGGAAATCATCTGGTTATCCAATGAAAACACCTCAGAAATGATATGGATGCATTTTTTTTGTCTAAGCCATAGTTTTATGTTATTGTAGATGGCCATAGACAAATTTTGTCGATGATTGCCAATAAAGAATTGAATTCTGCGCTATATTGTTTGGGTCACATGACTATATCTAACATCACGTGATTTCTGTGATGGCAGCATTCGGAACACCTCGGCCATTTCTTAAAATAACTACCGACTTATTACGGGGATTGCCGAGTAGATACGATTGGCGGAGTTTGCTACGCAGTGATCGCCCTTTTATTTGCAAAGCGGAAG